>JANUWF010001360.1:0-600000 GCA_026120185.1 Voacanga thouarsii | reverse complement strand
CATTTGAGAAGGGAGCCAGATTTTGCATCTGGGAGCTAGTCTGAGATTGACTGAACCCAATGTTCAGTTGTTGAGAATTTTCATACGCATAACCAGGTGCAGATGAAGGGAAGGAATATTGATTTCCATGCTCGATCTCTGGGTTTTCCACTTTCAATGACTCTGGCTGTGGAGCAGTTGATGAATCATAGTTCCCAGAATTTGTGCCAGTTCTATGGAATAAATGACCATCTGAGGCATTTCTTAGAGACTCATCGACATAGTACTCAGAATTTCTGAGAAAGAAAATATGAAAAATATCACAACAGTGAAGATATCTATGTCCTGGACAATGCAATACAGCAACTTCAAAAACGATGGTACAAGAGGACACTGCTCTTATACCTAGTATCTGAGTGGGCAGCTGATGGAACATCTGTTTCTACAGGTGCCTCTTCCAAGTTAGTATTCACAGGCATAGAAGGCAAAGGTCCTGAAAAGGCAGCACTAATGCCAGATCCAAAGCTCCCAAAGCTCAAATGTGAGCAATCAGCAGACTGAACTTGGAGGTGATCAGGAATCACCACAGAAGGTCCATCCCCTTCAGGTAACAAGCCTCTATCTTCCTTCTGTATGCTTAGTTGTTGCAAGTTGGCAGTTACCAAGGACACAGGGACACCAACATGTTCAACTGCAATAAAATGACATATAGAGTCAATCATTAATTTGACAGTTTGATTACCTTGTTAATGGCAAACCTTTCTTATTCTCTTCTTAAACAACAGAGAAATATTGGAGATTGAACCAATGAGTAAACACAATATAATGAAATGCTTTCACATCATACTTGCAATTAGAAAACAGAAGAAAGAACGACACGTGAAAAGGAACAAAGTATTAGCATGTCTAACTCTAACTTATCTTCTAACAACTTATCCAATAGTCAAAAGAAATAATTCCATTTAGGAGTAGACAAATATAATGAAATCAACCACACTGTTTACAAGCTAAACTCAAAAAGTGAACATGTATCTTGTCTGTTTCGCCAACTTACAAACGAACTTAATTGAATCAGCTGATAGGCAATGAGTTTTCTCATATAAGCAAGTGCAACCACAATTCAAGCCCAGTCATGATCAATTCAGGGTGAAGACTCATAAAGAAGGTTGCATGAAACCAAAATTCATTCTTGAAATTTTTAAATGAATGATTTTCTGACAATCATCACTCCTCATCTGGGAGCATTAAATCGACTTGTTTGTAGCACCAGCCAGATAAGAGTATACATCATTATTGATATGCAAGTAACAAATCAAGAGAAATTAAACATCCTAAGTTAGAAATCTTAGCATATCTGCATTCATCTTCTTCTTTCCATTTCTTTCATCCTTGAAACACAATCAGAACTACATAATCTAACCTGCTCTAAATCTCAGCTTGCCGTGGTGGTCAGTTTATTGCAATACCAGGATTTCTAATCTCCAATATATTCTCCATGTGTGTCACCGATAGTTCATAAATAGAGATGAAAAACCAACAATCAAGATACTGGCCCAAACCAATTTATAAATAGACAATAGTACTAAGAAGTCCTAACTAAATATTCAAGTTATCAAGTTGATAAATAAAATATTCCTTGTTCAATGATTAACTATCAAATGAGTAAACAAAGATTCTAATTCAATGTAAAAATGTTTAAAGCATCTAAAAGGCCCTTCAAGGCAAAGAAAATGAGTATCCACCTTCCTGATGTTCCAAAGCATGACTATGAGGCTGGTAAGATCCCCTGCTTCTGTACAAGTTATTTTCAAAAAGAGATGCACCTCCAGAATTATCCTCCTGCATCTTTCTTCCAGAAACAGAAGCAGAACCAACATGGTTTACCTCATCATCTTCAGTAGTATCATCCTCAACTGGCTCAATATCATCTGTTTGCGGATGACTATTCATAGTGTCAAACGGTAAGCTGTGGGGATCTGGATGCAGCTCTGGATCAGTGTGAGTCTTAGATGCAGAAGGTACACTAGGAGCTGAAGGATTATCGATTGCAGGCCATTCAGCATCAACCGAAAGACATTGGCCAGAAGAAGCCTCTGGTTCAAGGCTGTCCTCTGAAACCTTCGGAGTATAATCTTCTGAGATTTGCATGTTATATTGTGAAGCTGCAGATGAAGGCCCCTGAGCATGGTGGTGATTAACATTGTGGGATGCGTTTGGTTGGGCTACTTTTGGCTTACCCATCTTCACAATGTCAGCCATCGATACTTGCCCTGGAGCACCCAACCAGGTAGACTGATATCCTGAAGAAGTCTGTGGAGCTGATGGGATATTATCAGCTATGCCCACTGCAGTCACTTTAACTTCAATAGCAGTAGCATCACTGAATATATGCCAAACAAGTGAAGCGAAAGTTAAACAGACTGAAATTGTAATCGACAAACAAAAATAATTGGAATGCAAAGAATGAAGTTGAAAAAGAGGAAACCTGTAAGTTGGAGGTCGTCTACTTATGCTGTTTCCAGCAATTCCAGGTGCTGAAGACAAAGAACTTGCATAAGCAGTTGATCCATTTTCCTTCTTGTATGCAGGTCTGCCATGCAAGGCACCAGAATCTGCCAGATGAGATTCTCGCATTACTACATGTCCAATAAGACAATGGCTACTTTTAATTATGCATTAAACATTTTATTGGACTGCATGTACCAGAAGAACTATGTTGGGTGCTACTGCCCCGCCCAGAATATCGATCTGCACCACTCCTGCCACGATTTGAGGTGCCACCAGCAGCCCTGGACCTAAATTCAGATGTATCCTTAACCTGGAGTAAGAATGGATGAGAATTTCAACAAATTTTATGACTAATAAGAATATCAGAGTTTGGAACAAAATCCAATAAGCTATTCAACAATATCAGTTAGACAATACCATAAGAATATCATATCTCCATCAGAACTTTATCAGCTTCAGGTCCAGAGAATGAGAAAATACAAAAAGAAATGATTTTACAATGAGTTGTGTATGGAAATTCCTGTGTGCAAGGGCTTTGTGTAAAGAAAACTAGTTTTGACCATGTGACAAAAGACTGAAGCTTAAAAAGCTGGAAACAAGATAGTATATTTTGTGTACATAATTTGCAATAATCATGTACCTCTTTCTTCTTGTCTCGTTTGCTCTTCACCTCATGAAAAGGATCTGAAAATAAGAGTTGAAAGATCATCAAGACATATAAATGTTTTCTGCCTCAAATCATTCCCTACAGACAATAACCACAAACTGAAAAAGCTTCCGGCAACAATTATGAACAGATATCAGTACAACAAAATTGATGAATTAGGTACAACAATTAGGCAATGTTTCTCGTACTGCCATAATACAATAACAGAGCCAAGTAACTACAACCTCACATTCAATGATTGAGAAACATTGAAAACCCTAAAACTCCAAATTTGCAATTTTTCAAAGCAAATCAGGAAAAAGTTAAAAGTTTTTTAATCCAACCCTAAAAGGAGATTTTACGATATATCCCAATAAAAGAAGCTAAACAGAATCCCTAAAAAACCCAAATTTGGAATTTTTCTCTCTGCCCGTTTAAACTCGAAGCTGAGCATCAAAATGCATCTTTTTCTTGCTCACAGCTACTAAGTCAAGTAGGGAATAGCAATGAGTTTCAATTCTTTTTTCAGTTCTCCAGAGAACATATTACAATGAAACATTCACCACCCCCATAATCTTCCAAACAAGAAAACCGTATTTGCTCAACCCCAAGACACAAAAATTGATTCTCGGGGGAAGAAAAATAAACTAGACCCATAATAAACTAAGCCAACCCCCCGATAGAATAAGGAAAAGTAGCTTCAAATATCCATATAGAAGCGGCATAGCAGAAGCAAATAAGAGGTAAAAGTACGAAAATAAAAAAGGAAAAAGACCTTGTGAGAGGAGTCTATTCACGGCCTCGTTAGGGTCCATATTACATTCTTTGAGCATAGCGTAGATCTCAGGCTCGGGACAGTTAACTATCTCCTTTAAACTCTGAACTATTTTCCTTGACCCAGCCGGTATCGATTGCAACCCAACCCCAGAACCACCAGCCCCAACACCGCCACCATTGTTAACCTTGGTGGTGTTGCTGCTACCTCCTCTGCCGCTCCCCATGTCTTCCTCCTCCACAGATCTATGGCAAAGCAAAAGCTTTGAAATTTCTACTTTACTTGCCTGTGTAGCACTGCGGCTGAAGAGTAAAGAGAGTAAAGAAGAATCGGCCGCGGAAGATAGAAGACTCGGAAGACGAAAGGAAAAGGAAGGAAAGGATATAAGGGTACTTATAATAATACTGCGTCTCCTGCTACAAAACTATCTAAAGAAAGAGCGCCTTGTGTTCCCAAAACCCTCTCAGGCTCTCAGTAATGTATCCGTTCTTTTTATCTCTCCCTACAAGCGTGTGAAGCCTTTTCTTTTTTAATTATATTTCTTTTTTTCTTCAGAGGTAGAATTTAATCCTGATTTTGCTCAACTGTGAATACTAAACTGTTATATTATTTGAGCAATTTTCTAATAATTAGGGGAGGAATATAAATTCCTTCTATTGTTTTCTCGGTAATGACTAATGAGTACTTTATTAATAATTAAAAATGTTATTTTATTATTTATTTTAGGACTTTAGAAATTAAAAATTGAAAAATATGAGCAAATAAAGAAATTTTATTTTTTATGCCTTGTGTATTGAGCTCGATTTTCTCTTTTCTCCATTTTTTTTTTTTTTTTTGGGTATTAAAGGCACAAGAGGATTTAAAGAATTGGGATGAAGAGCATGAAAAAGTTAGGGTTATAAGGAATAGGATAAATAAAAAGGGAAAGGTTATATATATATTCTCCTTTTTTTTTCCTTTTATTGTAGAGGAGTTTTAGCTTTTAGTTGTTGGACTTAGGAGGCATAAGGGCCTGGAAGTCATAAACCACTCCTTTTATTTTAAAATATTTATTATTATTATTATATGAATCACATATATCTAAAAAAATTTAATATTTATAAAAAATTTAAAAATTAAATTACTTTAATTGTTTAGTGAACTAATAAATTATATGTGTATAATTAGAAAAAATAATAAATATATTTTTAATTTTACAAAGTAATAAATAATTTAAAATAACAAAAGTCTCCAAAAGTGATAAATATTTTGAAATTGAGTAAGAACCTCTGTGAACCCTCAGACTGTTGAGTGTTTCCCTAATTCACTAGAGAGGCCCAATTTAGTGGGCTTTGATCTTGAACGTTGGGGCTAAGTATGAGACACGTTAATGCAAGGACTCTTTAGCAATTACTGTATTATTTAGGTTTTCTGTTCGAGGCTGTAATCGTATCTAGATTATGATGGGTTTCTGAATAGGCTTTATTTTGGTGTAAGCAGTCAAGGCCAACTTCTAATTTAGTTTATGGATTCTAGGTTTATTGGTGTTTAAAAGATTTTGGAGATATAAGAGAATTGTTCTGGTTTTGAAAAAAAATCGGGTAAGGAGATTATGGCTTTCTTGTATCTATTGTTTTGATTTTGAAAAAAGTCTGGTAAGGAGATTATGACTTTCTTGTATTTTTAACTTCATGTCTTTTGAGAAATTGGATGCCTTTGTTTCATGAAAGTGTTATTTCGTACAAATTGGATTGAGTATGGTGAAAATTATGAAATGCTTTAATGTTAATGATTTGAATGTGTACGAAAGTATGAAGTTTTGTTTAAGTTTTGAAATTTTGATTAATAGAGATGCCTTATGCTTGTGGGTGATTATGGTGGGAACACCCCAAAATCTATCTAAATTCTAATCCTTGGTTGGGAGGATACAATATTTAGTCACTATTCAGGCTCTTACTTCGGGGATACAATGCCTAGTTTCTTTTTTGACCCTCCTCTATTCAAGATGTAGTAGTTAGGAAATTGATATCAATTAGCCAGGACCTTACCCTAAGCATAATTCAGTTTTGTGAAGATTTTGTTATGAAATTCCATGTGTAATGAGTTGAACAATAACATATGTATATATGTAACTACTATTTGTGAACTTTTTGTATTTTGACATTGCTTGGAATTTTGAAAAGGATTGATCCATGTTTTACAACAGAAAGAAAACTATTGTAGAATGTCTTATGCAGTTTTCACAACTCCAAGTGGCGCCACCTTCTTTATTTGGAACAGTGCTGCGAGCTCCCTATTTATGTGTAGAACCACTTCAAGTGGTGCTGCTTACTTCATCTCAAGCGGTGGTGACTTTTCTCAATAATTTAGCACTTTTTTTTTTTTTTGGTACAACTTTTGTAGCGTCATTCCTCCCTATGATTTGGGCTATTCTTTAAGGCCTTTAAACGACACCGCTTTCCTTGATCCGAGCAGCACTAGTCCCTCTTCAAACAATGTTCCCTTGTTTGAACAAAGTTTACATGCCTTACTTCACTATTTATCCACTCATGTTACGAGTTCGTAAGGATCCTTTGTTCTTTTGAGACGAAACCAATGCACCGAAAAGATTACTTTTATGTACAATATTATGCTTTTAAATACTGGTACTTATGTAATATACTCAATCCCAGGTAAACTATATTTTCCTTACTGAGTTAGTGAGCTCACTCATTTGTTATTATTTTATAGGATCTACGTTAGAGGGTGATGAACTAGAAGAATAGTTTAATGACAATGTTGTGTAATCGTAAAGTTGGTATTTTTAGTTTTAGTTTAGAGATGACATTCTAAATATTTGGGAATTTATTAATTATTTTTTGAATGTTTACTAGAAGTAAGAATTTGGGTGGTTGTTAAGTTTAACAAGTTTCAATATTTTAGATTTTATTTTGTGTTTTGAAGACTTTACATTTAAGTGCATTTAATGTAAGTTTAAATATATGGAATATGTGGAATTAGTTTAATATGTACTAGTTTTGACATTCTATTTTGTGGTATTTGTAACACCCCACTACCTAGGCCCATCAGGGCCGGGGATGTCTCCCCGTCTAGAGGACAAGGGGTCTTTATAACTAGGTTACATAGAATAAAATAAAATAAAGATTTTAAAATTAAACTTATTACAACCCAAAAGAAGAATACTAGAACAAATTCAAAATAAATTATTTGCAACAATCTCTCAAAACATCACATAACGAAAATAACACGAGTCTTCAAAGCATAGGCAATAATCTAACTAATGACCTCCACAGCAGGATCTTCCTGAAAACATGGCATAAAAGGTAGTGAGATAAAAATCTCAGTAAGCCCGTGTGTGCTTTGAGTGTTTCAGGTAAAATAATTCATGTATGCCAGTTGTAAAAGTTTCATAAGGAAAAGTGCTGGCAAGCAATAAATAAGTGTTGAAAATAAAGAGTGGCGTTTCACTTTTCAAACCATACATGTGCACAATAAATACAACCACTCAAATGGGTAGCCATGGGTTATCACACGTTGGGCCCCATGACTAAATAACGGTCAGAATGCCACACTTTGTGCAAGTTGACAGAGGGTAGGTGTACGGCCTACCGGGTGAGATACTCCTCCATCTCTACACCCAAACTTATAGGTTGTCCACTCCAGATCACACAGTCCACATGACTGAAACTTGCTAGCTCGAACCGGCATGACCTACCGGACTGGCATCTTATCTAGGAATGACTCACCCCTCAGAGGTGACCACCTACTGAGAGACTTACTCTAACCCTTCAAAGACTAGTCCTGGTGGTCTACCCTTATTGAGTACTCAACGTTGATTGTCCCACTTGGGAGAAAATTGATCATAATCTGCTTTATTTGGAAATAGCAATTAAGGGTTTCTAAAAGTCTTGTCAAAGTTGGGTTTTAGAAAGAGTTTAGCATTTTGTGTAAAACTGCTTGTTTAATTTTCAAATAATTTGTTTGTCTGGAATAAAAAGGAAAAACAGTCCTTAATTGCCTTCACAAAATAAATGTCCATACACATCGCATTTGGCTTGCCACAGTAATTTTGGTCTTCACAAAATTCCATGCAGGAGCTTACTTGATTTTTTGCTTGCTCAAACTCAAAAGTCTTCCAAGGCTGACCTAACCCCGCCTGGGGTAAACACAAACCATAAGGTTACATTCAAGCTAAACTCACTTACACAAAATAATCCTAGTTCAACTCATTACCATCACGACCCTAATGTTCTAAGCTTTAAGGCTAGCTTAAAAAAAGGAATTTTATAAAATAAGTCTAGTTTGATAAGTTAAAATAAC
The DNA here is from genome assembly GCA_026120185.1 of Voacanga thouarsii. Classification (NCBI taxonomy): domain Eukaryota; kingdom Viridiplantae; phylum Streptophyta; class Magnoliopsida; order Gentianales; family Apocynaceae; genus Voacanga; species Voacanga thouarsii. The sequence continues at coordinate 591,793 of JANUWF010001360.1, read as the reverse complement.
TTGGGGCTCTAAAATAATTGCTAATAAATTATAGACTCAATTAATAATTCTTGAGTGCTATTATTAATAAATAAAAGAATGTTTGAATTTCAAATAATATTAAGTCCTAATAATATTAATAAATAGTAATTTAAAAATAGCTTTATTATAAGTAAATAATAAATTACAAATAATTTTTAATTAATTTATTTAATAGATAATAAATAATTAGTAATAAATAAAATTGATAATAAATGAATTATTTTAAATTTTTAATTAATAAATAACAAATAGATTTTAATATAAATAATATTTAGGAATATAGGTAAAAGTTTGAACTAAGGTCTACAAGTCATTAATTCTAATATTTTATTTATTATAAAAGATTTATTACTATTTATATATATATATATATTATTTTTAACAAAAGATCTCATTTATTTGATAAAGAAAATATTAATATTTTAATTAATAAACCAATCCAAATCTTCCTAGAGTTTCGAATTTTATAGAGAAAAATATAGTAGTAATTCTATTTAAAGTAATAAAATTTGTTAATAAAAATAACCTAGACTTAACAAGAAAATACTCTTTCACCATGATTTTCCTATTGCTAGAAAAGATTCATAAACACATTCTCCAACATCAAATAATAAACCAATCCATTCATGAACACATGCTTGACTTAACACATACTATCACAAAGCTAACTTCCTTCTAGGCATAATCATCATTAATGGCTTCAATGGAAAATGGAAACATAAGAGTCTAATCACCTTTGGTGTCATGATCTCTACCATGCTTCAAACATCCATAAAATTCATTAAGCATGAAGAACATACAATGATTCAAAAAGAAAACACATACAACTTAGCCATATACAACAATCATCATGTCTTAACTCCATCCCCTTAATCCATATGCATATACTCAATCTCCATTCATACTCTATCTCCCTATCAACACCTAGGAGACATGATTTCAGAATTTAAAAAGAAAGGATTTAAGAATGGATACTTGATTGTCGATTGCTTTGATGAAGACAAAAGAAGGTCCACGCGCGATAGAGAGTCTTGAGTGATCCACCGGGAAAAATAGCCATGGTTGATGGTTGATCAACCATTTCAGTAGAGGAAGAGAGAGAGAGAGAGAGAGAGAGAGAGAGAGAGAGAGAGAGAGCATTAGAAGGGTATATTAAGAATTGAATAGAAAATGATGAACAAGAAGGTTGTTCTTGATTTACCGTATTGATGTTCTTGAGACCTTCAAGGGAAAAGGCTAATTTTGATCCGTGTGAAAATTCTTGTTTGCGAGGTTTTGTGTTATAAATACCAGAAATGAAGTCTAGGGATTAAGTAGAAGTGATCTGGAGTCTTTGAGAGTGATTGGAGGTGTTTAGAGTAGGGTTAGGCTTGAAGAAGTTTAGTGTGTGTTCTTGGTGTTCTTGGTGAAAGATGGAGAGAGTTTGAGAGGATTGCTGCACGAAATCTGGTAGGGTGCTGGCCGAATGGTCTAGGGTGAATGGGAGTTTCGATTTTCAGCAAGAAGGAGAGAGAATGATCAAAATTTATTTGAAATTCAAATGGAGGAAGTTGTGGAGTTGTTTAAGGTAGGAGATTAGCTATGGTGTTTGATCAAGGAAGGTTTCTTCACTCTTCAATGGTGCCGGCTGAACAAGGTGGTTTTGATGAAATGAATGGAGCTTGTTCAGGCTATAGCGCTGACCGAAATTCAGTCTATGAAGGCAAAGGAAATTCTGGTTAACTAGCCTAATGTAAGAGTGGTTTAATGGAGTAAAATGCTGAAATTTTTTTGAAGTTCAAGAAGAGTTTGAATGGAGTGATCTTAGGAGTGTTTTGAGGTGTGGCTATGGAGTCCATATGCTCAAGGTAAGTGTGGGGTTAATGGTGTTCAGTCTATAGTTGAGTAAGGTTCAATTTCCAGAGTTTTGTAGGGCGACTTTCGGCCTTGGCTTTGAGAGACAAGCTGGAAAATTTTCTGGTTTTAATGCTCAAGAGTTTTGAATGATAAAGACTTTTGGTGCAGAATTTTTGCACTCACTTGGCTCGATTTTCAGTGGTTCTTCTAGGGTGTTTGAGGGTCTTCCAAGGATTCTTTCTGAAGAAAAACAGAAGATTTTTACTAGCTTGAAGGTGGATTAAAACAACTGCATTTTCCTAGCTAGAAATGGCGAACTGCTAGAATTTTTTTTCTGGTTTTGTGCAGTTTGTGCAGTCCGAAAATTGCACAGAATTTTCAGCCTTCAAGCCATATGAAATGACCATTTTCTTGGCAGCAAATGAAGAGGTTTACTGGCTGAATTTTCGAAGAGATGGTCTGCAAAAATTCTGAAAAATTTCCAGATTTTCCTTCACTAAAATATGAACAACATGAAGGTGAATTTGAAGGTTCTTTCATAGTGGTTGATTTCTCTTAGAAACCCTTCCTATTTCCCCTCCTATTTTCGGCTAACTCCCCATCCTCCAAAGCTGATTTTCGAAATTCAAGGTGGAGGAATTATCACAGAATTTTTGGAATTCAAAAGAAGAGATTTAATGGATTTAAATTATAAAGATGTTAGGACAAGCTAGAGGCAATAAAAAGGACAAGAATCCCTCTAGAATTCTTTTTAGGACATGAGTATAAGATTAGGACATTCTCCTCATGTCTCCCCTAAAACAACATTCCTATTTTCATGGAATGTAAGAAAACAAAAATTCAAACTTAGTTAAGATAATCATGACAAAAGCTTAAATGATGGGATTTGAACTCATGACATTAGAAATTAATTCACCAAGCTCTAACCACTAAACCACACTAATTCTTGTTCTTATTTTCTCAACCACATATTCTTCCTATGAAATCCTCAAGCTATCTTCCTATTTTGACCTCAAGCAAAATTACCATTTTACCCTTCCTACTCAATAAGCATAACTAAGCATTTTAACCTATAATCCACAATTCTAAAGCACATAAAATCATTCAAAAACATATATATTCATGCAAAATAATATGATATGCATCCCGACCTTCTTACTCTAGGGTTGGCTTTAGGTGGGGTTTCACATCCTCCCCTCCTTAGGAGAATTTCGTCCCGAAATTCAGATGCACCTTTATCTCAGATCGGGATAATTTCGCTTTACCCTTTCTTCTGTTTCCCATGTGGCATCTCGCGTGCCATGATGCTCCCGCTGCACTTTTACCATCGGAATCTACTTGTTCAGGAGAGTCTTGATACTTCGGTCCAATATCTTTACGGGTTTCTCCACATAGCTCAGGTCGGGTTGTAGCACTAACGGTTCATCATTCAAAACATGTCCAGGATCGGCATTGTACTTCCTCAGCTGCAAAACATGGAATACGTCGTGAATTCCCGTCAACCCATCTGGCAAATCCAATCGATACGCCATCGGCCCAATTCTCTCTTTTATTGGAAACGGTCCCAAATACCTCGGATTTAACTTTCCCCCTTTCAGATGTTTCAGGATCCCCCTATTTGGTGTCAGTTTTAGGAACACGCTGTCTTCCACCTGAAATTCTAACTCTCTTCACCTATTATCTGCATAACTCTTTTGTCGGCTCTGGGCTGCTTTCAACCTTTCCCTAATTAACTTGACCTTATCCAATATTTCTTGAACATAGACTTCCCCCGATTTGCTTATGTGTCCATCCTCTGACCAACTCCAGTATAACGGTACTTGACACTTACGACCATATAGAGCTTCATATGGAGCCATTCCAATCAAAGCTTGATAACTGTTATTGTATGACGACTCGGCATACGGCACACTTTCGATCCACTTATCCCCGAAATCCAATACACAGGCTCTCAGTATATCCTCCAATATCTGAATAACCCTTTCTGACTGTCCATCGGTCTGCGGATGCGCCGTCGTACTGAACTTCAGACTAGAACCCATCGATTCTTGAAACTTGCCCCAAAATCGGGATGTAAATCTAGGATCACGGTCGGACACAATACTTGAAGACACTGTGTGTAATCTGACTATTTCCCACACGTAGGTCTGAGCCAATTTTTCCATTGAATCCCTTACATTCACGGGTATGAAATGCGCCGACTTGGTCAATCGATCTACCACTACCCATATGGCGTCCTTTTGGTTCCTTGCCATAGGGAGTCCGGTAACGAAGTCCATGGCCACCTCTTCCCATTTCCATTTCGATACTGGCAACGGTTGTAATAATCCTGTCACCTTTTTGTGCTCCGTTTTGACCTTCTGATAGGTTAAACACGTTGAGACATACTTAACCACGTTCCGCTTCATCCCGGGCCACCAATACTTACATTCACTGCCTTGCCGTTTAAGCTCCTTGTCCTTGAAAAGCTGAAATTCCGCATTACTTTGCTGGGCTTCAATAATCTCCTGTCTTAGATTTGGTATCAACCTCAGGTTATTAATAATAATCTTCTCTTCTTGCACTTTTGCTCTTCTATCCAACACATCCTGAACTACTTGAACCTCCTGTACCCTTAGCCTGGCCATTCTAACTTTCCGGCTCAGGGCATTAGCAACGACGTTGGCTTTCCCGGGGTGGTAGTTAATAGGACAACGGTACTCTTCCAGAAATTCCATCCATCTTCGCTGCCTCAAATTCAAGTCTTTCTGGGTAAAGATGTACTTCAGGCTTTTGTGATCAGTGAACACCTCATATTAAGCTCCATACAAATAGTGCCGCCACTTCTTTAATGCGAACACAATGGCAGCCAGCTCTAGATCATGCGTGGGATAATTGACTTCATACGGCTTCAATTTTCGAGAAGCATAGGCGATCACCTTCCTATCTTGCATCAAAACTGCTCCCAAGCCTTCCTTCGAAGCATCCGTATATAGAGCGTAAGGTTTATCTGCCTCTGGTAGACTCAACACAGGCGCTGTCATTAACCTCCGCTTCAACTCTTGAAAACTCTTTTTGCATTTTTCATTCCAAACAAATGGTACGTCATTTCTCAGCAACCGGGTCGTAGGAGATGCTAGCGTTGAAAACCCCTTAATAAACCTCCGGTAGTAGCCGACCAATCCCAAGAAGCTTCGAATCTCGGTGATGTTCTCTCGGTTGCTTCCAGATCGAAACGGCTTCAACCTTCGCTGGGTCTACTTTGATCCCCTCATTGGTCACCACGTGACCAAGAAATGCCACACTATCCAGCCAAAACTCGCACTTGCTAAACTTGGCGTAAAGCTTGTGCTCCCTTAGCTTTTCTAGTACCAACTTCAAATGTTCTGCATGGTCCTCCGGGCTCTTGGAGTATATAAGTATGTCATCGATGAAGACCACCACGAACTTGTCCAAGTAGGGCTGGAACACTCGATGCATCAGATCCATAAATACCGCGGGTGCGTTAGTTACCCCGAAAGGCATCACCACAAACTCATAGTGACCATATCTTGTATTGAAGGCCGTCTTAGGAATATCTTCCTCTTTTATCCTCACTTGATAGTAGCCTTGCCTCAAATCCAGTTCGGAGTAACAACTGAATCCTTGCAACTAGTCGAACAGCTCGTCAATTAACGGCAGAGGATATTTATTCTTGATGGTCAAGTTGTTCAAGCCTCGGTAGTCAATACACAGCCTTAGAGTCCCGTCCTTTTTCTTCACAAATAGCACAGGTGCTCCTCAAGGTGACGTGCTAGGTTTGATATAGCCTTGCTTCACCAACTCTTCTAGCTGCTCCTTTAATTCTTTCAACTCCGCCGGTGCCATCTGATACGGAGTTCGAGACACCGGTTCCGCTCCTGAGACTAAATCAATGGTGAACTCAACTTCTCGATTGGGAGGTAGAAAAGTGAGTTCCGCAGGGAACACGTCGGGAAAATCCTTTACCACCTCAGTATCCTCCAGGGTGCACTGGTCCTTTGGCTTGTTTATCACATAAGCCAGATATCCTTGACATCCTTACCTCAATAATTTTCGGGCTTTAGCCCCAGCTATCAAAAACTTCAATTCTTTTACTTTCTTTCCACTGAACTCCAACACATCACATCCTGGTCTAATGAACTGAACTGACTTATTCTTACAGTCTACTCTAGCACCATGCTTCGCTAGCCAATCCATTCCCAATATTAAATCATAATCATCAATAGCTAAGACTATTAGATCTCCCTCTAAGCTTTCTCTCCCTACTTCAACTTTACAATTCTGCACATACCGATCCGCTTGCACCATTTTCCCCAAAGGTGTGCTTACTAACAAGGTAAAAGGTAGTTCTACTCCATCCCAATCCAATTGATATGCACAATTCTTATTTAAATAGGAATGGGTAGATCCAGGGTCTATCAATGCATTAACGGAACGACCTTGGATAGCAAACGTACCTTTCACTACTGCTGCATCAGCTCCAACCTCCTCCCAGTTGAGAGTGAAAACTTTTGCTTTCACCTGCAGCTTCTGCGTTCCACTCTTGAAAGCTCCCGAGGTATTGGCTCGATTGGGGCCCGAGTTCTGAGCTGGGTTCCCTTGTCCGATCCGGAGAAGCTTAGGGTAGGTGTTCCGCAGATGGTTCAGGTCTCTGCAGTGGTAGCATTTCCGCTCGCCTCCTCTAGACCAACAATTCCTCTCAATGTGGCCCCTTTTTTCACAGTGCCGGCATACTGGAAGATTCTGCGCAGGACCAACCGGTGTTGTTCGGGCTTGCTTTCCCCGATTCTGCCACTGTTGGTTGGCAGGGGCGCTTGCCAGGTTGCTGCCTCTGAAAAGGTCTCGGCGGCGGTCTTGTCGGTACGAACGATCGTGGAGCCAATCAGTTGCGATCCTCATTCTCAGTACGGGTGGCTGCGTCCACAGCCCCCGAATAAGTCTTCAGTGGAGAGGGTGCTAACGCCCTTCTTAACTCTTGCCTTAACCCCTTAACAAATTGCATCGTTCTGTTCTGTTCAGTATCCACCAGCCTCTTGCAGTACTTTGACAGTTGCGTGAACCGCGCTGCGTATTGGGCTACCGTCATGCTTCCCTGCTTTAGATTCTGGAACTCATCTTCCCGTTTCTCAACTATCCACTGAGGGATATATTCTGCCCAGAATGCTTCCACAAAATTAGCCTAGGTCCAGTCTTGGTCAGTCATCTCCCAGTCGTCCTGAACCCTTTGCCACCATGCCCGAGCTGGACCCCTCAGTCGGAATGCAGCAAACTTCACCATTCGCTTCTCGGTGTACTGGAGCGTAGCAAAGATATCCTCCATTTGTTCCACCCATTGTTCGGCTTTCTGGTCTTGCTCAGCCTCCCCCAAGAAGATAGGAGGTTGAAATTTCAGAAACCGCTCCAATGCCTCATCTTCCCCTTTCGGATTCCTCTGCTCAGTCAAGGTTTGTAAAATCTCGGTCACCTTGTGGAACGCTTGCGTCATAGTTACGCTAACTGGTCCTTCCGATCCCATTTCTGGCTCCAGTTCGTTCTCATCCCCCTGGTTCGGTGAGGGCATTTGAGTTGTATCAAACTCTGGTGTCACGGGCTCTGCCTCAGGAACCCTTCTACTGGATATGGCTGCGCGACGTTTGGGTGTCATTCTAAACCATTCCCCAAATAATGAGTTTATGCATTAAAGTTAAAAATATCCAAACTGAGCATGCATTCACATTCAACGTTAAGCGGAAGAAAATTAGATGCAAATTTTGTATAAAGAATCGCATATAAATTTTCCTCAAAACTTAGAGTACTCTAGGTACTCTTATTTGTATAAATTCGAAATTAAAGCAGTAAACATGAGAAAAGAAAAGAAAATCCTTAGCATAGGAATTTATGAAAAGCAATAAATAAAACATCCCAATCGTAGCAGCACTTAGCCTTTCTAGTCCTCATCAGAATCTTCAGAGTCAGCCTCATATAACCACCCCCCAAAATTCCTAGTGAAGTCTATCCTAGCCCCATTGGCAAACCCATCTATTGGCTCCTTCCTGGGACTCCTAGAACTCTCCCCGGTTTCAACCTAATTGGATGGGGTTACAAAGGAAGGTCTAGGTGGAGATTCATAATATATCTCTCCTGGGTCATTACTGTCAGCAGTAAAGTCAACTATGGGACTAGGAGGGAGGGGAACATATTCCATGTCTATCTCCTCGTCTTCATTGTCAGAAACCAAGTCGATCACGGGTATTGGAGGTGGCTTAATGATCTGGACCACGTCGTCACTACTATCATCCAGGGCAATGATTGGCTGTGGTGCAGGCTGAGGCACTGGTAGGTCCTCCGGGTAGATAGGAATGGGAGGGTGCCATTGCTGCCCTTTCCTTGCGATTCTAATCATTCTAACCATCCTACAACACAAACAAGACAGGTCAGACAAATGATTTGAACTCAATAAATCAAAACATATACTATCAATACTTGCCTAAACCTAGTCTCTGATACTACTTGTAACACCCCACTACCTAGGCCCATCAGGGCCGGGGATGTCGCCCCATCCAGAGGACAAGGGGTCTTTATAACTAGGTTACATAGAATAAAATAAAATAAAAATTTTAAAATTAAACTTATTACAACCCAAAAGAAGAATACTAGAACAAATCCAAAATAAATTGTTTGCAACAATCTCTCAAAACATCACATAACGAAAATAACACGAGTCTTCAAAGCATAGGCAATAATCTAGCTAATGACCTCCACAGCAAGATCTTCCTGAAAATATGGTATAAAAGGTGGTGAGATAAAAATCTCAGTAAGCCCGTGTGTGCTTTGAGTGTTTCAGGTAAAATAATTCATGTATGCCAGTTGTAAAAGTTTCATAAGGAAAAGTGCTGGCAAGCAATAAATAAGTGTTGAAAATAAAGAGTGGCATTTCACTTTTCAAACCATACATGCGCACAATAAATACAACCACTCAAATGGGTAGCCATGGGTTACCACACGTTGGGCCCCATGACTAAATAACGGTCAGAATGCCACACTTTATGCAAGCTGACAGAGGGTAGGTGTACGGCCTACCGGGTGAGATACTCCTCCATCTCTACACCCAAACTTACAGGTTGTCCACTCTGGATCACACAGTCCACATAACTGAAACTTACTAGCTCGGACCGGCGTGACCTACCGGACTAGCATCCTATCCAGGAAGGACTCATCCCTCAGAGGTGGCCATCTACTGAGAGACTTACCCTAACCCTTCAAAGACTAGCTCTGGTGGTCTACCATTATTGAGTACTCAACGTTGATTGTCCCACTTGGGAGAAAATTGATCATAATCTGCTTTATTTGGAAATAGCAATTAAGGGTTTCTAAAAGTCTTGTCAAAGTTGGATTTTAGAAAGAGTTTAGCATTTTGTGTAAAACTGCTTGTTTAATTTTCAACTAATTTGTTTGTTTGGAATAAAAAGGAAAAACAGTCCTTAATTGCCTTCACAAAATAAATGTCCATACACATCGCATTTGGCTTGCCACAGTAATTTTGGTCTTCACAAAATTCCATGCAGGAGCTTACCTGATTTTTTGCTTGCTCAAACTCAAAAGTCTTCCAAGGCTGACCTAACCCCGCCTGGGGTAAACACAAACCATAAGGTTACATTCAAGCTAAACTCACTTACACAAAATAATCCTAGTTCAACCCATTACCATCACGACCCTAATGTTCTAAGCTTTAAGGCTAGCTAAAAAAAAGGAATTTTATAAAATAAGTCTAGTTTGATAAATTAAAATAACTTGAGACTCTAAAATAATTGCTAATAAATTATAGACTCAATTAATAATTCTTGAGTGCTATTATTAATAAATAAAAGAAGGTTTGAATTTCAAATAATATTAAGTCCTAATAATATTAATAAATGGTAATTTAAAAATAGCTTTATTATAAGTAAATAATAAATTACAAATAATTTTTAATTAATTTCTTTAATAGATAATAAATAATTAGTAATAAATAAAATTGATAATAAATGAATTATTTTAAATTTTTAATTAATAAATAACAAATAGATTTTAATATAAATAATATTTAGGAATATAGATAAAAGTTTGAACTAAGGTCTACAAGTCATTAATTCTAATATTTTATTTATTATAAAAGATTTATTACTATATATATTATTTTTAACAAAAGATCTCATTTATTTGATAAAGAAAATATTAATATTTTAATTAATAAACCAATCCAAATCTTCCTAGAGTTTCGAATTTTATAGAGAAAAATATAGTAATAATTCTATTTAAAGTAATAAAATTTGTTAATAAAAATAACCTAGACTTAACAAGAAAATACTCTTTCATCATGAATTTCCTATTGCTAGAAAAGATTCATAAACACATTCTCCAACATCAAATAATAAACCAATCCATTCATGAACACATGCTTGACTTAACACATACTATCACAAAGCTAACTTCCTTCTAGGCATAATCATCATTAATGGCTTCAATGGAAAATGGAAACATAAGAGTCTAATCACCTTTGGTGTCATGATCTCTAACATGCTTCAAACATCCATAAAATTCATTAAGCATGAAGAACATACAATGATTCAAAAAGAAAACACATACAACTTAGCCATATACAACAATCATCATGTCTTAACTCCATCCCCTTAATCCACATGCATATACTCAATCTCCATTCATACTCTATCTCCCTATCAACACCTAGGAGACATGATTTCAGAATTTAAAAAGAAAGGATTTAAGAATGGATACTTGATTGTCGATTGCTTTGATGAAGACAAAAGAAGGTCCACGCGCGATAGAGAGTCTTGAGTGATCCACCGGGAAAAACAGCAATGGTTGATGGTTGATCAACCATTTCGGTAGAGAGAGAGAGAGAGAGAGAGCATTAGAAGGGTATATTAAGAATTGAATAGAAAGGATGAACAAGAAGGTTGTTCTTGATTTACCGTATTGATGTTCTTGAGACCTTCAAGGGAAAAGGCTAATTTTGATCCGTGTGAAAATTCTTATTTGCGAGGTTTTGTGTTATAAATACCAGAAATGAAGTCTAGGGATTAAGTAGAAGTGACCTGGAGTCTTTGAGAGTGATTGGAGGTGTTTAGAGTAGGGTTAGGCTTGAAGAAGTTTAGTGTGTGTTCTTGGTGTTCTTGGTGAAAGATGGAGAGAGTTTGAGAGGATTGCTGCACGAAATCTGGTAGGGTGCTGGCCGAATGGTCTAGGGTGAATGGGAGTTTCGGTTTTCAGCAAGAAGGGGAGAGAATGATCAAATTTTATTTGAAATTCAAATGGAGGAAGTCGTGGAGTTATTTAAGGTAGGAGATTAGCTATAGTGTTTGATCAAGGAAGGTTTCTTCACTCTTCAATGGTGCCGGCTGAACAAGGTGGTTTTGATGAAATGAATGGAGCTTGTTCAGGCTATAGCGCTGACCGAAATTCAGTCTATGAAGGCAAAGGAAATTCTGGTTAATTAGCCTAATGCAAGAGTGGTTTAATGGAACAAAATGCTGGAATTTTTTTGAAGTTCAAAAAGAGTTTGAATGGAGTGATCTTAGGAGTGTTTTGAGGTGTGGCTATGGAGTCCATATGCTCAAGGTAAGTGTGGGGTTAATGGTGTTCAGTCTATAGCTGAGCAAGGTTCAGTTTCCAGAGTTTTGAAGGGCGACTTTCAGCCTTGGCTTTGAGAGACAAAGCTGGAAAATTTTCTAGTTTTAATGCTCAAGAGTTTTGAATGATAAAAACTTTTGGTGCAGAATTTTTGCACTCACTTGGCTCGATTTTCAGTGGTTCTTCTAGGGTGTTTGAGGGTCTTCCAAGGATGGTTTTTCAGCCTTCTTTCTGAAGAAAAACAGAAGAGTTTTACTGGCTTGAAGGTGGATTAAAACAGCTGCATTTTCCTGGCTGGAAATGGCGAACTGCTAGAATTTTTTTTCTGGTTTGGTGCAGTTTGTGCAGTCCGAAAATTGCACAGAATTTTCAGCCTTCAAGCCATATGAAATGACCATTTTCTTGGCAGCAAATGAGGAGATTTACTGGCTGAATTTTCGAAGAGATGGTCTGCAAAAATTCTGGAAAATTTCCAGATTTTCCTTCACTAAAATATGAACAACATGAAGGTGAATTTGAAGGTTCTTTCATGGTGGTTGATTTCTCTTGGAAACCCTTCCTATTTCCCCTCCTATTTTCGGCTAACTCCCCATCCTCCAAAGCTGGTTTTCGAAATTCAAGGTGGAGGAATTATCACAGAATTTTTGGAATTCAAAAGAAGAGATTTAATGGATTTAAATTATAAAGATGTTAGGACAAGCTAGAGGTAATAAAAAGGACAAGAATCCCTCTAGAATTCTTTTTAGGACATAAGGATAAGATTATGACATTCTCCTCATGTCTCCCCTAAAACAACATTCCTATTTTCATGGAATGTAAGAAAACAAAAATTCAAACTTAGCTAAGATAATCATGACAAAAGCTTAAATGATAGGATTTGAACTCATGACATTAGAAATTAATTCACCAAGCTCTAATCACTAAACCACACTAATTCTTGTTCTTATTTTCTCAACCACATATTCTTCCTATGAAATCCTCAAGCTATCTTCCTATTTTGACCTCAAGCAAAATTACCATTTTACCCCTCCTACTCAATAAGCATAACTAAGCATTTTAACATATAATCTACAATTCTAAAGCACATAAAATCATTCAAAAATATATATATTCATGCAAAATAATATGATATGCATCCCGACCCCCTTACTCTAGGGTTGGCTTTAGGTGGGGTTTCACAGTATTGCCATGTCACCCTTAGACACGGGGTGTGATATTTAGTAGTATCGTAGCCCACAGGTTATGATCTATTTAAACTTTAATCATAAGAAATCTAAGTATGTGATTTACTGGCTATAAGTGGAAATGATTTTTCCGTCCTCCTCCCAAACTAAAATTTTACTTTAATTCAAATATATTACTACCTCCATCCTAACAAAATTGACCTACTTACTATTTTGGATTGTCCCAAAAAAATTGACACTTTCCGTAAAAGGAAAGTTTTTACTATAAAATTTATTATAAAATAATAATATACCCCACATATATTATTTATATATATTTAGATTTGATATAAAGTATTGTGGACCCACATATTTCTTATTTTTATTATATTATTATTATATTCTAACTTTTACTTTTGTATAAAATATCGTGCCAAGTCAACCACTATCAATTTTAATGGAATGGAGGGAGTATTATTTTATATAATTTTTGTTTTTAAAAAACTATCATCTACTTACAACATATCATATTCTCTCTCTTTGGACCCACATAACCCCACATATTTAATAATGTTTTACAATACTCACCTCAAATTAATTCCAATCCAAGTAGGGCCTAACTTTGAATCTAAGATGAGTAGAATTGTAAGCAATACTCCGTAGTTTCTATGTGATTAAGTGTGAGCTTAGCATTGTTTTCATTTGTTGTTTTAGTAATATTTCTTTCATGTTATTATTTAGCACACGAGATTTTAGGGATAACAAGATGGCACGTGGAAACAGAAGAACCATTCAGGAGGGTACTAGCTACAGTGATGGAGATAGGTTGGCAGCCATGAGAGCACCATGATAAACTAGTTTTGAGAAATTATTTAAATAATTTTGAAGGCATTAAAGAATTGTTCTAGTTTTGAGAAAAATCTGGTAAGGAGATTATAACTTTACTGTATTTTTTATTTCCTATCTTTTGAGAAATTGGATACCTCTGTTTCATGAAAGTGTTATTTCGTACAAATTAGATTGAGTATGGTGATAATTATGAAATACTTTAACGTTAATAATTTGTATGTATATGAAACAGTAAAGTTCTGCTTAAGTTTTGAAATTTTGATTCACATAGATATCTGATGCTTGTGCATGCTTACAGTAGGGACATCCCAAAATCTGTCTAAATTCTAGCCCTAGGTTGGAGGCTGTTTGTGCATGTTTTGTGCTAGTGCTATGTTTTAGAAAATAGATTCAATGCTCAACTAATGTTTAAATTAAAATACCAATTTAACTCATATATACACACATTTAGGCAAATATACTCATTATGTAGTATAGAGTGTAGTTGGTAAGTATCAAAGACTTTTGAGAACTTGATCCATTACTCCTACTTCTATTTGAATTCTATGGTTCAATCAACTCAAGTAAGAAGTAAAGTAACTAATTACTACCGTTGAGGATAAGATAGTACTACACGAATACATCAACCCAATTCTCAGGGTAAAGATTAAAAGATTTCAAGGAAATATTCAAGTAAGGAAAGGAGATTGGCCATGTAATTAAATAATAATTCCTCCAAGAATATTCAAATAATGAACATCACTCAATCAATTGATATCAAATCAAAGCATTAACAAGATTTCTAAAATGAAGTAAAATCCACTATTTCTTTAGTAATGAATCTTTTACACTAAGATCCAACCCATAGATATCTGTATCATACAAATCAAACCCAATGATGAATTAAATCAAGAAAATCTAATTACAGGACAAAAAACCCTAGAATTCCTATCTCTAGGTGATCCTAAAATCTCATCTATTACAAACTCTAAATCCCATAAATCATTTCTCAAGTTTATCAAGGAAAAATAAATATATTAAATTAACATAACAAGGAAACCTATCTCATGAATCCTTTCTCAAGCTAAATATAAGAGAATCCCCCAATTAATTAATTCAATCAATCAAACCCAAGTGGTAAATTGCGTAAAATAAGTATCAATTAATCAAATAAACATCCAATATGAGAACAAATTAGGATACAATCCTTTAATTACAATTCAAATCAATATGTTCAACAACCATAAAATCAAATCACAAAAGGGAAAAAGGAAAACTTATGGACAAGGTTTCTCTTTACTTTGCAAACTTCTTTTGGGATTGCTCATTCTTCCTCAAATCTTCCTTGATCTTCTCTTCTCTTCTCTTTCTTGTGTTCGAAGAGGTTTCTCTGGTGTTTTTTATAGCTGGCTCTCATTCAAATGACCCAAAAAAGTAATATTTATAGGTTCCTTTACAAATCCCTAAAAATTTGCAGAATATGGGATAATCTGTGATGTTGCACAGTACCTTAGAAGATGGCCTGCACAGTGTCGTGTATGCTCTAATACTCTAATCTTACCTCAAAACGATGTCGTGGGATTAACTGTTGCTATGTACTAGAATGATGCACGATTATGTGGACAATAACCAGCACGGTGCCGTGACACTCCAATGTTCTACATTTTCTGCATCTTGATGACGCATGGCCACATGCAAAGTGATGGGCATGGCACAATCAACTCCCAAAATATTCACTTCTAAAGTTCAGTAGCTACACAACAATGTATAAAACGAGGGGCACGAAGCTGTGTCTCTTTAGTTTTGTTCTTTTTTTAGTCTTTTTCTCCTTAAATCCTTATCTAATCTCAACTATTTTATCATACATAAAAAAATGAGAAAAAATGAGGGATTAAGCAGCAATCTAAAATGCATTTCTCCACAATTTAGGCACAAATGATGTATAAAATATGTGTACAATAAATACTCATCGGGGGCATACAATACTTGGTCACTATTCAGGCCCTTACTGGGGAATACAATACCTAATTTCTATTCTGGCTTTCCTCCTAATGAGATATAGTAGTTAGAAGATTGATACAGTTAACCAGGACCTTACCTTAAGCATAATTTAGCTTTGTAAAGATTTTGTTACAGAATTCTATATATGATAAGTTGAATGATGACATGTGTGTGTGTGTATGCATTGTTTGTAAACTTTTTATATTTTAGCATTGCTTAGAATTTTGAAAGGGATTAAATCTAGGTTTTACAAGTGCAAAGAAAGCCATAGGAGAATGTCTTCGACAGTTTTCGCAGCTCCGAGCAATGTCGCCTGCTTCATCTGGAGCGACGCTGTTAGCGCCCTATTTGTATGCAAAATTGCTTCAAGCAGTGCCTCTTACTTCATCTGAAGCAGTACTACCCTTTCACAGTAGTTCAGTACTTTTTTTTTGTACAGTTCAAGTAGCGCCAAAACTCCTTATGAGATGTAGATTAAGTAAAAGTCCAGTTTGAATCATTTCAAGATATGAGGATGTCTACCTTATATGCTAATTAAAGGGAATAAGTTAGATCCAATATCAAAATTATGCTATTTCATTGAATATTCAAAAGGAACTAAAGGGGGATATTTCTATCATCCTAAGGAGCAAAAGGTGCTTATTAGCACTTATACTAGATACTTAGAGGATGATCAGAAAATATCTACTAGTAGTTCAAGTCAAGTAGAATAAGAAGAGAATTGATCATTCTGTTCAAATCAAAACAACCTAATTGAAGAACTAAGAGAGACAAAACCTAATATTCTATATAAGGGGAGCCTTGTCGTAGTGAAAAAGCAACTCGTGTTCCTGAAAAATGGATCGGGGATATCTTTAATCTAGTCTTTGAGCATCAATAATATGATTCCATTAGATACGAGTAAGCTATTACTGACTTTGATGTAGATAAGTGGCTTGAAACAATAAATGCAGAGATTGAATCTGTGCATGTTTACTAGGTTTGAGATCATGTCACTGTACCTGAAGGGATAAAATTCATAAAGTATAAGTAGGTATAGAAGAGGCAAAAATGAGTAGATGGGAAGGTTGAAACCTTCAAAGTAAGGTTGATGGCAAAAGGATTTACTCAGAAAGAATGGATTAATTATGAGAAAATCTTTTCACCGGTAACCATGCTTAAATCCATCAGGGTTCTCCTAACTATTACTTATCAATATGACTATAAGATATGGCTAATCAATGTTAAGATTGCCTTCCTTAATAGTAATCTTAGTGAGAACATCTATATATACCAACCAGAAGGGTTCATTGTTAAAGGTCAAGAATACATGATATGTAAGCTTAATAAGTCTATTTATAGACTTAAGTAAGCTTTTAAGGTATAAACATATGTTTTAATGAAGCTGTAAAGTCTTATAGTTTTGTTCAAAATCTAGATGAACTATGTGCATGTTTGAAATATGTCTTCAAAAACGAAGAGATTTTGTAAATATATTTATTTTGTAATAATAAAATATTTTTTCAATAAATTTATATTTACTTTTTTCATACATGAAGGCCGAAGTTTATTAATAGATGACCTATGTACTGGATCGTGCTTCACAATAAGGTGCAGATCATGGAGCGACCTCGCTAGCTCCCTATTTGTATGCAAAATCGCTTCAAGTAGTGCCTCTTACTTCATCTCAAGCGGTACTACCATTTCACAGTAGTTCACTACTTTTTTTTGTACAATTCAAGCAACACCAAAACTCCTTATGAGATGTAGATTAAGCAAAAGCCCAATTTGAATCATTTCAAGATATAAGGATATCCAACTTATATGCTGATTAAGGGGAATAAGTTAGAATCAAGATCAAAATTATGCTATTTTGTTGAATATCCAAAAGAAACTAAAGGGAGATATTTTTATCATCCTAAGGAGCAAAAGGTGTTTATTAATACTCATACTAGATACTTAGAAGATGATTAAAAAATATCTACTAGTGGTTCAAGTCAAGTAGAATTGGAAGAAAATGCATCATTCTGTTCAAATCAAAATAACCTAATTGAGGAACCAAGAGAGACACAACCTAATATTCCTATATAAGGGGGAGCCTTATTGTAGTGAAAGAGCAACTCGTGTTCCCAAAAAATGGATCGGAAAGATCTTTGATCTAGTCTTTGAGCATCAGAAATATGATCCTATTAGATACAAGGAGGCTATTACCAACATTGATGTAGATAAATGGCTTCAAACAATAAATGTAGAGATTGAATCTGTGCATGTCTACTAGGTTTGAGATCATGTTACTGTTGGGTATCTCAGGCTCGTATCCTATACGGCACAGCGGAAAATAAACGAAATACCATCCCAAGACCCGCCTATGTGTGGAAAAAAAGACATAAAGACAATAAAGGTAACAACTTTTTACCTTTGTTTGATCATCCAAAGAACAAAATTGATCTTCTTCAAGTTGAGGCGCGATCCAGCAATCCTCTTATGCAAACTCCACGAGAGTTGGACGTCTAACCACTATAATCACAATGTGTGATTATCTCTAATAGTAATCCACACAGAGGAATACTCAAGCATTAAAGTTTCTTGTGCTAGCAGAAAAAGAAGGCGGCTAGGGCTATTTTCATTTTCAGCAAAACGAGAGAGAGAGAGAGAGAGAGAGAGAGAGAGAGAGAGAGAGAGAGAGAGAGAGAAGAAGAAGACGTTTGTTTTGTGGCTCCTATTTTCATGTGAATCACTCTTGATTAGGGTTTCGAGCATATACAATATATGTTCCAAAATTCACTAAAAATCTAAAATTCTAAAACAATTAGAATTTTCTAATTATAATTGGAAATATCAAGTTCTCACAATTACAACTTGGACTACAAATTATAACTAATTATAATTTGTCCACAACAACTTCTCTTTCTCGCAATTAACCCCTATATGTTATCAAATAACATCTTGAGTATATATCTTCAATTGTGTGTGACCTATTAGGTCTTCCAGTTAATTAGTAGCGAACATGAATTAATCCAATCGTCTTTCAGATTAATAATCCATAATTAATTAGAATTAATCCTATTAATTTGAATCAGGATTGGTTTATTAATTCATCAATTAATAAACTCATATTCTCAGATCATGAGCGGTATCTAGCAATACATCATGACCACCCAAGAGTCCAGGAAGTCAAGTGGCTTGACATGAACCATTCAATAACAAGTTTCAATGCAATTAACTCCTTTCACCATACAATAACTCATTCGGTTTGGAGTATGGAATTAGTGCCAACTCTCTCCAGAATTAATTCTGACCCGAATACAATAGTACTTGTATCAGGAACCCACTACTCTAGATGTGTATCAATTGGAACTATTTCCAATACACAATCGCTTTGGCCAAGGAATTTTCGAGTAGTAATTCCTATAAGCGGCCGTGAGATATTCGCCCCTACTATTAGGAGTGGTGAATCCTTTATTGACCTTCTCAACTACTTTCATTTACCTTACAATGTATCCAATATCCATCCCATAGACGGCCCTTGATCAAGCTTCTGAGATTGGAATCAAAGTACAAAGCTCAGCAAACAAAGTACCTTGGAGATCTCAAGTCTAAGGATACTTGCACGTTTGTTATATTGAGATTATATCACTGGCACTAAATAGTTATCCATGTGATTATCTCAAAGTTAGGTCATCCAATGAACTTGTTCCATTAACAAGCATCCATGTGTTAACTTTGAGTATCTCCATACACATGGCTATGAAAACCACCGCCTGATCAAATCAGGAAGTCTAACACATGCTAATCTTAACGCATTAATAATGTCCTGTCTCATTAATATTATGACTAGGGACTATTTAAGTACTAACACCATCCAGTGTAGTAGGAATTTCATATCATGGTCTCTATCATGATTTTCTTAACATAGTGTTGTACTAGGGATTTTATCGAACAGTTATATTACTTAAAGTAAACAAAATAAACTGTAAGATAAATAATGTCTTTTATTAAAATAAAATGTGTCATATACAATGTACAAGTGATTGCCTCTAGAGCACAACACTAACAGTTACTGTACCTAAAGGGATAAAACTTATAAAGTATAAATGGGTATAGAAGAGAAAAAAATGAGTAGATGAGAAGGTCAAAACCTTCAAAGTAAGGTTGATGGCAAAAGGATTTACTCAGAAAGAAGTGATTAATTATGAGGAAATCTTTTCGCCGATAACTATGCTTAAATCTATCAGGGTTCTCCTAACTATTGCTTGTTAATATAACTACAAGATATGGCAAATCTATGTTAAGACTACCTTCCTTAATGGTAATCTTAATGAGAACATCTATATATCTTAACCAGAAGGGTTCATTGATTAATGTCAAGAATACACGGTATGCAAGCTTAAGAAATTTATTTATAGACATAAGTAAGCTTTAAGGGTATAAACATATGTTTCAATGAAGCTGTAAAGTCTTATGATTTTGTTAAAAACCCAGATGAACTATGTGCATATTCAAAATATGTCTTCAAAGACAGAAATTTTGTAAAGATATTTATTTTGTAATAATAAAAGTACTTTTTCATTAAATTTGTATTTACTTTTTTCATACATGAAGGTCAAAGTATATTAATAGATGATCTACGTATTGGATCATACTTCACTGTAAGGTGTAGATCATGGAGTGATGCTGCTAGCTCCCTATTTGTATGCAAAATCACTTCAAGCGATGCCTCTTACTTCATCTCAAGCGATACTGCCCTTTCACAGTAGTTCAATACTTTTTTTTTTTACAGTTTAAGCAGCACTAAAACTCCTTATGAGATGTAGATTGAGCAAAAGTCCAATTTGAATCATTTCAAGATATGAGGATGTCCAACTTATATACTGATTAAGGGGAATACGTTAGAATCAAGATTAAAATTGTGCTATTTTGTTGAATACCAAAAGGAATTAAAGGGAGATATTTCTATCATCCTAAAGAGTGGTGCTTATTAGCACTCATGCTAGATACTTAGAGGATGATCAGAAAATATCTACTAGTGGTTCAAGTCAAATTGAATTAGAAGAGAATACATCATTCTGTTCAAATCAAAATAACCTAATTAAGGAACCAAGAGAGATACTCTAATATTCCTATATAAGGGGAGCCTTCGCATAGTGAAAGAACAACTCGTGTTCCTAAAAAATGGATCAAAGAGATCATTGATCTAATCTTTAAGCATCTAAACATAATCCCATTAGATACGAGAAGGTTATTTTCGACTTTGATGTAGATAAATGGCTTGAAACAATAAATGCAGAGATTGAATCTGTGCAGGTTTGGGATCATGTCACTGTACCTAAAAGGATAAAACTCATAAAGTATAAGTGGGTTATAAAAAAGGAAAAAAATGAGTATATGGGAACGTTAAAACCTTCAAAGTAAAGTTGATGACAAAAGGATTTATTCAGAAAGAATGAATTAATTATGAGAAAATCTTTTCATCGGTTACCATACTTAAATCCATCAGGGTTCTCCTAGCTATTGTTTGTCAATATGACTACAAGATATAGCAAATCGATATTAAGACTGCCTTCCTTAATGGTAATTTTAGTGAGAACATCCATATATCCCAACTAGAATGATTCATTGCTAAAGTCAAGAACAATGGTATTTTATAAGTTTAAAAAGTCTATTTATAGATTTAAGTAAGCTTCAAGGGTTTAAACATATGTTTTAATGAAACTGTAAAGTGTTATGGTTTTGTTCAAAACTTAGATGAACCATGTATATATTCGAAATATGTCTTCAACAACAAATAAATTTTGTAAAGAGATTTATTTTGTAATAATAAAAGTATTTTTCATTAAATTTGTATTTACTTTTTTCATACATGAAGGTTGAAGTATATTAATAGATGATCTATGTACTGGATTGTACTTCACAGTAACGTGCAGATCATGGTACTTAACATATAACAAAAATGGAGTTTTTGATCGATTAATGAAGTTGGGTACTTTGTCAAAGTTTAGATTATTATACTATAGTTTTTAGGTGTGGAGTAGTTTACCTTTAACTAATAAGTAGCCCTTCCATACCAATAATATAAGTGTATTTTAAATATGTAGAATTGGATCACATGATAGGAGTCTTTATAAAAGTAATATAATAAATAAAGATTTGACTATTGCTATTACAACATGGATGAATACTCTATAGTTTGAGTATAAGTTAACGGTTTAGTGAGGTTGCACGTATATTATGAAACCCCAATTAAAACCAAACTTAGAATAAGGGGGGTCGAGATGCATATCGTATTTTCTTGCATGCATGAATATATTTTTGTATGATTTTATGTGCTTTGGACTTGTGATTTGTAGACTAGAAAGCTTAATTGTGTTTATTGAGTAAGAAGGGTAAAATGGTAATTTTGCTTGAGGTGGAAATAGGGAGATAGCTTAAGGGTTAAATAGGAAAAATATTTGAGAAAGAAAATAAGAACAAGAGTTGTTGTGGTTTAGTAGTTAGAGTTTTGGAATGAATCCTTGAGGTCTTGAGTTCAAAGTCCATCATTTGAGTTTTAGCATGATTAACTTTTATTTTTGTTAGGTAGGCTATTTTCGACCTTGCATGCCTTAGGGAGGAGTAGGAATGTTGTCCTAGGAGAAATATGAAAGGAATGTCATAATCCTACTCTTGTGACCTACAAAAATTTCTAAGGGATTTATACCCTTTTTTATCTCTAGCTTCCCTTAATTCTTAATCAATTAAGTTGCTCAATTATCTAAGCCATTTTTATTTCCAGAAAATTCCAGCAAGGTTCTATGATTGTGAAGCTTTGAAAATGCCTCTGGAGGATGGAATTTTATCCGAAAATGGGGAAGAGTTAAGGAAGGTTCCCAAGGAAATTAATCTCCATGGTTGAACTTTCAAACTCCAACCTATAGGTATTCATCTTCTTCATGTAGTAATCTGAAAATTTTTCCATCTTCTTGATCAGTCCAATTGTCAAAATCTTCAGCCATCTTTTCCTCTCAAATACTGCCAGAAAAATAATCAATTCACTCAACTTGAAGACTGAAAACTTTAGCCAAAATCGGACTGCACAAAAGCTGTGTAAACCAATAAAATTCCTGGGCAGTTTTCGCAGCTTGGTAAGCTAAGAACCAAGCTGTTTCTTCCACATTTTCAACCAACAATTCAACCCTGTCTTTCCTCCATAAAGAAGCCTGGAAACCAGCCTTAAAGAACTCTCCAAAACCCCTTCAAACCTTCTGCAAGTTGGCTGAACATGGCAGAAAAATCTGCACAGAAATTCCAACAAGTCATGCGAAAGACCAACCAGAAATTCCAGCTTTGTTTTCCTCCTCACCCTTGTCTGAAACTCACTCAATCTTTCTGTAAAACCCACATTGGTCAGCCATAAACTGAACTTCATCATCTTTGCCATCGTTCTGCTTGAAAAGAGCTCCATGGCTACCCCTAAAATCACTCCATCAATCGCTGCAATCAAGCCTTCAATTGGAGTCCAAAATTTCAGCAAATTATTTCATCAAACTTCCATGGATTAAGTCTCAACTATCCAGAAAATTTCCTCACCATTACACTCCATAATTCGGCCACCCTAAAGCTCATTCAAACATCATTCATCTCAACAACATTCCAACCAAACCAGTCGGCCATAGAAGCTCACAAAAGACCTCCTTCAACCAAGATATTCTTACCATACTTGCGATCATAATTCACTCCCTAAATTATTCTCTTTGAATTTCAAACAGCCAGCTTTCCTTCTTCTCCCAAATCTGAAAATCCAATTACCAGAATTCTCCAATCCATTCGGCCACCCTTCCCAAGCAAAATTTTGGCCAACTTTCCTCCATACTCTCCATTCTCTCCAAACCTCCAAGAACACACACCAACATTCTCCTCGCCTAGGACCACTCTAAACCTCGTCAATTCTCTCCAAAAAATCCAGATCACATCTACTCATTCTCTTGAATCAATTTCTGCAATTTATAACATCAAATGCTGAATCAAAGTTCCACTTCCGGATCAAAAATCAGAATTTTCTTGAAGACTCAAGAACACTCTCAAGGTAAACATGGTCGATTATCTCCATCTCCTTTCATCTTCAACCTTAATGAATATACTAATAAACTCTCTCTCTCTCTCAGCCGAATAGTTACTCCAACCATGGCCATTTTTCTTCTTCCTCCTTAGACGGATCAAGCTTTCCAAGCGTGAGAATTCTTTTGAAACTTCTTCAAGGTAGTCATCATTCAAGTAAGCCTCTTCAATCTTCTCTTTAAATTCGAGATTCGTGTCTTTTGGATGTTGTTGGAGAAGGATCAATTATGTTTGGAGATTGAGTATGCGTATATATGATGGAGTTGGGATTGAAGTATGAGAATGAATGTGTTTATATGATGGAGTTGGGATTGATGCATGAGGATGACTTGTCTTGGTTAAATTTTATGATATTTTAGGGTTTCTTGCATGTCTTCATGTCGTGAGTAGTATGAATGATTAAGCATGATAGATATTATGTCACCTTTGGTGAATAGGATTTTATGTTCGTATATCCTTTATTGAAGCCATGAATATGATTATGTTTAGTGGAGTTTGGATCATGTGTTGATAGATTTAGATCTATGCTTTTATTCATGATTTGGATGGTTTGTTGATTGGTGTAGAGTGTATGTTCATGATTATGGTTAGCAATAGGAATTATGATCATGACCTTGTTGTTCCTAATCTATTTAAGTTAGCTAATTTTATTTTATTAATAAAAGTTAATACTATGTTTTCTTCTAGAAATTTCGAAAACCTTAGGAAAATGTGAATTTGGATTGTTATATGAAATAATGATATTTTAACCAAATAAATGATATCTTTTATTAAAATTAAAATATAAAAATATTATATATAATAATAATAACATTAAATAAAACCTTTTACATAAATAATCATGATAGGTAAAATATTAATCTTGTAAGTCATATATTCATAATACTAAAAAAAAATTATTTATTATCTTTTAATCAAAACATATTAAGATTTACTTATTATTAATTTTATTTACCAATTATTTTCTAATCATTAATGGATTATTATTTTAAATAATATCATCAAGGACCTAGGACCCTTCATCAAATGAACCCTAGTTTATTTATAACAAGATTTAAACGTATAACTTATTAGTAACTATTTCACAAACCCTAGTTATTTTATTATCAAGTTAGATTTATTTTATAAAATCCTTTTTTATTATCTAGCCTTAAAGTTTGAAACACTAGGGTCATGATTGTAGTAAGTGGAGTTAGGATTATTTATGAAAGCAAATTTTGACTTATGTTTACCCTAGGCGGGGTTAGGTCAGCTTTTGGAAATCTCTAATTTATCTCGAGCAAAGGATCAGGTAAGCTCCTGCATAAAACTTGTTTGTTGTAAAAAGTTACCATGACAAGCTAAACACGAAGTATGTGAACACTGATTTGGTAAAGGCAATTAAGGATTGTTTCCTTTCTTGTTTCAGTCAAACCAATTATTTAAAAATCAATAAGAAATTTTACTCAAATACCAAACTATTTCTAAAACTAATTTTGACAAAGACTTTAGAAACCCTTGATTGCCATTTTCAAGTAAAGCTATGTTTTATCAATTTTCTCCCAAGTGGGACAATTATCGTTGAATACTTAATAAAGGTAGGCTAGTAGTACTAGTTTTGAAGAGCAAGAGGGAGTCTTCTGGTAGGAGGCCACCTCCAGAAGATAAACTCAACTTAGAGAAACGTCAATACTACCTAGTCATGTCGGTCCGAGCTAGCAAGTTTCAATCATGTGGACTGTGTGTTGCCGGAGTGGACAACCGGTTTTGTTTGGGTGTAAAGAAGGAGGAGTATCTTACCCGTTAGGCCGATCACCTACCTTTTTGTTAGTCTGTACAAAGTGTGGCATTCTGACCGTTGTATGGTTATGGGGCCCAACGTGTGATAACCCATGACCGCCCTTTTGAGTAGTTGATTTTATTGTATATGTATGGTTGGAAAGCCAAAATGCCACTCTTGATTTTAACATTGTTTATTGCTTGCCAGTACTTTTTCTTATAAAGTTCTTACATCTTGCATACATGAACTGTTTTTACTGAACACTCAAAGCACACACTGATGTATTGAGATTTTTATCTCATCACCCATTTTACCATGATTTCAGGTCGATCCTACTGTGGGGATGAGTAGCTAGTTGTTGCTTGCTTGGAAGATATTTTGTTATTTATTTTATGTAATACTTTGAGAGTTGAGAGTGAACAGTTTTTATTTCGGATTTGTTCTTGAATTTTTGGATTATAATAAGTTTTAATTTCAAAGTATTGTTTAAATTTTTGTTGTGTGTCCTAGTTATAAAGACTTCTTATCCTTTGAACGGAGCGACATCCCCAGCCCTGTTGGGCCTAAGTAACGGGGTGTTACATATATGCTTTGATATGCTATATATGAGATTTTCATAATGAGATCAATATCCTTATATGTTGGGCATATATTTTTATTTTGATCAAGACGGATTTGTACAATGAAAGGAGTGATCACCCCCTTATAATGGTCTAAGATAATTTGAAAAAATTTAGAACTCTGGAACTAACTAAGAGTGTTGCTTTAAGAGTCACTCCCTTTAGATAAGCAGTCATACTCTTGGAGGTCATAAATTATAAATTAGAGGTCAAAAGATAATAGATATCATTGAAAAAAGATAATAGTACCAATCAATTCTGTCTCAATGATGGATATTACATAAAGTAATATGTTTGTTATTACACATATAGATAGAAGACAACTGTTATGCAATATTATCCTCGGGGTTAATGACTTCATATGGTGATGAATAAAGAAATTTAAAATACAAAACACAGCTATTTATTTAGCATTAGCATTTTGATCTTTTTAGCATGCAAGGATAATATATGTTTTGGTCCCCAAGATAGCTCTATAAATTCAAATAGTTATTTTAGTCATTGTACAAATTATTTAGATTTTTTTAAGAGTGAGAGAATTTTTTTTTTTATTCTAGAAAGTCTATTGGACAAGAATAATTAATTAAATCTAAGATTTATTTATAGAGTTAGATTATTTAACTGACTGTAGGAAGCCCAATTTAATATGGGTTTGATAAAATAAATAAATATTGGCATAATAATTTTATTAAATTATGAATTTATTATTTTGGGTGTCATGTTAAATAAAAGACTCAGATAAAATAATAAATAAAGTAGGCTAAATTTTTATTATTTTGAGTTTTAATATAAAAACCCAAGACAAAGAATAAAAAAAGCCTAATTGACAAAGTGCAATCCTAATCCATCTTGAACTAGGGTAATCGACCATTGGGATTTATAATTCTCATGGAAGCCGGCTAGGTTAAGAAACAAGAAGCCCTAGCCACCACCCTCAATCTCTCTCTTTCTCAATTTTCTTTCTTATAAAAATAATCATAACCTACTTTCACCGATAATATGATTTATGAGGTTGAGAAAATACCTTCGAAGGTCAAAAACTTCAGTATTATACATATTTCATGCGTAGGAGTAGATGTTTGACAAACCTTTTTGTCAGTAATACTCCAAAGATCATGGTTCAGATGAGTTCCGGACAGTCGAATCTAGTTACTGCCACGATTTCTTCTAATTCTAAAAGAAAAAGTAAATATGGGATCCTAAATTCTTTTTTTTTTTTTAAATTTT
Organism: Voacanga thouarsii; assembly: GCA_026120185.1. NCBI lineage: Eukaryota > Viridiplantae > Streptophyta > Magnoliopsida > Gentianales > Apocynaceae > Voacanga > Voacanga thouarsii. The sequence continues at coordinate 564,656 of JANUWF010001360.1, read as the reverse complement.
TTTGCTGCCCTTTTGTGATATTCGATCCTACATTTAGTTGGGATAGAAGGAGTATGAACAAAATTTTCACACTCTTTGAGTACTTCATAATGCATTAGTTAAAGTAAAGCCTTAATATTCTTTTATTTTTATCATCTACGCTCCCTCAAGTGAATTTATTTGAGGAAACTAATTTTTACAAATTAAATATTTTAATGATGGACAAAAGATACAAATTACTTCTCATCTTTCGAAAATTTTAAATTTTGTCCTCCAACTATTACACAAGTTTATATTTTCAAAATATCAAAATATATTGAATATTGTCCTTCAATCTATTTCTACATAAGCTAATAGAATTAGAGTTTTAAGAATCTTAATTTTTCTTTTACCCATTTGATTCATTTTCAAGGCATTTTTCAAATGGATATCTAATAATTTTTTGCTTCAAAGTTTAGCAAATCTATTTCGATCTATATCTAAAATGAATCCCCTTCTTTTCCTTTATTTATTTTCCTTCTTCTAAAACAACATTGCCACTAGCGTTAACAGTAGCTCTACCACTCTCCAAACTATGCACTGTCTTCTTTTATGTCTTTTCCATGCTTTGTCTTCCTTCCCATTCCTCTTTGCTCAATGCTACAACTCTTGAGGTTGTCTACTATTTTTTCCCCTTTTTTTCTCCTCCAACCTTCACCTCTTCCTCCACCTTCTCTCTTTCCTCTTTCCTCTCACTTTGCTTTTTGCTTCTCCTAGATTTGATCTACCTCTATTCCATTCTTGTCCCATAAAGGAAAATGAAGATTTGTAAAATTTAACCATTCCTTCACCTTGTGAGTACTCCTAAAACACCAAAAATTCTTGTGCATTTCCTCTATTATTCACCATCCATCTTTGCATCATTCTTCATCATGGGAACTAGTGATTTAGAAGGAAAAATAGAAATTTTCATTTTATTTTTCCAAGAAATCATGTAATTTATTTATTTGGATGTAAAAGAATTTCTTTACCTTTTTTATAGGGATAAAAAATGAAAAAATAAAAAAATTAAATAGATGGAGGGTAAAATTTGATATGTTCAAATATTTTAAGATAAAAAACTTGTTAATTAATAGTTTAAGAGTAAGAACTCTATGAAAGTTCAAGAGTTGTTAGCACCTTTTTGCCCAAATGACTGTTGTGAAACCTTGAAATTCCCAACACTATGATTCTCCCAAGTTATATATTAAACTAACTATTATGTGTTATGTGTTTTGCTTGACTACTTGTTTATAGTTGTGAAACAATTGAATTTGGAGATCAGAATTTCAATATGGAAGTTCAGGGACAAGAATCCAAATTCCCTAAAAGTTTAAAGATTCTTAAGTATTGCAAAAGTTCAAGGACTAGAAAGTAAATATTCCTCCCTCTTTCATTATAATGACAAATTTCGCAATTTGATTAGCTTTAGCGATAAGATTGACACCTCGTGCTTCATTTTGCTTAATCATGTATTGTTTCATATAAATACATCTTCTCATGCTTAGATTGGTCTATTCAAGCCTTGTTATGCTTTGTAGAATATGTAGAAATTCTAGTTTGTATGCATAGAAGTTGTTAGTGTGTTTTATTGTTTCAAAGTACGTTTACAATCCTTATCAAGCTTCATGACAAAATTCTAATCACATCTTACATTCCTTATACAAATTTAGTCAACACGCTTTGTCATGTTTCAAGAAGAGCCTCATCGTGCTTGAAAAGGCATTGTAGAGCTTCATCATGCCTCAAACTTCATGCACTTACTTTGTTATACCTTTTAAAATTCTTCATCATGTTTTCCAATCTCCTAGAAATTGAAGTCTTCCCTAGGGACATTTCCTTCACATTATAGAACTGAGATCTCAACAAACCATTCCAAGAAAGTGAGAAGAGAGAAAGAAAGAGTTTAGAAATGAGGGAAAGCTTTGAAGATCAACGAAGGAGAAGTGAGAAAGTTGTATTTGAAAGACTTTGTGAATGTTCTTAGGTAAGCTAAATCATGTCACATTTTCTCTTGATTCTTGTGCATTTATGATGTGTTTTTGTGCTTAAAATTAGGTTAGAGAGGAATTAGAAAAGCTTGCTAAGCACTTTCCAAGAAATAACTGGTACGAAATTTATTTTTTAGTTAATTTTGAACAATTAACTACGTTGATTCTAAAAAAGTTCAAATGAAAATGTTATATAGATGGAAAGCTCTATATACCTAGTTTATTACACAATGAAATAGTTCCCAATTTTGAGTTTTCTACACTAATATGTGGCCGATTTACCAAAGTCAATCAGATTTGTCTACGACCATTTCTAGTTGCTACCAATGCTAGGCTTCCCTTTCAACTAGTGCCAGATAACCTTTTTGGCAACCAAGTTCTTTTTTGCCTGATTTCATTCCTTCTAAGTTTTGTTCAATCAAATTTCCATCATTGCTTTCTAAAATTCTTACAAATCACTAAAAAATTATCAATGGATGAATCATTTGGATAAGGGAGGCAATCGTGTTGCGTTCGGATTGGCAGATCATGTCAATTTTGGATAATTACACACGACAAACCAACCCGAACACGATACGATTAATAAATATGTCGTGTCGTGTCAACTCACATATTTTCGTATTGTGTTCGTGTTATAAAACGGGTTGACACGATATAACATGATTAGACACAAAAATTAAATAAATAATTACTAAACTTACCAACTCAAATACCTACTAAACTCGTCAATCTGTCTACCCATTATACAAAAAAATTTAAAAAATCAAATCAAACCATATAAAATAATAAAAAAAACCAATAAAACAGCCTATAAAGTCTTAAATAACAAACCATCCAATTAAATATCTAGACATCTCAATAAATTCATAAGATTTAATCTTAAAAATCTAAACAAATGTAGCTTTGCAATAAAATAAGATTGTTCAAGAAATTATTTTCTCTAGCTAAAAGTCGTTGTAATAATATTATTATCATAGAAATTAAATAATAATTAATTAAGAATAATTCATTTACTATATATTAAACAAATAGCCATATGAACATCATTTATTTTCCTTAAAATGTCTCATATAATTAAACAAAATAGACACACAAATAATTCAATTAATTCATATAATAAAATTTAATTCATTTAATTCATGTAAAAAATTAAATTATCTATTTTTTATAGTAAAATTTGTAGGATATTACAAAAAGTGTAAATATAAGTATTTAAAAAACGTTAAAAGGGTTCACGAGTTAAAACAGATTGAATCCGTTTATGACCTAAATACATTTAAAATTAAACAAGTCGATCCGTTTCGACCCGAACCCGCGAAATCCTAACCCTAACCCGCTATAACCGTGTCATTTTTATGTCGTGTTAACATGTTGTATTCAATATTGCCACCTCTACATTTGAAGATCTTGATTGAAAGTTTTTCTTTTGTTAATGTTTTGAGGAAAGATTTGAAGAAATATGAAAAGGAAACTATAGAGGAAGAAGACAACGGAAAGTGAGAAGATGAGTTCCATGATTTTCAAACATACATTTTAGTGACATGTTTTACTAGAAATGTTTTGCTAAGTGTATATAAACATGTTTTCTACAAAGAAATATTTGTCAAAAGCTTTGAAAAAGATTTATATATATTGTATCAGCACTTCATGTGGATGTTTAAACTTATTAGGCCAAAGACTATTTTCTTGAAAATCATGAAAGCTTACGTAAGCTTTCAAATGAGTTTTCAATGCCATTAACACTTGAAGTTCTTAGAAATATATTTGAACATGTTTTTGAAAGGTTTTGATATGATACTTGAATCACTTCATGGTTATATGGATTTGATCCTATTAAGAAAAATGCTAATTTCTTGACAATGCCAAAGTTTACGTAACATAATAAAAAGAATTAGAGGTGGATTAGGAAAGTAAATCTTGAAGAATATCCCTGTATATCTATGATTAGATGTTAAAAGGACCTTATAAAATTGAGTCATTAAGATTTGGAAAGATTCTGGTGTTCATCTTTTGGGCAATGTCCTAATTCAACAAAGAAACAAAGTACTCTATAGCAATATTTATAAAAGCCAATAGAACTACAGCATATACGGTGTAGAGAGACAGAGAGAGTTATTCATGTAGAAAAGACTATGCAATAAAGAGTGATTTTTATGATAAATTCTGACAGGTTTTGAAGTATGCAAGTTCTATGGTATTTTGGTTTTGATTATTCTAATGCTTTATGGTACAAGTTGTTGGTGCCTCTTAAATATATTATTAAGAAAAGTTCGAATCGATCGTGATCAACTGAAATACCTTTCTGGTGAAACGATTTAAGTGTTAAATAAAGTGTTATCGTATTGAAGCAGCGAAGATTAAAGAGAGTTCAATTAAGATGTTCAGTCCAACAAAGGCTTTCAGAGTTTGACATAGGAACCACTATTGTTATGTTCTATTAGAGTTTATTATGAATCATTATGTGACAAAGATAAGTGCATTCCTATAACTTTTTTTAAAGTTTAGTAGATCATTTTTCCATAGGTCAAGCCCCGCAAACATAGGCTTGTTAAAAGTGAACTATGTTACTAATTTACTGTGTGTTGAACTTTTTATTACTATCTGTCAAATTAACACAATTTTAATAGGAAAAAGTTAAACAATAAAATAACATATTGATAAACCAAACCACACAACTAATGCCAGTATGGTTCATTATGTTATAGTTATTATTGATTTAGTTGGTGAGATCTTGGGAGTTGGTTGGGAACAACATGTTTGAAACAGTTATAAAAAGAGGTTTTGTAGCACGACCCCTATTTTTGAAGAGTATAAGTTATGCTTATTGGAAGGCCAGGATAAAAATTTTCATCAAAACTTTTGATAATGCTATTTGGTAGATTGTTGAATAATGATAGAAACCCCCAATAGTTGCAAGTACTAACATTGGAATAGAAAAGTTGAAGTCGTTAGATCAGTGGACAGAAGTTGAAAGACATCTTGATATGACAAATGCTAAAATATTGAATACTATTTTTGTTGTTGTTGATCCTAATCCGTTCAAATTGATATCGACTTGTGAATTTGCTAAAGATACATGAGATACACTACTAACTGTGTTTGAAGGCACGAGTATGGTTATTATGTCAAAATTACAAATGTTGTCATCTCGATTCAAGAATTTGAATATGGAAAATGATTAGATCATTGTTATGTTAAGAAGTAAGTTAAGGGATATTGCAAATTAAAATTTTTAACTTGGTAAAAGGTATTCCGAGGAAAAGTTAGTATAGGAAACATTAAGGTCTTTACTACCTTTATTTGATGCCAAATTAACTATTATTAAAGAATGCAAAGACATGTCAAAGATGTGGTTGGATGATCTTATAAGATCTCTGCAAATTTATGAGATGGACCATAAATTAAAAGAGAAAGGAATGTATTTAAAAGTAGAAGTTAATTCGGATGACAACAAGAGCTCAAGTGATGAGATTAGTTTATAAGAAGAGGTTTAACAAACTTTTGAAGAAATAAAAATAGAAATTAAAAGCAAGCAGTACAATAGGACCTTTAACAACAAACTTAAAAATTAACAAAATACTGTTTAACAAAAATTTCTAAAAAAGAAATGTGTGGATCAAAAAGGTCTAAGAGTAGAGAGTGTGGCAGCTTCAGACATATTCAGTCAGAATGTGCTAACACACCATGAAGAAGATGAAAACATGTCTTATAACACAACTCTAAGCAATGGTGAAAAAGATTCGAAATATTTTGACAATGATAGTAATAATGGAGATAAAGATAAAGGTCATGTGAGTAATTTTGTTCCATTCAACTCTATTTTTAAATTAAGTTCAACTCTTGAGGACAATGGTTCTAATATAGATAGAGAAGTCGATGACGTTGATGGAACTGGTGATGAGGATACAGACCATTAAAAACTTGTGAATGAGTATGAGTTGTTGTATTCGAAGTGGCTTGAAGTCATAAAGTTGAATAAGGTACTGAAGAAAGAAATTCAGAGACTTTAACAGGCAAATAACTCAGAGTAACAAGATATTATCAAACTTAAACACCAGGTTCAACAAAGTCAAGAAAATTTGAGAGTCAACAACATAAGTTGGAGAATGTTAAACAGTCTATTAAGAGGCTGAACTCTGTAAAAGAAAAATTAGATGAGGTACTCTCATTTGAAAAAAAAAAAAAGAATGCTTATGAACAAAATTTAACTGTTGCAAAAAAAAAAAAAAAAAGAGACAACTAAGGAAATTCAGACTTAAGCCTAAAAAACCTATGTTTGATGTGACTATTGTTCTTTTATAGGTCACAAGTGGAGGAACTATTGAAGATGTTTAAAGACCTTTAACATGGTTGAAGGGTTGTTAAACTTAAGTTTCACAAAGGCAATAAAGCACAAAAAGTGAAACGTATATAGATTAAAAAGATTGATCTTAAAGCACATGTTACTCATGTTTCTCTAAAAGCTGCTATAGAAGTGTCTGGAACCTTAATAGTGGTTATCCTAAGCACAAAACAGGTAATATAGAGTTTCTTATCAATTATCAACAAAAAGGAGTTGGTTGTATAACTTTTGGTCTTAGCTCAAAAAATAAAATGGTCAGAATTAGTATGTTAAATGTTGAAGGTACGCCTAACCTTAAAGTGTTGCATGTTAATATTTTGAAAGCAAATTTAATAAGTATCAATCAATTGTGTGATAAAAATCTATATGTTAACTTCGACAAAGACAAGTATTTTGTGATTTTCAAAACAGGAAATTGTGTTATTTCTGGAACTCAAACTTTATACAATTGCTATCAAGTGTACACAATAAAAAGCTTTACTTGCATGATGACTAAAGTAAATGAGGTAGAACTATGACATCAAAAGTTAGGTCATGTGAATTATAAGTTGTTACATGAATTGAGTTTAACGTGCACGGTCCGTGAAATGCCGAAGTTAGGAAAGAATGTTAAAAGAATATATGGATCTTGTCAAATTAGTAAATAGATCAAGTCCCCACACATGAAAATATAACAGATAGTAACTTCAACAACGCTTAATCTCTTGCACATAGATTTGTTTGGTCCAACACAAACTAAAAGTATAGGAGAAAGAAGGTATGTTATGGTGTGTGTTGATAACTATTCTAGATATACTTGAGTTGATTTTTCTAAGTAAAAAATCAAAAGTATTTGATGCATTTAGAAAGCTGTGTTTAAACTTACAAACTTAGAAAGATTCAACATTGAAAAGATTGGGAAGTGACCATGGAAAGGAATTTAATAATAAATAGTTTGATAAGTTTTGTATTGAAAATAGTATCCAATAAGAGTTTTCAACACCATAAACTTCCCAACAAAATGGCATGGTGGAATACCAAAATTGTACTATATAAGAGATAGCTAGGATGATGCTAAACTGTCTCATAGATAGTGGGCAAATACAGTTAACATGCTACACATATCATCAACAAACTTACATAAGGCCTTATACCAATATGTCTGCTTATGAAATCTGAAATGGTCTTAAGTCTCAATTAAACTATTTTCATGTTTTTGACAATAAATGTTACATTTTTAATAGTAGAGAATAGTTGAAAATTTTTAATGCAAGGATTCATGAAGGAATCTTCATTTGATACTCCAAAATAGTAGCGCATATCAAGTTTTTAACAAAAGAAGTCAAGCTGTTATAGAGTCAATCAATATGGTTGTTGAAGACATTTCATTTGTTGATTAGAACAAGCTAACTTCAATAAATGATTATGAGGATAGTATTCAAGTAGATGTTGAATAAAATACAATAGAAGTAGCTGACATGGATGAGGAAATAGACTCTAACATAGAAATGATGATAATTCAACAAAATGTACCTTTTTCAAGACTAACGAAGAATTATCCACTAGAATTAATAATTGAGAATCTGGACAAATCTAGAAAAATGAGAGAAAGGCAAGGTTAATTACAAAAAAAAATAGTGAAATATGATTGTTATACTTTAACATTGGAACCAAAGAATGTTAAAGAAACATTAACAGATGAGTATTGGATTGTAGTAGTACAAGAAGAATTTCAATAATTTGAGAGAAATAATATATGAGAACTAGTGTCGAGACCAAAAAATGTAATGTAATTGGGACTAAATGGGTATTTCGAAACAAGATGAGTTTAGAAATATTACTTAAAATAATATTAGGGTGGTTGCACAGGGTTATACTCAAGTTGAATAAATCAATTTTGATAAAAATTTTGCTCCCATAGTAAAGTTAGAGTCAGTTAGATTGTTACTTGTTGTAGTTTGTGCCAAAAGCTTTACACTTCAACAAAGAGATGTGAAAAATGCATTCTCAAATGGATTCTTGCAGAAAGAAGTAATAGCTTAAATACGTTGTCAATTTAGAATTTCCTAATCATATCTACAAATTAAATAAAGCTTTTTATGGATTAAAATAGGTTCTAAGGGTATGGTATGAAAGATTCAAAAATTTTCTATTAAAATAGGTATAGAAGAGTAGACAAAGTTATGTTTGTCCAAAAGTTTGGAGCACATATCATGATTGTTCAAGTTTATATTGATGGCATAGTGCTCAGTTTTGAAGGTTTAAAATGATAAAAATCATCAAAACGAAAGCACACTAAGAAAATAAAAAATTTACCTCTATGATTGAATGGCCCTCTTCGCATTGATGTAGATATTTGTACAAGGATACTTGAGGCTATTGGATCACGTCCTTATAAACGTCTATTGCGTCTCATTCACGCGAAGCATAATGGTGCCCGTAGCACAATCGATGAAAGCTTAAAGATTGAGTTTTGACAAGCCTTTGAAGGCTTCTCCGTCGAAATGCTTGCTGGGTTTTTTGTTTTTGTGAATGAATAAATTGAAAAAGCTCACTTCACCGAATGCACAAAGAGCTTCTCATTACTTTTCCACATTCCCTAAGAGAGAGCCTCCAATTACGTGAAAATAGAAAGCTTCCATGCTTTCTATTATCCTTTACTTTTTTTATTTTTTATTTTAATTAATTAATTAATTAATTTTTAATTTTAATTTTATTTTACCCTTGGTCTTATTCATTCGGTCAGATAAAATTATTTATTCTTGGGCTTGAACACCCATAAATAATAAATCTCAATTATTTATTTTCTAGGCTTCCTTAAACAACCCAATAAATAATTAACAAGCCCCAAATAGATCAATATGAAATTTCATACATTTTATCTAATTTATATCTAAATTAATTTTTTAATTATTCAATCTAGGCCTTGGGCCCTGAATAATTAATTAACCAATTAAATTAGATAAAATAAATACTCTCTCTTGAACTTTTTATTTTATTTTAATCCAATAATAAATTAGACTAATAAAATAAAATAAAACCCATAAATATCAAGATCAATTCCTTAACCCAAATCTATCAAGACTTAAAGGTTATTTCGGGGACCAAAAGACACATCGCCTTAGCTACTAAAATGACCAAAATACCCATACTATATAAATAGCTATATTTTACATTTTAAATATTTTCTAATATCACCATAAGAAAATATTGACCCCAAGAATAATGTTGTGTTAGCAAAGTCTTCGACTTACAAGTGTAATGACTAAAATACCCCTTTAAGTATCGTCGTGCAATTAGAGATGAATAATGTACTAACACCTTTCTAATAGTCATCTATCATCCTTAGACCTCTAATCCAATGATCCACGACTCCTGGAATGTTTTCACTTTCCAAGAGAGCTGTCCAAAAGTAAACATCCAAGTCATGTTCCCCAGGGCTCTAGATAATTAGATCATTTAAACAGTCACAAGGGGCGATATAGTGTAAGAGTTATCTTGTATAAATCTGTCTTAACTAACTAGTTACATATATCTAACATACAAGTATATCGGCTCTACGAAAGAACCTCAACTACAGTATATCAAAATATATGCTTCTAGTTTCGTCAGACTACCAATTCATAATCAAGCGGTAGAGTATTAGTCCACGCTGTAGTAGTAATAGTGTGGGTTTCTTTTAAATAGTACTTTTAGAAACTATTATTACATGTCCTGTTCTATGTATTCGAAATATGCTCATGCTATAAAGTGAGTGGACTACTCATTGGTTAAAGGTAAGCTATTCCCCATTTGGAATTCATAACACAATAACCTATACATAATAAGATTCTCATTCTCATTAATCGGTTAAGAATAAACATTTATGTGTTAAGTAATCTGTGATCCATACCTTACTGTGAAAGACCATTATTCACATGGATCATTTACTTAAACACAGTGGGTCATTTTCAAATGTAAATTGTGCACAAATAAAATGTAAATTCACAAACAAATTTTGAGAATAAATTCTTTTATTAATAAATTCGATAATTACATCAGATAAACTAGTCTAGAGGACATATATTCCAACAAGTTTAACATCAAAGCAAATGTCAAAGGATTTTGTAGAACTTATACAAATTGAGTTTGAAATGAGTATTGTTGGTGAACTAACTTTTTTTTGTAGTTTGCAGGTTAAACAGATGAAAGTTAGTGTCTTTTCTTCAAAATCAAATATGCTCATAGCTTGGTTAAAAAGTTCAGCGTGGATGGATCTAAGTCTAAAATAACACTGGTTCGGGTTAATTAGAAGCTGCCAAAGGATTAAAAAGGTCAAGCTATAGGTCATCTCTATAGGAGCATGATTAGAGGATTGTTGTACTTGACTGCTAGTCGTCCCAACATCTTTTATAGTGTTGGTGTATATGTCAGATATCAAGCGAATTCCAAAGATTCTCATATGAAACTTGTCAAAAGAATTCTCAAGTGTGTTTGTCATATGTCAAATTATGTTATAAATTTCAGCAAGGACTCTAGTGTTCATATTGGGCTTATTAATATTGATTGGGTAGGTAACTGTGATGATCAAAAAAGCACTTCAGGTGATTGCTTTTATCTTGGAAATAATTTGGTGTCTTGGTACAACAAGAAATATAAGTGCATTTCATTATCAATAGCAAAAACTAAGATACTACGGTTGAAAGTTGTTACACTCAGTTATTATAGATGAAACAAATGTTGGAATACTATGGAATTATACAAAAGGAATTAATTGTGTATTGTGACAATACAAGCGCAATTGACATATCAAAAAATCCACTTCAACATAGCAGAACTAAGCACATTAACATTAAGTACCATTTTATTTGAGAACTTATTGAAAAAAGGTGATGCATATTAAATATGCATCAATTCAAAATGTTTCGTGATTTGAAGAATTACACAAAATATTGGATCTATGTTCGCTTTGAAGTAGAAGCTTTGTCATGTTAAAATTGTAACATTCACTTTTGACAAAATTTTGCTACTAGTCTTTTTGTTTTTGTTTTCAAAAATTTTGAAAAAAAAAAAGGAGAGAAAAATGAGAAGTTAACTTGAAACATACAGAAGTTATGAAGTGATTGAACACTACAATATGTTAGTATTGGAGAGCATGATGTGGTTGTCCATCTCTTGAAAACAGGGATATGATTGAAAATGAAAAACATAAAGGTGGTTATATATACATAATTGCATGTGTATATGCTTGCACTAAACATAATTTCTTAGACATAGGTGAATTAGCAAGCTAATAAAAACTTATAATTTCGTTCAGACAAGTAAAATTATGGAGGAAACAATTAATAACATAAATAGCTGGTCAATTCTAAAGAAACAAATCCACAGAATTTAAATAAGAGTTAAAAGATTCCAAAATTTAATTAAAACATATCTAATATTAAAAATCTAAAAATTATATATGCATCTTATATGAATTCATTTACAACTTCAACTCATCTAACAATCTAACTTATTCACCCTAAAAAAAATTCTTCAACTGAAATTAATTGTGAACTTGTATTAATTTTGTACCTCAAATTAAAACAAAAAATGTTAATGCTTTGTTGCCAATAAGTAGATTAAAAATTTTTGAATTGATATTAATTGTCAACTTATAATAATTTTGTACCTAAACAATAACAATGTTATCGCTTTAGCTGTCAAGTGGTACTTTTTGGGGTGCAATGGCCATTTCAGCTGTCAAAAAAATCCTCCCTACATGCCCTCTAAGGACCCTCTTAACAAAATTGATGCATATTGTGATTTTATGCATATATTATTGTTATAATTACTGCATTTATTGATGTGGCAAGGTATTATATTTGGCTAGTATTTATTATTTTACTAGCATGGAGCAAAATGTTTCCTTGATTTTGTCTTAAAGTTGAAGATCACGCTTAGTGCAACATATCAAAGATAATAATGTATTAAATAATTCCTATATTATGGTGAATATTAAAGGACACTAGCTCTGCTTAGTCTAAAACATCGGAAATAATATCAAATCTTAAATATAAAATAAAGCTAGTAACGGGATTTGCCTTTATAGTGGAATTTACTTTGCATGACCAAAGAAGTAAACGCTAAATGTAATTTTATGTTACAATTGGAAGGGGATTTTATCTCTGTTCAAATACATATTATATAATTAGTTTTATGTCTGTTCAAATGTATTACATAATTCTGCTTAAAATTAAATATTCTAATTACACTTGATAATTTGTGCATAATCACAAAATTTGTACTAACACGCACAAATTTACAATTTGTTCTGATGTTTGAACCGCATCCCAGAAACTGGTAATGAATTCAGAATAAACGTTCCTGAAAGGGGAAGAGAGATCTATGCAGCCATATTCAGAATAAACAAGAATGGAAAATTGTTGTTCTACCATTTACAAAGTTCCAAATATATATATATATATATATATATATATATATATATATCAACCAGCCTCGAGAAAACAACGACAACATACTTGCTCAACCAGAAGCCACATTAATTTTTTTCACCCAAAGAAATGAAAAAAAAAAAAAAAAATCCTTTGGAATGAACGTCTGTATTTATGTGGAAGCATCATTGGAAGCAAGTTGCAAATCTAGGAACATCTCATTGGAAGCATCCCAAAGATCTTTTGAGAGTTTGGCATTGTACGAAAGAGCTGAAGATTTGATAGTTCTACCATTTCCTCCAAAAAAGTAAACGCCTCTAATTTCCTGAAAAAACACAATTTGTTATTTCCAGAGTACATAGGTAGATATGTCCAAAACTAATGAAGCCAATACTGAAAAGGTCTTAACAAGTTATAGCAGATCAGAACCACATGCATTGTGGAAGCACCTGAGCCAAGAGTGACCAGCCAAGATTCAACAAAGCTAGCATTAGAGCAACAAAACTTCTCACTGATGCATGGTTGGAAGAAACTAAGCCAATAACAGCTCTCATAGAGGGGCCATGAGCACTTGTGGCAATCTTGTTCCCAACAGTACGAATCAATTGGATAAGTTCGGCATTTGCTTATGTATAATGCCCATACTCCAGAAACCCTCATGTCTATATGTCCAACTCATCAATGATATTCAATGCCATATGATTGGTAAAACATTGTTCATGACAGAGGCCGCATTGATACAAATAATACATAATTTTCCTCCCAATAAGCTTATTTTCAAAGTGAATTTAAGCTATTTAACACTAGTTGGTAAATTTCTCAAATTGCACGCAGTTGCTGACATTATTGGTGAATGATGCTATTGGAGAATGTCGCACAGAGTAACTATTGCATGGGAAAGCAGATATTTGGTAACAAAGGGATGCCCACAAGTTAGTTTTCCTATTTGCAAGACATTATATTGTTCAAACAAACAATTTGATTTATTCCTAGTGACAAGAAACCCTGAGCTGCTTCAAGAGTGTTTCACTCCATCCAACTAAAATTTACATTTACAACTCTGTCTATCAAACTGCAAAAATTATCCAAACCCCACATTCATCAATATTTTAGGATTCAAGTTAAGTTTTGAAATATTAGATACTTACAGGAGGAGCAAGTGCTGCATCAAGGATAGAACGGATCCCATTTTCAGGTGATTGCAGGAAGCCCAAAAATTTCAAGCTAAAAAAAGCTATGCGTGAAATGTGAGAAGGAATTTCACGCATAATATTGGTTTTCACTGCCCCAGGATCAGCAACACTTATCATCAGAAAGTTGAGAACAAAATGGTTAGTTATAGTAAATAACATTAACAATACAGTACGGACAATTTTTCAAAATTATACCAACTACGACACACTTGACTATCAACAAAAGCTTAAAAATAAGTCTTTGCTAATCAAGAGGATGACAAGAACCCTTAGGAAACAAAATACATGGTCAAAGATAGAAAGCTATGCTTGACTGAAAATAAAGAAGTATTATGCATTAAATTGGAAGTTATTTCCAAATAAATTTTGTCAAAAACTAGAATTTACTGTATGGCCACAAAGGCAGTGCAATAATTATACTCCCTCAGTTTACAAATAGGTGACCTAATTGCCAAAACTACACATATTAAGGAATTGTGGAATTTCATAATAAAAAGAATTAAAATGTCCATTCTACCATTCTTTTAATTTTAACAAAATCTCATCTCATTAATTACATCTCACCATTTCATTCTTGGTGGAGAGAATAATTAAGTAGACTTTTGACCTTTTTTATAGGAGAATGTGTCATTCTTCGTTAAAATAAATTCATTATGAGTAATTATAATGTTAATTAATTGGTGACAAATTGTTGTAGGGGTAAAATTAAAAAAAAAATTAAATATGACCTACATTTAGAAAGTGGACAGTTATTTTTAGATAAACCAAGAAGGAAATTAGATCACTTATTTATGGACGGAGGGAGAATTAATCATCAACTTGTGACAAGAAATCAGTCAATAAAGATCAACAAAAAGAAGCTTTGTCCTCCCATACAAATGTGTAAGATATCTGTAATGTGTTCCATTAACTCCAGCCTTCCACAGATAGAAGTGTTGCCCATGCTTCTTTATTCATGCTACTTCTCTCCCTTCACGTTGTCCCAAAATATTCATCAAGGATGGAGAACACTTAAATGAGGGATCTCACCTTATCCTACTTGATCAAAATAGCGAGATTTTACTTAGTTTATCTCCAATAAATCCTGTTTTAACTGGCAGTCAGCAACAAATCGCTTCCCAATAGCTCAATTGTACTTAACATAATCCCCTCGGATCCTTAGGGAATTGGTTATGCACTCTAACTTTTGCAGACCATTAAAGGTAGAGTTTTTTTGGTTTAAGAGTTGGTTATGCAATCCTTAGAGGGTTGTCCAGTTCTTTCCCAGATGATAAGCAGAATTTTTTGTCTTCCAGTTATAGCTATTAACGAACCGAACTTTCGCAAATGAAAGCACGTTCATGTTCAAGTAAGGCTCGTTCGTTTAATAAACGAACGAAATATTAAGTTCAATTAATAAACGAACGAACTCGAACATGTTCGCGCACATATTATATATTTTTAAAAATTAATTATATTATTTATATTTTATAATATTAAGATTTATAATATTATAATATTTATTTATTTAATATTATAATATTATTATTTTTATAATTTTTAAAATGAAAAATATGAAATAAATGGATTCGAACAATTCGAACTCAAACAAACATTGAGTTTTTTGAACTCGAACTTAAACGAACTTGAACATTATAAAACAATAATCAAACGAACTCGAACACGAACTTGAGTTCGAATAATAAACGAACAAACTCGAACAGTGTTCGTTTATGTTGGAACTCAAGCTCGAGAATATGATGTTCGATTTGTTCGTGTTCAAATACAGCTCTACTTCCAGTAAGGGTATATATACTCCAGGGACAGAAAATATATAGAAAGGTGTTAATAAATGATAAAATTGTGGAAAGCATCTATCACATTACTAACTTTTGAAACATATTCACCATCCTATCTTCATGCCTTTCTAGAAATGACATAAAACATCATTCTTGGCATATCAGTTGTGCTTGTGTAACTCAATTAGTCATCTTTTGCAGAATAATAAACACTTATTTCCACAAGTTATGCACTTCATGTCTCACAACTGATCAAGTCTATATTAATCAAGTACTGCAGGCCCCAGAACAGCAGTGAACTTCCACGAGAAGACACCAATAGATGGCCTCTTCATAATTTGTTTCCTTAAACCAAGTATACAGGACATTCCAATTCTAGCAGGAATCTCAGTGATTGAAGCAACAAAGTTCCCCATTACATCTACAGTTTACCTCATGGATTGTAGGGTACATAGCTTTCATCAATCCTAGTGAGATCCACTCATCCACTTCTAAGTGAGCTGTAGTCTCCTTTTTCTTTTTCCATTTTTCCCCCCTTTCCCCTTTCATTGGATCTATAGCAGAAAAGAACTCATACTTTTACAAGATCTGAAGATATTATCAAAGGCAATCATATTATTTCTGTCAATACTTCATTACAGAGAGGAAAGACAAAGAATGAAAACAAACAGAATAGGCAAAAGCTAAACTTAATTTTCTTTGCAAAATGAAGATTCATATGTAAGTTTCTGGATCTTATCCCACTAAACAGCTATTGTTTTCATCTCTTTCTTTTTGCTAAAGATACATATCTAGAATAGCACTTGTAAAATTCCAGGGGTCATGCAACGATGTATTCTTGTATTTAAGAACAACACTGTCAAGACTATCTGATTAAGCAACATATGAGTTCCTTGTCAGAAATCAACACAAAGAAGTTCGAATTACTACCTCTAGCCTTTTGGTGAGTACCTTAAAGACTAAAGGGGATATCCAATGAGGCACACAATAATCGAGTCAACTACCACAAGCATGCAAAAAGTGAACACATACATGACAGAGACCCGATGAGATTTCTCCATTAAACCAATTTGTCGATTAAGCTCGTACGAGAAGAGAAGGAGGCACACTGCAAAGAGAAAATGTCAAATCTTAGTTGCAGTAAGTTCAGAAATAGTAAAATAAGTTCCTATATTAAAGCTTGCTACTTACATTTTGATTATAAAGATGCCTTACATTTTGAGTACTCATAAATATGAGCAAAGGGATAGCATTTTTGTCTTGAAAAACGACTCCCAGAAATAGTTCCTTTGTCTACCTGAATGCTAGATACTGACAAGAGCAGTAAAAAGGAATTTGGTCAGTCCTCACATGTAATATGATACCCATCTAGAACATGGAGCATAAATTGGAACTCACACTACTGCGAAAGAGAATCCTAAAGGAACTATCATTGCTGTGCCTTGTTTAAGAAAATTCCTATTAAGTTGGGATGAAACAATTGCCCTCTCAAATTATTCTAAGGATCAATGAGTCACTCTGTTACTGTAACAAGTAATTGGAAGCAATATGTATTTTCTTCTATTTTTTTTAAAACTAGGATAATATTATTTCTGTCTACACTCTTCTTTGGCTATTGGCATCCAATAATTTATTAAGACTGACATATTGCTATTTGTTTTGGAAATGTATGCCGATAAAATAATCAACTAAATAATTCTAATCCAAGATTTTAGATAGAAATAAGCTTTTGTTTTCAAATTAAATAGTCAAAGAAAACTATGTAGACTAACTGGTTGAATAAAAGTTCCACAGGGATGATCCATAAAAGTTCAAAGGAAGAGTTGGTTGTAAATTCTACTGATATTGTTAGCAGCTTAAGAGTATGTATTCTGATAGAATTTCCACTCAAAAACAATGCACTGTCATAATTTCTTTTTGGCTTTGAAATTTTGAAAGAAAAACTATAGTTATATAAGAATATGTTTATTCACTAATTCATTGTCAAGATAATCCCAATTCATCATCTGAGAAAGCATGCACATGTTACTCGACATAAAACTAGCACCCATATCTAGACTAAGAGTGCAGAATAATAGAAGCAACGATCTACAAGTGGATACAGGAAGGTGTGATAGGATTTCAATGACTCTTGC
This sequence comes from Voacanga thouarsii, assembly GCA_026120185.1. NCBI lineage: Eukaryota > Viridiplantae > Streptophyta > Magnoliopsida > Gentianales > Apocynaceae > Voacanga > Voacanga thouarsii. Next base: position 546,828 of record JANUWF010001360.1, on the reverse strand, counting down.
AGATATACCAGAGAAGATATCCTCTATTACCATTCCTATGAGTAAAAGAGGTGACATTGACAACACGCGAAGGCACAGGACTGTTTTCGAGCAGCAGCAACAGAGCCTTGGTAAGACAAAATGCACCCATATAGTTAGTTGCCATCATCCTGGAAAAGAAAATGAACAGAATAACTGTGTTAGATATGCTGTCTGGATGACTGTATAAGATATGCAATCTGCAGTTCTCAAGACCAAAAATCTCATTTACATGCATGTTGCAAATCACATGAAACATCATCATTCTAGTTGGAGCTATAAGAACCAAAAAAAAAAAAAAAAATCCAATTACAGGAGATCATAATCCAGAATATTGATTAAAGTTGATACACTTGCATTATTAATTTTCAAGCATAATTTATCACAACAGGCAAAAGGAAAAAAAAGAGGATATTGCTGCAGAATAGATGCATATACCTAGACATAATTTTGTTTAAAGACTCCAAATTATCTCTTTAATCCTGCCTTCTATTTCATTTATTTACTGCTTCTTAAGGAAGTAAACATACATTCTTCAATTAGCATCATATTTAAGAAAACTTCCTCATATCATAAAATTATCATAACACATAAGATGAATGGAATTTTTCATGTAATTACAGGTCATATTCTTCAGCGGTGAGTCTAGATGTTGTTGCCAGGATTCCAGCATTATTTATGAGCAGCTGGATAGAAGAGTGCATGTCTGAATCAAATAACCACTGCTGAAGGGAGCTTTTGAACTTGAGGATAGATTTGAAGGATGCTATGTCAACCTGAAAGGCTTTCACACAAGCACTAGCATTCCGTCTCTTGATATCAGATATAGCCTGTTACACAAGAAACTAGATGGTAATTAACTCTAGGATAATGCAGCAGGCTATGAAATAAAAAGAAATTATTGATTGGGTCATTTGAATACTACCTTAGATAATGATTCAGATGATCTTCCTGCTGTAAACAAAAATAAATTAATTTATACAACAGCAATGCTTTAGCTCTTTAGCAAGAAAGTAAGGGTTGAAAGAATGGATGCATTTTAATGTCAACAACCACCTGACTCACTTCCTGCAAGTCAATAAATGGGCAGGCAGCAGAGGCAAGATTGAAAGATGGAGTGAAACACTTGTGGAATGATTCTAAAAGCAAATTGAAACTTCATATTAAAAAAAAAAAAATCAAATGCCAGTGTTAAAGAAATCTCTATAACTCTAAGATAGCCATTTGAACTACAAAAATGTCAATATCACCAAGAAAACATTTCGAGGGCTAGCAGCGCCCAACAGTTGTTCTATTACATGGATGGTACTGTGACACTATGAAGTGAGAGAAAATAAAGGTCTTTTTGGTTATTGTTAAACTTTGGCGACATCAAGAATGCAGGCCAATATAAATATGAAAGTTCTAACTTTGAAGAATAGCAACTTGAAAACTAGAATTCTACGATTAATCTATGTTGGAAGATTCTGCAAGTGAATATTTCCTTTAATGTCCATGCTCCATTGAGTCCCTTGCCAGTTTAATGCAATCTCACAAATACAGTATCAGGACTTGGCTAGTAAGTTTAATAAGTCAATTAGAGTCAAATTCTTGTGAGCTATAAGTTATCATCCATAGCAACAGTGCAAGATAGAATACCCAAAACAATGTAAAACCCTTTCATTGACAAAGCATAAGCAGCTGCAGCTCCTAAACCAGATGTTGCCTGCACATTTCAACCCCACAAGATAAACAAGCATTAAGGACCATAATTCAAAATCAACATCCATTCACACTTGCATAAAGGTTCAGTTAATACCCAACGAATTGACGGGAGAATAAGCAAAGCTTTTCAGGATATTATTCATCCATATGTTCCCAATGGGCAGACAATTCTCAACTAGGACCAAATTCCTCAAACAACGAAAAATCTTAACTATAAATAACTAGAGAAAGACTACCCCGTAAGAACCATATTCCTAGGAATGCGAAACCTCAATTAAGGAGATGTGCAAAACAATGACAAAACAACCCCAATTGGCAACTTTAAAAAACCAAGAAAGTGAAGTGAAAAGCATAATCACAATCGACAAATTAGCAGAAAACAGGAAAAAAGAGGATAGATAGTCCATTTACACCGGTAATGACGCAGACGGGCCTTCCAACAGTATCTGAGGCAGAAGGGACTGATGTGGTTGCTGGCGGCAGTGGTAAAAGAGAACAAGCATAATTTTTTTGTTTCTGAGAGAAAAAGTTTTGCATGAACAATTGAAAGTAGGAAATAATGAGAGAAAAAGTCCAGAATATAGTCATTCTCCAGAATTCCACAGTAAAAACGAAATAAGCTGCCTCCCTAAACTCCGTAGAATCCATCTCCCAAAGTTTTAAGAAACCCTTGAGACTCTGATACCAAAATCAAAATATATTCCCGGTAAATCCCATCAGAACTCACATCCTTTTTCATGAAATACACAAGACCCCGACTCAGTTCTTCCCACGAAACGCACGAGAATGGGGGAGTTTGGAAAGAGCGTAAGCAGATGACAGTAGCAGGGTTAGTTGTTTAGCTGGACCCGGAGTGGAATGGGAGTGGTTGCTGAGGGAGGGACTGCCAGCTAATTATGTAAGAATTATTTGCAATTTGGTTTCAGAGTTCTAAGAAATTCTATTTTTGCCCCAGAAGATTTTGATATTGGATAAGATTGGGTTTGTTTGACCCGCCCGGAACTTGAGTTTGTGGGCGTTATTTGGGTCATTCAAAGGGTGGATTTGTTATAACCATAAGCATGATGAAGTTGGTCAACCTTCAACCAAAATGGGTAACATCTACCATTGTTGCCATGGTTAGCTATTAACTAGTTGGTAGTTCCACACGTAATGTTCATTATATTAATTAAAACGTTTATATTAACAAAATTATACAATTAAGTAAGAATAAAAATTTCGTATTATATCTACATTATTTCTCATCATATACACAAAACAAATTTTAAATAATGAATACAAAAAATAAAGAGTAATAGTTATAACCTTATACCTGCTCAAATGTCTCATTTGTAGAAGTCTCAATATTCTCCTTTTCATCTTACTTTAGCTTGACCTTGTTATTGATATGGTTTTTCAACAAACTTGTCATTGTTATTTATTTAATGTTCTCCTGACTCAAGTAGCTCTAGTTGCTAGTGATGGTAATCTTTTCTAATTTACCAATTCTCTTATATTCTTCCTTAGCATTCAAGATACTATTAGCATCAATTTCCTTATACCTTTTGCAACTTGATTATCTTTCTTGTTTTCTCTTGCATTCTTTTCCTAATTCCTTATGTGTCCTTATTATTAACCTTATGATCAAAGCCATTAGAATTGGCACTCCATTCAAAATTCATGTGAATTTGTTCACTTAAGTTTAAGAATTATTCTAAATAGCAAATCAAGCATTTTAAGAATCACAATTATTTATCCACAACAAATGGATAAAGTCATTTGAGAAGACCGGGGTGATATTTTGAATTTCAAAATTTCAAGCGTTAGTTACTAATTTTTCCTCTAAAAAGACACAGTACACAAATATTTCTTTTTTCACCGATTTCTTTTATATTGGATTTTTAATGCTGTGATTATTAGTTTTGTTTCTTGATCATTTGGCTCTCCAATTTCGTTGACTAAAAGATAAGAAAGGAAATAAAGAAGATAAACATTCTCGGTGAGAAATTTCACTAAACATGGATTTCATAATTTTGCTACACCAAGAATTTACTAACACAAATTACGATAGGCAAAAAACCTTTGATAATTTACTAAAAAAAAAGAAGAAAAGAATCTAATATCAAATGGGCACAATTTAGTATCAGTATATACAAACCATAGTGGGGCATGTGTTTCACGACAAATCATACTCACTTATCATGGAAGCAACTGCTTCCACGCCTTTGACAGCATATTGTTACAAAGCTCTATTTCTTCTTGAAAATATTGCCTCTGCTTGTCTTTTAGCACCTTGTATGCAAGCTTCACTTTTCTGTCAGGTCAAAAGAGCACAGCGAGATATATTCAATTATGAGATATGAAATGTCATAGTAGTAGTAATACTTGTTTTTATTTTGTCTCCTCTAAACGTTGACATTTTTTGGCACTTCCTCAATAACAAGTCACTGGTATTCTAATTACTTTTGTAACTAAATTTACATTTTATAGACTCTCCAAATTCTCTATGCATTTTGGCAAATTTTATTGATGAGTCTCTCCATAACATTGATATATATGTTAATATGGCCATATTAATATGACTACTTTTTTTTTGTATTGTTGTTCATGAGTTATTAATAGTTAATAATATAATAAATTATTATAATTTCAGTAATACTAATAGTTATAATAGAATAAATAGTTATAATTTTTAATAATGTTATATACGTTCAATGATTATGTTACTCATAACAACCAAACTAATCTCAACAATTGAAAAGTGTAGGTGGAAAAATTCTAAAGTCTACACCATTCGTTAGGGAAGCTGAAAAGATTTAAAAAAAAATACTTATAAAAACAACATGCACAATTCAATCCCCTCTTCACCTTTAGAATATACGTTTAGATTTATGAATAGTTAGATTTCATAATTTGTGTTTTTTTATTCATATTTTTTCCGAGTTTTCTTGATACATTCTTAGTCCTTCGTAATAGCTATCAACTCTTCTATTCTATAAGGATGCTATAGTCTAGTATAAAAAAAAAATTTATAAGATCAAATTTAAAATAATACTAACGCAAGACAAATTCCAAGCAATATATTAGACAAAACTAATAATACAAAAATTTTTGCAACGGTTTTCATCTTTTGTCTGGAATTTTTTGTGATGGAAAATTTTTTCAATTTTCCTATTCCATATTAATTTTCTCTGTTGTCGAATTTTAGTAACAAAGCTATTACTATAATTGAAGTGAAATAGATGGGACCTGAGGAGAAGTAGTGAGGATTAAGAGATTTATATTAAAAAATATTTAACCTGTATATGGAAAAATTAGGAATGTGTCATCTCTAATACTTATAAAATTAAAGATTTTCTAATATTTTAATTGTATTAAAAAGTAGATATATTTGAGGGGGAGTAATGAGAATTAAGAGAGATCTATATTAAAAAATGAAATAAAAATTTAAAAATATTTTAGTTCTTCTCCAATATTTATTGTATTAATACGTCATTTAGTAATAACTAGGTTGATGTCCCTTGAGTTGCACGGATTATTATGTTATTAAGATTTAATGTATTAATATTAAATATATTATTAATTAATTTAATTAATAATTTAATTAGTTAAGATTTTAAAATAAATTTAGATAGTATTCAAAGAATCACACATTTCAATATATTAATTTAGATAATATTTAAATAATCACACATTTTAATTTTTATTTAAAAAAAATCATTTAGCCACGTGTCGCATGCTTCCACGTATCGTAATAGTATGCTTCATCTTTGGTTTATATATATATATATGGTTATAATTTACTCACATTATCTTTTTTTTTTTATAATAAAAGTAAACTTTGATAATTATGTTTACTATAGTTAAAGTCATATTTTAATCTTAATAGTTATATAAAATTATTTTTAACGCAGTGTATATTTACATAAATACTCGAAGATCTTAGTGGCAGTAGGATTGGAACAAGCTTTGCCCGGAAAACTTCCAATCTAAATAGACTATTTGCGATTAACTATTTCAACATTTAACTATAATCAACGGTTGGTTAACCGTTGATCATAATTCAATTGGTCCAATTAAACTAATTCTAACCTCAATCCTTATCACCCATAGTTTGTTTATGGGATTTTTAAAAATCAAGAATAAAAAAGAGTTAATTATTAATAATGTCAATTAAATTACAACCATGATTTCTGGTAGTGCTTGTATCACATAACCTCTAAGTAAGGAGGCAGTTGGAATTAGAATTAGCTCACTTGACTAAATTATGCACTGCCCTATTACAAAAACAGGGTGTATACATTAATTCCCAACTTGATCTTATATGAAGGATTCTTTTAGCTGAATTTGTCACTGGTTTGCCACTTCATTAATCTTTGTTGCATGTCCTTTTCAAGGAGTATGGAATATTCATTGTCTCCCCTTCAATAATGGTCTTTTGGTTGTTGAACTCTTCAGCAATAGGTATGAAAATAGGTTAGGTTAGATCAAAATTTGGTTAAATAACCATGAGTTTATATTGTAAATTTAAGACATGAGTTTAAGACTATCAATGAGTCGGGTATATTTAAATCCAAACCTCTTTATAACGGGTTTAGTATAATTATTTTATTATCCGATCTGACCTGAATATGTTTATCCGTTTAATTTATATAATTAAATTCGAATACGAGCATTATAATTCCGTACTCATTTATCCGATTAATTTAAATATTATATAAAATATATATTATCATATAATATTGTATTTATGTAAAATATATATTATATTATATATTATATGTTATTGTAATTTTATTAGATCTAAGCAATATTTGTTTAAGAATCACTCATATACTTAAAACCTCTATGGATGAAGAAATTCCATATTCATCTCTAATCTTAAAGTCCTCATCAAGAATATAATGAAATTCACTGGAGAAGGTCCATCATGTATTCTACATTTTAATTAAGTTAAATATTTGATCTGTTTTAAATATATATATATATGTTGTAATTATACCCGACCTAAACTCGATACCTGTGTCATCGGTATAGGTATTTTTATATCATACCGGACGAGTATTCGGGTCCAGAATTTAAAAATATTATTAATTGGATCGAATTTGGAATATGGCGATCCCGACCCGACCCGTTTTACACCCCTACTTAAGTTTAACTTGTTAACTTATATTAGACATTCTTTTAAACTTGGGCCTTACTTGCATACAAGTCTAGTATGTTTAAAAACCTATTAATATATAATCCTTACTTTGATTAGCCACATATTGTGATGTTAACTTTTATATGTAAAATATGTAAATAAACTAATAACATGTTATATGTTAAAATTAATAAATTTTATATATAAATTATATTTTATATGTACAAGATAAGTATTATATAAGATATATATAATATATATTACAATTAATATATAATAACAATAATTATATAGTATACAATATGTAAATAGGCTAAACTTGATTGACTTCAGACCAAACTTTTATCAAACAAGCTTACTCTTTTTTAACTAAACATGCCTAATTTTAGATTCAAACCTAATTGATTTACTAAATAGGTCCAGTTCAGGCTAAGTCTAAATCAGACCAAACTATAGGCTCTTATTAAGAGTTTGATCTATTTTCATCCCTACCAACGACAATGATAGCTAAGCATGCTGCTTTGCCTGAGCGGTAGATTGTCTATCGTCTTTTATTGTTTATTGTATGGTCCAAACTTTAACAATTTATGAAGTGATGCGCAATTTTCCTTTTTATTTTAACTTTTTAAAAAATACTTTTGTAATTTAAAAATACCCCTAAATTTGTCGCATGAAGGGTGTTAACATGATTTAATGTTCAAATTGGATAGAGGGTAAGGATTGGGTTATTTTAGAAGTTAGAGAAAAAAAATTAAAATTTTTAAATAAGAGGGATAAAATCTAAAGGAAATTTTTTATATCTTATTTTTTATTTTTTTGAATTGCTCTGGCAAGAAGATTAGTTGCAACTGTTGAGAAAAGTTATCTTTTTATCCATTTTTTCAGCTTTTATTTGAACTAGACTACCCTTGACCATTTTTGTCATTTCATAAAACCCTTATTATTTGCATTCTTTTTGTTCCAATTATTTTGTGCTTTAACAGCATGGTGAAATGGCTATTTTGCTCTTTTTCTTCCCTTTTCAATGGACTGATTTTGCCCTTATTCCCTTCTAAAGATTTCTTCTCCCTTTATTAGGCGGGTGGCTCTATTTTGGTGGAGTCTTTGTTTCTACTATGCAGCTCTTCCTTTCACTCAATTGTCCAAATACTTTTGCACAATGCCAAATTCCTGTAGTAGAATTAGAATATCAAGCTAACACTTAAAGGGGGAAAAAATCCGACCAGAAAATATCTCCTACTTTTGTTATGGATTGGTCCTTTGTTAACTACGAATTTTAAAAATACTTATACAATATACAATGTAAATTCTAATTTTAAAAAGATACAATACTTTACCGTTTATCATTTACAGAAACTAACCGATGACAATTTTCTAAATATTATCCCTTAATCAACCTAAATTTGGAAGGCAACTAAATAGAGGACCACTGCATCTTCCTTCTTCAAAAAGTAGTTATATATTTAATATCTTATTTAATTATTCTTCATAAAAAAATAGTTACATATTTAATGTTATATTTAGTTGTTTATTTAATTCTATGATCTGTCATAACATAACCATATTCAAAAGTTTATGTAATTTCAACTGACAAGGCCAGGTCCCCAACTATATATAATGCACAAAGTAAAAGGAACAACATCATCAAATTATACTATTCATGATGGAAAAACTACATTATAGAAATATATTGCTGGTTTTTTTGGTTGCCTTGGCCATTAATACTTTTGGTAAGTAATCTCATTCTAACTCTTGTTTGGCTTTGATTTCTTTGGTTACTTGAAGCTGGATATTTAGTTTGTGAGTCTTCCATGACAAGGGGTTTTGATGGTTGAGAACAGGGACGGAAATAGGAGATGCCGGCCCCCCTCGCCCCCACCAACCAAAATTTTTAAAAATATTATGATTTATCTTAGAAAAATTTTAAAAAAATATTATTTTTTATTTTGCAACCCAATTTTTTTTTAAAAAAAATTATAATATTACCTTCTTAGTATAACTTGTCTTCAATTCCAAATTTTTGATTCCGTCTCTAGTTGAGAATGAAATCTAATGAGAATTTCTATAAGATTGTAAGTGGTAAAGTGTTTTGAATGTTTGGTTAAGGTTTGATGTTGTTTGATATTGAAAAATAGTTTGTATAAAATGCTCTAAATAGTGTTAACAAGAGGGAGGGCAGGAATATTAGTGTCTGTCCCACAAAATTTTTTAAAATTATATAAAAATTTAAAAGTTCTTAAAAAGAACCTTTAAAATATATGTGTGTAGCTTAACGTGGCTAATATAGTATTATTTTCATTTCATGGATACTATTTGTAGGATTTGATTCAGTGGAAGCCTATCAATGCAATGACTATTCTCAGTGCAAAAGGTTATACAATGGTGTTACATCATACTATGAGAACGGTGGCTGCAACTTTTTTATAGAGCCAAATGCTGGAGAAGACTATCATTGCATTGCAAGGTCGATCAAGATTGTGTACGCTTGTGTTCCATTGTTAATCTTAAGGGTTGCAAATGTCGATTAAACATATGTTGTTGCACTCTTCCATCACTACCATGTCAATGTAACTCATCATTTTAGGAAATATGCTTTTATATTATCGTAATGCTTAATTTTGAGTATTTTAGGTTTGATATTAATAATATCAATTAAATTATGATTACGTTTTCCACTAGTTCTTGTATCATATAATATTGTTAGAATAAAATCACAAAAATAAGTAGAAGTACAAATGTGACTGAATAAAATCAACTTAAAAGAATAAATATAAATACTCAAAATGAATAATAAAAATTAATAACAATTCGAAACTTGTGTTTAATATAATCTTTTAAGTTTTGCCCCCTCTGATAAATATACTTGAGATTGAAGTAGATATCTATTTCGTAGGATGTAGCAGATATGATGAAGCAGCTAGCATGAGACTCTTTAACCGACGTATTTGAACAAATTTAATCAAGAATACTATCTAAAGAATGCATATGTAGAGATGAGAAAAAGATAAGAAAATTTGTTTCTCTTTCACTTGGAAAACAAAATAGGAGAACCTATTTATATATTAGGTAAGTGGTAGGATCCTAAATATGGTATTAAATGATCACATTATTCTAAATAATATTCATAAAATACTTATATAGATCCAATCTCAATAATATAACACTATATTAAAAAGATTTGTGCTATATACTTTGTGTATTTTATCTTCTAGAATAGCATAACTTTTATAATATATGTTATGTATGAAGATCAATGAATGTAAATATTTTTATTTTTCTTATTTGGCTAATTATGTTTTTGTCTATCCAAAATAAAATATTTAGTTGCAAATAAGAAGGTACTAACTTTCCCAAATTAGCCTTATTCACCAACCTCCAATCCATGTACTTGTTATACAATGTACCAACTTCTATCTTGCAAGGGATGAAGGTACAAATTATTTTCCCAATTAAGCAAAAGTTGAATGCATAAATCCACAAAAGAATGTGTATCATTACAAAGGAAAAGCACCAAATAAACAGCCAGAATTCCTAATCATTTGAATAGTAGAACGTATATTGCAACAAGCACTGTAAGAGGTGGCTGCACTGACTCAATATTAGGCAAAGAGGTTATTTACAAATTGGAAAGGGAATTAAAATGTGCAGAATTTATGCATGATGAAAAATCAAACATAGAAAGTGGAAATTTTTAGAGAAGTAGAAAGACAAACATCAGAGAGGCAAAGGACATAAAATATTTTAGGTCATACTTATTTCCTTATAAGCATGAACATTATTCACTGGAAACCTTGGATTGAGCTCCCTGAATATAGGATCATCAGGAGTACAAGTAACATATAATGCACTTGTTTGTGCTTTTTGGGGGTGTGATTGTGTCTATTGCAGAAACACTTCTTTGGTTAGTTTTGAAGGTAGGTTTTCAATATACACATTATCACAAGGAGTAACCCTAAAGGAAAGAGAAATGGGAGTGGGGGGAGTAGCCCATTGGTTACATCTAAACTAATTAGCTGAAGGGACAAAATCATGGTGATCCACAAGACCTGTGATGAGAATCTATGGCAATGAACATCCTTTTCAAGAATGTGTCTTGATTTCCAGTACTTACACAGCTAGATTATCAATATTTGTGTTAAAGATTACACGACATTCCAACTTTAATGGCAAAAAATCAAGTAGAAGGGGCGAATTGAGGCAGAGAATAGGTTTTATTGTTGAATTGGGATAGTACATTATATTTATTTTGTAGAAAGAATCATTTATATTATAAGTTATACATTACGTGTAATAAAATTTACTTATCTTTCTAATATTAAAAAAGAATAGAAAACTACATGCATAGGTACTCCTCTACTTCCAGTGTTCATTATCTGAATGGAATGGCTTAAAATATTCTTGCATGGACTTTCTCCTCCTCTTTGTAAGCAAAGAACTCTCGTTATGTATATCTCTTGTTATTCTTTTCCGGTCGCAGCAACCAAAACATGGTGGTGGCCACGCCAACCCCAGTTCTTAATGAATACTGAGAAAATAAGAGCCATTGGACTCCCAATCATTGACTTTATGGGCGAGAGGTCTGACGTGTTAAAGCTGATGGTGAAAGCTTGTCAAGATTTTGGGTTTTTCAAGCTTGTCAACCATGGTGTTTCTCAGGGCGTTATTGCTAGAATGGATCACTTCCAATAGCCGCGGTGCCCCCGGTGCCTTGAGGCAACTATATCTTGCCATTTAAGGCATGTGAGCTGTGCGCTGTGGCGTTCATGGCATCTCATTTTCATTTACGGGATTCCTGGGATAACATTCCCTTGTGAGCCGTAGATCGATCTCACAATTCTGGTAGATTTAATAAATTTAAGATGTACCTTAATTGATCGAATTTACTATGAAGACAGTTGAGTGATGATTGACTCTTAAATCATTTACTCACAACTCAAGTATTAAGAGGATTACAATCAATTGAGTTATGTCTAAAACTCATTTACTAGGTTCTTGGGCAACAGTAGGATGGTTGTAATTCAAAGCAGGGTAACATTATCTTCAATTCTTTGTTTCTTTACAATGGAATAAAAATTTGAAAACGTTCAATTTTGACTAGATTAATGACGTGAAAGGAGAAATCAACATAGGCTAAGTGCGTGGGGTCTTGGGGACTGTGAGATTAGTAAATATTTTTGAGTGACCGCTTTTTGAGGTTTCCAATTCCAATCCTATTTCTTATTCACACGAATGGGTGCGAGGTGCCTAGTGTGTATATACATATATATGTGGTGGATATATATATATATATTTGTATATATATACATATTTATATCCACTATATATGTCATACATATATATTAAATTTTAAAAGAATTTTAAGAAATTAATTTTTAAGGAAAATATGAAATTTTTAAAAATTTTATAAGGTAGACCTGTCACCTCCTGTCTCCAACTTTATCTCTGATAGAGTAAGGAAAGGAAGTGTAAAGAGAAAATTCAACCATAGAATTTCTGTTTATTTTTGTGAAGAAAAGGAAAAGAAAAGCAAAAAGACGAAAAAAAGATATTAATTTTTGTTAAAATATTTAATTTAGTTATAATTTATTTTTAAATTTATATTTATTATAATTCAATACATTTATTATATTGAATCTAAAGTTTGAATTAATTATAATTTATTTTTACACTATTTTTATTATTATTTAGATTAAATATAAAAGAACATTAATAATTAAATGACTATTTAACATATTTACACTTTACACTTAAGTAACATTTAATTTACTTAAAATTTATAATAGTCAGTATGTTTTAATCAATTAAGGGCATATTTGGTAATCTAATTCATCACTTAAAACTAAATGAATTAAGTACTTATTTTATTAAATGCATTTGATAGCGACTAATATTAAGTGATGAATTAATTAAGTGCGTTGGATAATTTTTTTTTTTGTTATCACTTAATTGATTAAGACCTAGTGAAATCCTATAATAAATTTTAAGTGAATTGAAAGTTACTTAAATTTGAAGTTTGAATGCTTTAAATACTTATAAAATTATTAATATTCATTTATATTTAATATAAATTATAATAAAATATAGTATAAAAAAGAATTATAATAAATTTAGATTTTAGATTCAAATTTCATATTCAATCTTCAGACTTAAGTTTCAAAATTTAATAGTTAAATATTTAGATTTTAGTCTTTAGATTTTAATTTTATCAAATGAATCATAAGTGATAATAAAAATATGTTATCAAAAGTATTTAATTAATTAAGTAGTTAATATTAAGCGTTATCAAATGTATTTAATGAAATAAGTACTTATTCAATTAATTCTAAGTGCTTAATTGAATTATCAAACATGTCATACATTTATATATGAAATTTTGAGTGTAAATGGATAAGAATTAGTTTAGATGAATTTTGTAAAAAATTATTAAATATGCAGCGTCAAATTGGTCTAACGAGAAAGAATATGGTGTATTCTGGGTAGATAACTGTTTTTGATAAATTAAAGTGAAATTTTAATTTGAAATGAGATTGGAAAATTCCAATCCAAATAATCTATCCGAAAATCAGATAACAAATTTGTGATGTTTAATCAAGATCATTCAAAACTAGAAAATCTCTATCATAGAGATAATATTTAATTATTTTTAATGACATGTGCAAATTGGATAAGTTAAATATATAAAACAAACCATCTATATATTATATTTGTGTAATTACCTTAACAGAAATTTTAATGAGGGTGAAATCATTATAAATGTTAGTAAGAGAGTGCAATTATTATTGTATCTAATTTAAATTTTATGAAGATTGGAAATAGGTTGATTAGGAGTGAGTATATTTACAAATAAAATTTTTTGAATATTTTATCTCACAATGCTCTAAGGGACACTAGAAGATTGATGACTTTAATATTGTGATACAGTTTGAAGTAAAAAAATGATTAAAACAGTCTATTGTAATTCAATTTTGTACTGACGAATTTTTACTAAACTTCATGGAGAAAGTTACTTATAACCTTCAATATGATATGGAGGTACTCTTATGAAAAGTAATATTTAAAGTAAGATTTGTTATATATAAAATATCTACGTGATATATTTATTATATATCTTGTAAAAAATCTTGAAGAAATGATTTTATATTTTATAAATTTATATTGCTGTAGAATGAAACAAACACATACGGTATAAATTTTATACTAAGAATTTTAAAGAAGAAGTTTTTTGCCGAGAGGAAGAAATAGAAGTATTATATTTAATATATGAAGTATTTATTTTAGGTGAAATGTCCTCCCATTCCCTAAATCCTCCCCTAAAAAATTCTAAAATAAAATATCTTTATGTTTTGTATTAAAAACCTTAAAGGATTCAGTTTATCCTAAGAAAATGAAATATTTGTTTTACGTAGAATGCCCCTCAATCATTCTCCGGATGTCCATGCAAAAAAGGAAAAAGAAAAAAAAAGTAAAGAATTAAAATATAGAGATATTTTTATTAAAAACTTCAAAGTCCCCCCCCCCCCCCCCAAAGGGACCCTTTATTATTAAATGTAATGAAAACTACTTTTACTGTATACCTATGGGAAAATATTGTACATTTACAAAACTCTTTTAAATAAAGATTGTAATTAGGTCGGAACGGGTCACGAATTAAAAACTTTGACCGTGCCTCTCACCTTTCTATATTTCAGCCCATTTTCGACCTATCCCTACAACTAGAGATGGAAATAGGCGTGCCTTTATCAGGAGCCTATGGCCTAACCTAATCTGGGCCTGTAAAATAGGCCAAGCTTGAATTTAAAACCATGCCTGTTTAATTAAATAGGTCAGGCCTGTTTAGTTAAAGCTTGACCTGAAGCCTATCAGGCTTGGTCTATTTATATATTATATATTATATATTAATTATAATATATATTATATTTATATATATCTTATATAATAATTATTTTTTACATATAAAATATAATATATATATATATATAATTTATTAACTTTAACATATATATTTTGAAAAATACCTAAACTAAAATGAGATAAAAAAAGAAAAGAATTTAAAATAGGCTTTTAAATAAGCTTTTAAACAGGCCAAGCTTTTTTAAAGGCTAGGCCTGAACCTAAAAAAAAGCCTTATATAGGTTAACAGGCCAGGCTTAGGCTTTAAGCCTATAATACAGGCTTAGGCCTATTTAGCCAAAACTTGACCTAGCCTGCCCATCTCCATCCGTACCTACAACTGAGAGACACAGGGATCCCACTCTGACCCCTAGGAACAAAATAATCCTAAACCCTGACCCATCCCTAATCCTATGTTTGGTTTACAAAGGAGAAAGGGCAGGACGAGTAATTTCTACCAGGGATAATAAATGTAATTTACTTTTATTTTATTTAGTTAGAATGAGAATGAAGTAAATGACATAACTGTAGTTTATGTCTCAAGAGCTAAGTCTTGATTGAAATCCCTTCCAGCAAGGTCCATCACCACGGTCCATCACCACATGTACTTGACTTGCAAAAAAATTCCGGACCAAGTACTTTCCACCAGCTAGAATTATAAGGCTTCGCAATGATATCTTCTCTTTCCAACAGTTGGAGTCCAAAATGATTCTTAGGAGAGATAAAATTAGTTGCTCACCATGGTTTAGATCTTGGGCTACAAATGTAGACATTTTACAGTGGCTTGAATTCTTTTCTAAGCAATTGATAGATGCTTCATCCGGTGCGACTACGGTAGTAAGATCTCAAAGGAACTATAGGATTTGATTTAGAGCATAGTTAGGAACAACTATTCCTCAAGTTATCCAAAGCCAAGGGCAAGAACTTAAGGAATACACAATGTGGATGCAATGGCAGCTCTAAAGTTAAAGTTGGAGTCACTTATGAAGAAGATCGATAAAATGAACACGACTCCACATCAAAGACAAGTAATAAGCTGTAATTTCTGTGGAGGAGAACATCCAACCGTAAGTGCTAATAAATGGAAGACAAGGAGCAGGTTGATTATCTAGGAAATGGAAGACAAAGAAATAATCTTTATAGGAATACTTACAGCCCAAGCTAGAGAAATCATCTCAATTTTTCCTAGGTAACCAAGGGCAGTCTAGACCAGCTCAGGTGCCAAGATTCCAAGTTAGACTAAGCTCAAGGCCATAAGCATCATTTCCTTACAACTCACCAGCACCATAGCCACAACAACCAGTAAAGCCTTCACTAGAAGATCTTGTTACAAAGTTACTGACCTCTACGAATTCATGTTTTCAAGGAGTGGAGTCATCGATAAGAATCAAGAGGCCTCGACTCATAATTTGGAGAATCGGATTGGACAGTTGGCCAAACGTGTTGTAGATAGGCAAGTTAGGACACTCCTAGGAAATACGGAGAACAACCTAAAAAAGTAAGAGCTTGGGAAGAGATAGACTATTAGTTTTTTATTATGGTGTTGAACAATTTAATTATTTTTGTGTTGTTGATTTTAAACATTTATATTTTGATTTCCTTTGAAATTACTATTTTTGGTATTTCTAGTATTTTTATTTAAAAAAAGAAAAAAGTTTGTAGGAACAGAAGGCAAGCAGAGTCATCGGTCTCAATATGAGCGGCACTGCTAATTTTCAGATAGTAGAATATGTCAAGATATAGTGATCAAACAATGCCACTTGACTCAACACAAATAGAGCCGCCTGATGCTACAAGGTGCATAGAACAAAAGCCAAGTGGCACCATTTGGATCAAGAGAAGTAGCGCCATTTTATTTTAAATAGTGCCCAGATAAAGATCAAGCGACATCGTTAGAGACCATCCAAGAGACACTGCACGGTCTGCTATAAAAGAAATAAATTGTGGTACCTTACTTTTATAGCATTGCTTGCCTTCCTTAATCGACCTGCTTGCTTAACTCTTCAAAACTCTTCAACTTTCCAACCAACTCATCTTCAACAAACTCCACATTCATATTGAGAATCAAGGGAATCGCTGGTTGCCACTGCTTGTCATTGGTCACCGCCGTCCACCGTTGGTCGCTGCTATTGTTATTTTCTCTTCAAAAGCCACTGCAACAGTTTTCTCATAGTGGGCTTTCCTTACCACAACAAAGGTATCAAAATGTGAGTCTTTTTTCTTTCGATAATTTTTCTCGATGGTGTTCTATTATGGGGGTTTATTGTGTTAGAAATTCCTTTGCACAGTTTCATAATTCCTTATGGGTATTGTGTGTTGAAATTGGAGTGGGCTATTGCTTCATATAAAGGTTTTTTGAACCGGATTAGACCGACCGTTAGACTATGAATTGGTGCTCTTTTTGGTTCGGTCTTTTACTTTGAGCCATTTTATCCAAAAATCGTGTTAGATTGTGTGAATCGCATTGAGTCAGTCAGTCTAATTGGTAAACTGTTGAACGGTTAAGGTGTACTGAACTGCGTGGTCTATTTCAGAGAAAAAATCTTGGGGGTAAAATTTATAATTCAATAAAGTTCAAGTCTCTTGAGTATAGAAAAAGGTAGGATTCTCCTAATTTTATTGTTTCAGACACGAGACTTAAGAGAAAATGCCTAGTTCAGCGTCCCATTCTCTTTCCTTCTTCAATTCTTCAAATCGAAATTGTTGGACTTTTGACCATTGCTTCTTCTAAGATTCTTACTCCTTGCTTTGTGTTCTCTATTGAGATTTCGGATCTTCCATAGCCAAAAGAAGTAGAAAATTCTTCACACAGTATTGTGGAAGCACAGTAGTAGTTGGGAGTCAATTTTTTCATTTTTTAGAATATGAGTTGGGAAATTTCCATTTTCCAGCTTGAGTTTTGGTGTTTGCTTTCTTGTTGGAGCTTGGTTTTCTATGTTCATTTTTGTTCAATAAATGAAATTTTTTATATTGGTATTTTCATTTTCCTTTTTCATTCTTGTTGGACTTGAAGCTAATTATTCCTATCAACTATCAAGTACTAAATTAAAATGGGACAAAATTTATCAAATTTGACAATTTTGTTGAAAGACTATGACTATTGATTTGTTTACATATTATGTTAAATGTTATTCCTTTTTTGAATAGTTTATTGTTTTTCCTTCTTGGTCTTAGACGTGAGTTTCTCTTTCCCAAGTAGTATTGTTTTTGAAAATTAATTGTCTTATTGTGTTTGCAACTGGGCTAATATATTTAATTGATTTCAATGCACTTCTACCCTTTTTTGCGCTCCATTTTTTTTCTTGATCCTTGGGAGTTGGGAGTGTTTTGAGATAGAATGGTTGTTTTTGACTAGGAAACTAGAGGATAGAAATGTGGTTCTACAAAATGTCTTTGGAATTAAATTAGTTTTGCTAAATGGTTTTTTTCTAACCACATTCTGTAAAATCACAACCCTTCTATTTTATCACTTTATCTTTGGTTTCTTTTTGTACAACATCTGAGTAGATTAGTTTTGTTTCCTTTGTATGATTAACTTAATGGAAATGGATTCTTCGAAACACTACAAGAAATTTGGTCATTTGCAACGATCTTTTTTTTTTTTTCTTTTTTGAGTAGGGTGAATTTTGTCACAATTATTTACTTTTTGTGACTACAATAGCCTACGACGTAAATGATACATAAGACCTTATTAAAGCCTTCTTCTTTCGATGGATAATTAGTATTTGAGTCCAAAAAATATTTTGACGTAAAAAATCAATTAGATGCAGTGAAAATAATTTGATGCAAATATGATAGCTATAAATGGCCAAATCTTAAGTATCATTTACAACGCAAAAATTTCATTGCATCAAAAGTCATTGCAGATAACCATATTCTTCATGTAATTTATCAAGGATTCTTCAATATGTTTGTTACTTCCTTTTTAAGAGTTAGTTTTTCATTTTCAATCATAAAATCCTAAATACTAATTTCATTCCCTTACATAAACTTAAATCTTTTTTCTTTCAATTAGTAACATTGATTACTTTAAGTGAAATTTTTTTAGTAATATAAGTAGAGCTGTTTAGAAAAGTGGGAAAAAAAAGAAAAACAAAAATAAGTGGAGTGGGAAACTATATTTATATATTTTTTAATATTGAATATTTTTTTAGAATTAATATTGAATGAGTTAAAAATAAAAAAAAATTTATTTCTCCTTTCTCGTTGAGTTTATATCATTTTTGACTTTCCATGGAAACCACTTTTTTGGCTTCTCGCTACTTCACAAATCCCTCGAAAACAATGTGCGAGTTTGGGGAATATTTTTTGTTAATTAACAAAGGAAAATATCTCATTCTCAATCAAACTTGTGCGTGCCTCTATGTTTTTTCCTCAAATCCCTCGTTTATTTATTATTTTTTTTCTCCCCAAAGCTTACTAGAGAATTTCTAAAAGCCTTTGGTAAGAAGAAGCTAGATTTAGAGCACTTTAATCTCCTCAAATATGTAAGTTCTTTGCAAAAAAAAAAAAAAAATATAATAAAAAATAAAAAAAATTGTAATGCTTCATTTGCATAAAATTTTGTTTAGATATACACAGATCTTGATCTCTATAGTTTCTTGCACAATTTTTAATTCATTATCTGCTAATTTTTCCATAGATTTTTGATGAAGTTGAATAACGAAATTGTCTTGATTGAACTTAAAAATGGCTTTGTTGTCCATGGCATGATTATTAGTAAACCACACTCACCCTTTCTCGTACATAATTCCTACTAATTCTCAGTTCTCTTCCTATGTTTATGGTTGCTGATTTTTAGTATACATGTAGTTCACTGACAAATGGGCGACCAAGGTTGTGCATTCTAAAACCTAAGTTATTGAATAGGGTTTTGGACATTTTGGGTGCACTAGTCAGTTGTCTTATAGATGTATGCTTATTGTCTTGTGACTGACTTTCTTGTTCTTTTGTGTGCCCTAGATAGAGGGTATTGAGGTGTTTATCTCACTTTTTTTCAGTCTTCTGTTATGTGATTTCTTAGCATTTATAGTATTTGTAACCTAAAAATAGGAAATATTGATTAATTATAGCTGAAAAAAATATTTTTTAGAGAGTGTTGTTATTATTTGTTTTATAGATATATATGGATTACTTTCCATTTTTGCCTTTCTATGTTTTTTTTACTTGTTTGTTTCTTTTTTGGAGATCCTTCTTTGTTTTTGATGACCAATTGTAACTGGCTTAGTGTTAGCACACGCTTAGTTGGGTTCGGCTCAGCCTTGGTGTAGGCGTTGGCACATTTAGTATGCATCTCTGTATTGTGGGTTTGGTATGTGCCAAAGATAGGGCAGTGATCGAGGGTGCCTCCGGTTAGCTCTATTGATGCTTCTTGGCTCGTGGGAAACTGAGGCAGGTATGACACAGTTGGCTGGTTGGGTAAGGATCGCCAAGTCAGACATTAGTTACTAGACTTGCAAGACCCAAATTGCCAACATGACTCTTTCCAACATGGTACCCATGAATTGAGTATTTTCCAAGTCATGGGCTGGTGGGATAGTGGACAATTTCCCTATATTGGTTAGGTGTAACCAACTTTTTCCTTGTCTATATATACTTGTATTCTTTGGCTTGGCTAGACTAATGAGAGTAGGAACTAAGTTTGCCCGCTTTGTTGTGTTGTTTCCTTATAAGTTCTATGGTGAATGCAAGGCTAGCCTTTTAGTTGTATTTCTCGTGTGTTCCTTTACTTTCTTTGTTGGTTTTACGTTTTGTACTGGTTCCTAGTGAGTTCACTTATTTCTTTGTGGGTTAATAGTGACTAGTCTCATTGGCTAGCACTGGTGTGTAGAGTTCATGTTGATTTGGAAGATAACTCAGTGACAATTTTTGGTATTAGAGCCCAGTTAGCTTGTCATTAGTTTGAGGTGGGTGATGACTCCTGAGACCTGTTCTACTACTTTTGTTTCTAACCCTCGTTCTGTCCAAGAACACTTGGCTAGCCTAGAAGATTATGTGGGAGCTCTAGACAGTGATGGTATCTTATCTCTGATGGTCCAAATGAGGTGAATCTCTAAGTACCTCGAGGTCAAAAAGAAGAGATTTGAAGAGGCACAGATCGAGTTGGATTAGAGGAACCGTGACATGGTAGAGAATTTGACCTTGCTCATAGACTAGGTAAATGAGATAAACTATGATGTTCTTCTTCTCAAATAGTTGAGTGCGAATAGTTGTTCTCAACAAAGCCTTAGCACAACCAGTGCTAGCAATGGCCCAATGGTGTAGAAAATTAAAGTTCCTGAACCCACTTTGTTTTTTGGTGCTCGAAGTGCAAAAGAGTTGAAAAATTCATTTGGGATGTGAGCAGTACTTTGAAGCTACCCATATTCTAAATGAAGAGAAGGTGTCCATAATATGTATGTACATGATGGGTGATGCAAATTTTTGGTAGAAGACCTGTGTTTTAGAGGTTTGTGTGGGATAACCCAAAATTAAGACATAGGATGGTCTGAATGATGAGTTAAAAAAACAGTTCATTTCCTCCAACACTTCTTAGTTGGCTTGTGAGTCCTTGCGATTGAAACACTTAGGTACAATTCGTGGTTATGTTAAGGATTTTAGTGCCTTATTACTGGATGTGACTAAAATGTCCGAGGAGTACAATTTATTCAATTTTATAGTAGGATTGTAGCCATGGGCACAGATGGAGCTAAGTAGGCAAGGGGTGAAAGTTGTTGCTCAGGCTATCGTTGTTGGTGACTCCTTGGCAAACTTCAAAGCTACTGCAACTGCCAATGTCCTAGTGGACAAGAAAAAGCCCTTTAAGAAAGACCAGGCTTAGACAAAGAATGAGAAGTTTAAGAAGAAGATCGAGACCCATGTCAGTTGATGCGTCAGATTTGGGTAAATAAAATTATTCATTTTTAAATCCATTTCCAATCAAGTTTTAATTAAAATGTTAATCTCAAATCACACATACGAGCAAGTATACTCATCGTAAAGTATAGTACATGGAATTAACGAGTATCGATCTTCAAAAAATAAGTACTCTTCATCCTTTGTTTAATCTCATAACTAAGTTGATTAAGAAGAAATAAAAGAAAAATAAACAAATAAATATATACAAAAAATAGGAGAGAAGACATGTAAGTGGATAGAAATCCTTGAAGACATAATAACGGTTGACTAGTAATTATCTCAATTAATCATTATCTTGGTATTATGAAAGAATAAATTAGAACCACTTCGTTTGCAATCTATGGATTCACTATCTTCTAGTTAAATTAATAAATATATTCTATCTCACCAATCCACCTAAAAGATGCATTAAACTCAATCATTAACAAATACCCCTATATTCTAGGTGATATAAATATAAAATTAGCCAATAACCTTATATTCTAGTTGAAATTGACCAATCTTTGATTACTGAACCCATTCTTAACTTCATTTTTCAAGTCAATTAGAAGGAAAAAATAATCAATTAATTCATCAAATAAAACAAGTAATCAAAATACTAGAAATAACAACCAATTGATTAAAAAAATTAAAATCAATATAAAATCATGAATCCAAAAAAATCCTCTAAATACAATTAAAACATTAATCTTATAATTGTTCAAGAAAAGGAAAACAAAGGAAAAAGATAGAACTCATAGATAAGCCCTCTTTTCTTTCTCTTGAAGACTCTCTTGAAGTAATGATTTTCTTTGATGAATTCCTTCTTCATAGCTTGATTCTACAATTAATCCTTGAATTCACCATATTTTTCTTGTGTTTTACTTGTATTTATAACTTTCTAAGTTGAAAAAAACATTCCCTAAAAGTTTTGGGTCGTGCAAATTTCTTTTTTTTTTTTTTTTCCTGTTTTGCCATATATTTCCAGAATCAAACTAGGGCCGATTCATACATCTTAAGCCGACACTAGTTCAATGCTAAAACGTTGTAATTAAGGCCTAAAATCTACAATTTCTACACAAAATTCAAAGAAAACATTTCCACAACCAATTATCTCAATTTTATCAAAAAGTATAGGAATTGACTAGCTATTATGTTAAAACACCTCAAAATCACCTCAAATAGTTAGGAAAATATATGTACATTTAGCCCTTATAAATTCCTCTACACTTAAACCTTTACTTGTTCCCAAGTAAAGACTCAAGACAAGGCATAACAAACATATTTCTAAGCAACCTATTCACAAGACAATTATCAATTCATGTACCAAATCATAGCTAATATAGCAAAACATTATTATTCCTTTTACTAAGAAAGACATTATACCACTTATCCAACTCAATCAATCCCTAAGATCAACTTAAGTATTAGATCAAATATATACAAAACCATTGAAGTAAAGTTACACAAGTCCATATTCATGAAATACTATCCATTCTCTCTTCCAGTCAAGAATGTAGTAAACATGATTCATATAAACCAAGATGGTCATAGCTAAAACAAGTGTTAATTGGCTTTAAACTACTATAGTCCGAGTAGCAAATTAGGGACATTATCACAAAATTGAGAATTTATAGTCTTAAGTAAATGGATTTCTTTTCACTCACTATATTAGCCTCCTTTATTGTTCAAGAATTTTTTCCACTCACACTCTTGTTTTCTCACATTCTCACTTTTTTTTAAAATCAACATTCTCTTCCTTTTGTTTTCATTGTCATTCTTTTCTTTTTGTTGCCAGAATAGGCACATACATCCTTTTCTATATTATTTTTCACTCAAGAGCATGCAACCAATTTTGGGCACTTGCATATCCATTTTGTTTCATTCTTTTCACCTCTCGTGCTATTTACTTAAAATTGGAACAAGGCATAGTTTAGAAATTACTAATAAAATAAGCATTAGCTATGCATCTCAACTTATACTTCATCATATCAGCCACATCAAGACCATAAGAATAAAGCTTCAAATATCTCATAAACATAAACAAGAGTAACTCTAATTCTCAAGTCTTAATCGTATCACATACTAATACAAAAGTTAAACCAAGGATAAATTCAATCAACTAAAAAATATAATATATCTCAAAACAAAAGAAATCATAATAATTCCACTATATTAACTCATTAAACCACAATTTCCACTATCATCATAAAATTAAAAAAAATTAGCCCAAAAAATAGATCATTATTAACTCAAAAAAATGTATACTTGGAAAATATCTAACTCCTAATCCCTCCTCCACACTTAAATGTTAAATTGTCGCCTAAAATATCTCATGAAGACATAACTAAGTGACGTAAGAAAAATAAAGAGGGAAGAAATAAGAGAAAGAAAATACTCTTCCAAGTTCTAATAAATCCACAGAAATAAGCAAGAAGTTAGAATTTCATCATGAAGAGCATGTTCCTTGACAATGTTAATCATTCTTAAAACAAAACAAAACACACCATAAAAGAGAAAAAAGAAAGATAAACTAAAAATAAAGAAAAATATATAAAATATAGTAAACTTTATTCTCCATGTAGAATGATATTAATCTACTCCAAGTGGTTAAACTTTTCTCCAAAATAGGGCTTCACTAGACTACCATTAACCTTGAAAGTTCTGCTCATTAGGTGCAAAACCTCAAGAGCACCAAATGGGAACACCTTACCAACCACATACGATCCAAACCATTTTGACTTCAACTTACTTGGGAAGAGTCAGAGTTGGGAGTTAAACAACAATACTTGATCACCCTATTTGAATTTACGGTTATACAGAATACGTTTCTCATGCCACCTCTTCACATTTTCCTTGTAAAACTTGGAGTTTTCATTGGCCTCATCACGCAATTCTTCCAATTCATCCAATTTGAGCAACCTCTTTTTTTCTGCTTTCTCAAGATCAAATTTAACAAGTCTAATAGCCCAATAAACTTTATGTTCAATTTTCACAGGTAAATAGCAAGATTATCTATAAACCAATCTATATGGGGTTGTCTTAAGGGTGGTTCTATAAGCCCAAAGAGTATCATTTGATTTCAAACTCCAATCTTTTCTTATTTGAGTGAAAATATTTTCTAAAATTCTTTTGATTTCTTTATTAACCACCTCAACTTGGCCACTTGTTTGGGGGTGATATAGTAAACTTATGTGTGATACCTAAGTTCTTAAGAACTTTTTCCAATTGATTATTAAAAAAGTGTATTCCCCTATCACTAATGAGCACTTTAGGTACTCCTAACCAAGTGAAAATATTTTTTAAGAAATTTAATCATTACCCGTGCATTATGAGTTGGTAAAGCTTGTACCTTTACCCACTTAGATAAATAATCGACTGTTGTAAAGATGTATTTATTACCCAAAGAATTAAGAAACAAGCCCATGAAATTTATTCTCCAACAATCAAAGACTTCACAAGTTTGAAAGATTTGCAATGGTATTTCATTATATTTAGAAATGTTATCTGTACGTTAGTACCTATCACAATTTTTAACAAACTTATGAGAATCTTTAAAGAGAGTTGACCAATAGAATCTAGATTCAAGCACATTTCTTGAAATGTTGTTGGCTTAGTAGTATCCTTCGGCGGATCCCTCATGGCAATGTTGGAGAATATTTTTTCTTTCTATGGAATTCACACACTTTCGAATAGCTTGATCTGTATAATATCTAAACATGTAAAAATCTTTTCAAAAGTAGTGCTTTACTTTGGAAAGCGAATTTCTTCTTTTGTTGTGATTTAAATTCCTTGGAAATTATTCCTACATCTAAGTAATTAGCAAAATTTGCAAACTAAGAAGTTTGAGGATTATTACCTTCAACAAGCACAAGTTGTTCATCCGAAAATGTATCATTTATCTCTTCTTCCTTTAATGGCTCTAGATCAGGATTTTCCAATCTAAATAAGTGATCCACGACCAAGTTTTTAGCTCTATTTTTGTCTCTAATTTCCAAGTCAAATTCCTACAATAATAAAACCCATATAATCAACCTTGGTTTGGAATCATGCTTGGTTAGAAGGTACTTAAGAGTGAAATGATCAGTGTATACAATGACTTTGGACAAAATAAGATAAGCATAAAATTTATCAAAGGCAAACACTATTGTAAGAATTATTTTTTTCCCGTTATGGTGTAATTCTCTTGTGTCGCTATAAGAGTTTTGCTTATATAGTGTATGTGTTGAAAATGCTTATTCCTCATTTGTCCAAGCACTACCCCTACTGTAAAATTACTTGCATCATACATTAATTCAAAAGGAAGAAACTAATTACATGCAATCAAGATAGAAGAATTTATCAGTTTTTCTTTGAGCACATTAAAAACATTAAGAAAATTTTCATCAAAATTAAAAATAGCATCCTTTTCAAGTAAAGAAGTGAAGGGTTTAGAAAATTTTGAGAAATCCAAAATAAACCTGCTATAAAAACCTGTATGTCCAAGAAAGTTGTGGATAGCCTTCACCGAAATATGAGGAGGAAGTTCTCAGTTGCCTCAATTTTTACCTTATCAACCTCAATACATTTCTTTGAAAGTTCCAACACATTACCTTCTTAGACCATAAAGTGATATTTTTTCCAATTGAGCATGAGGTTAGTCTATTCACACATTTATAGTACATTTTCCAAATTTGCTAAATACAAATCAAAAGAATTACCAAAAATAGAAAAATCATTCATAAAAATTTCTATGATATCTCCTACAAGTCCTTCAAAAATGTCATCATGTATCTTTAAAAAGTTGTTGGACCATTACAAAGACCAAAAGGCATGCGATGATATACAAATGAATATCATCCGTAAAATTTCTATGATATCTCCTACAAGTCCTTCAAAAATGGCATCATATATCTTTAGAAAGTTGCTAGACCATTACAAAAATCAAAAGGCATATGGCAATATGCAAAGGTACTAAAAGGGCAGGTAAAAGTTGTTTTTTTTAATTTTTCGGTACTATAGGGATTTGAAAGTAACCAGAAAAAACTATTAAGAAAGCAATAGAACTCATGTCCAACTAGTCTTTCCAATATTTGGTCAATAAAAGGAAAAAGGAAATGGTTCTTCCTAGTTACCTCATTCCATTTTCTATAGTTAATGCATATCCTCCAACCAGTCACCAACCTTATAGGGATCAATTCATTTTTGTCATTAGGAGTTACCGTCATTCCTTATTTCTTTGGCACCATTTGTGTTGGACTTATCCAAATGCTATCCGAGATGGGGTAAATTATTCTTGAATCTAAAAGCTTAATCACCTTACCTTTTACCACATCTTTTATGTTAGGGTTCATCATACGTTGGAGTTATACTACTGATTTTGCTCTCTCTTCTAGTAAGATTTTGTGAGTACAAAAAGAATGACTAATTCTTTTAATATTAGTGATTTTCCATTCTCTTATATCATCCCAACAAGCTTACCAATTTGATTTTTTGTTTCCAAGTGAGGTCTTTTGTTATGATAACTGTTAATTTTCTTTCATTGGCAAAAAGTACATACTCTAAATATTCAGATAAGTCCTTAGTTCTAACTCTGGTAATTCATCAATAGAAGACTTTAGTCTACCTAAATTGATTTTTTCAATCTCTTCAAAATTTTCCAACTCAAGTTCTTTGATTGTATCTTCCAAATATATAATTAATCTCCTAATAGATGACTATTTGTGCTCATATTCATTTCTTGTGTCCAAAATCAAATCTATAGGAGCATTGGCCAACGTTTCCTGCATAAAATCAAAGATAGAATCATTAAGAATATCTATCATAAAACAAGAATCATCAGTAGATATGGGATGCTTCATGCTTTTATGAGTTTGAATAATAACCTCTTCATCCCTAACCTTAATTATTAACTTTCTCCCATGAACATTAATTAATGCTTTAGTGGTAGCTAAAAAAGTTCTTCTCGTAGATTAAAGGGATTTTAGAGTCTTCATCTATGTCAAGAATAACAAAATCCACAAGAAATATAAATCTATCTACTTTAACAAATACATCTTCCATTATTCTCGTAGGATATTTAATTGATCTATTAGCCAATTGAATGCTCATCCTAGTGAGTTTAGGTTCACCTAGGCCTAGCTTTTGAAAGTCTTATATGGTAAGAGATTTATGCTACCACCTAAGTCAGTTAATGCATTGCCAAACGTAAGACTACCGATAAGATAAGGAATAGAAAAAATGCATAGATAGCTTTTCTTTTATGGCAAGCTCCCTTAGCCTTAGAAGATGACTGAGCATTTTTCATTCAATATTACAGTGGACAGGTCTTCCAACTTCCTTTTGTTTGCAAGGATGTCCTTGAGGAATTTTTCATACTTAAGCGTCTCAAAATTTCAATGAATGGGATATTATTGTGCAACTGTTTGAATATTTTCAAAAGTTTACCAAATTGTTCATCCATTTTTGCTTTATGTATCTTGGCGGGATACGGAACTGGGAGCTTAAAAGCTGGTAACTATTTTTTCTTCTCTTCTGGCGTCCAGAGTTGTCCTAGTACCGGTTCAGCTTCTTGGGCCTGCGTTGGTTCAACTCTGTGTTTGCCAAGAAACCTTTTAGGTACCTGGGTGAGCTAGCATTGGCTGTCTTCTATTGTATCCATCAGTTCTTTCCCACTTCTTAAAGTAATAGTTGATGCATCCGCTAAAATATTTGACCCAGTGGTGACCAAAAGTGTTTGTCCTTGCGGTTCCATCACCAAATTAGTTAGAAACTAGATTTGTCTTTCCATGTTTTGAACCATGGTCTCAAAATTCTTAAGAGTGTTATCGATCTCTTGGAATCGTGTAGTTACAGTTATTGCAAATTTCTCCTATATCAATTTCAGAGCGTGTGATTTCGATTGTTGTGATCGTGATGTCATTCTCCTAATATTGTGTAATCTCTTTGATGGCCGTGGTATTATTCCTTGTGACGTGTCTTGAGGTTCATAAGGGTTTTGCCCTTTGTTCACCACTTTCAAATTCCACCCAGTCATATTCTCTATATACGGAAATAATGTTTTGTTAGTTGTATGAATGCATATTATTACTAATGACAACAATTACTACATAAAATATAATAATTAACAAATTAGTCAAATCATACAAACAACAAAATACGGTGCCTAATGACAACAAAGAACACACACACACACACACACACACACACACACACACACACACACACACACACACACATATATATATATATATATATATGGCTAAATCAATGGAATTTAAACTTTCATGATATTATTCTCTGGTAACAACGCTAAAAACTTGAAGCGTCAGATTTGAGTAAATAAAATTATTCATTTTTAAATCCATTCCCAATAAAGTTTTAATTAAAACATTAATCCAAAATCACACATATGAGCAAATATATCCATTATAAAGTATAGTATACGGAATTAACGAGTCACAATCCTTAAGGAACAAGTAAATACTAATTACTCTTCATCTTTTGTTTAACCAAATAACTAAGTTGATTAAGAAGAAATAAAAGAAAAATAAACAAAACAAATATATACAAAACATAAGAGAGAAGACATGTAAGTAGATAGAAATCACTGAAGACATAATAATGATTGACTAGTAATTCTCTTAATTAATTATTATCCTTGCATCATGAAGGAATAAATTAGAACCACTTCGTTTGTGATCCATAAATTCACTATCTTCTAGTTAAATTAATAGATTTATTTCATCTCACCAATCCACCTAAAAGATGTATTAAATTCAATTCTTAACAAATATCCTTATATTCTAGATGATATAAATATGAAATTAGCCAATAATCATATATTTTAGGCGAAATCAATCAATATTTGATTATTCAAGTTCTTACTCTTAACTTTCTTTTGCAATCTAGTTAAGAAATAATAAATATGAAATTAATTAAATTGAACATGCTCCTAACTTCATTTTTTAAGTCAATTAGAAGGAAGAAACAATCAATTAATTCATTAAATAAAGAAGTAATCAAATACCAGAAATAACAACCAATTGATTAAAAAGTCTTCAAAAATATCTTCTAAATACAATTAAAATGTTGATATCATTATTGTTTAAGAAAAAGAAAACAAAGGGAAAAGATAGAATTCATAGATAAACCCTATTCTCTTTCTCTTGAAGACTCTCTTAATGCAATGCTCCTATTTGATGAATTCCTTCTTCACAGGTTGATTCTCCAATTAATCTTTGAATTTACTATATTTTGTTTGTGTTTTCCTTGTATTTATCGCTTTCTAGGCTGCAAAAAATATTCCCTAAAAATTCTGAGCCCTGTACAAGTCAGATACCAAAAGACTTCTTGGGTTATTCCCAATTCTAATCATAATCGAACTTCAAACCTACATCCCTCTTGTATAGGATCGACATCGACCCAGCTCCTCAGAGCAGGCGCCAACTCTATTATGTCCGTGCTGATTTCCTTTGTTTTTTTCCCCTTGTTTTGCCCAATTTTTTCAGAATCAAGTTAGGGCCGGTTCATACACCTTGGGCTAGCGCAACACTAGAGCACTGTAATTAAGCTCTAAAAGTAATTTCTGCACAAAATTCAAAGAAAACCTTTTCGTAACTAATTATCTCAATTTCATTAAAAAAAAAAGGAATTGACTAGCTATTACATAAAAAACACTTCAAAATCACCTTAAATAGTTAGAAAAATATAGGTGTATTTAGGCTCTATCACTAGTGAGAGGACATCCAAGGGTGAGTAGACAAAAAAAAAAAAAAAGACTAGTTTTGGCTGTTTCATCTATAGGGGTCCCTAAATTACATGAAATTATCCCAAATGTAAGGAGATGCTAAATGCTATAATACTTTACATGGCAAATGGCCACACTGTTGGTGATGTCGGTTGCAATGGCTCGAGTGCTAGTTTCTCAAGTTCGTGTTAACCTTTTTTAGTTGTTGAATGGCTCATTACTCGGTTAGACCTTAAAAAATAATAAGAACTGTTGTATGTTGATGTCTCTATGAATCGATTCCCAATGAAAGCGATGGTAAATAGTGGTGCTACTCACACTATTATGTTGGAAAGGGTAGTGTCCAAACTAAGGTTGGAACTAATAGAAAGTCCCTTGCAGATGAAGGTGGTGAATTCTGAAGTTAGGCCGGTGTAGGGTGCAACAGATGTGTCCCTTACTGTTAGCTCGTCGAAAGGTAATTGTAGCTTCACTGCTTTCCCCTTGATGATTTTGATGTGATTTTGACGGTAGACTTTCTTCTTTCTGCTAAAGCTATTGTATTTCCTTATTTGAGGGGTGTTATGATTTGTGATGAGTTAAATCTCAGTTTCGTGCATAGTACTTTTGTTGATCAATCTGACAGGACCAACAAAGGGAAAGGGTTGCTACTAGCTATGCAAGAATGGGTTAAGATGTGGTGAGATGAAATTTCTAGCTACCTTGGTAGAGATTAAGTCAGATGTGTACTAAGAGGTAAATGATACTATAGCAAATGTGCTGGATGAGTATGCAGACATTATGCCATCCGAGCTACCTAGAGAGTTGCCTCGCTAAAGGGAAACTAATCATAAGATTGACCTTATTTCTAGAGCGACACCCCCAGCTCAAGCTCCACACTGTATGTCCCCTGCAGCGTTGGCTGAATTGAGAAAGCAATTCAGTGAATTGCTAGAATTTGGGCTCATGAAGCCTTCTAAAGCTCCCTATGGTGCCCCAGCTCTATTTCAAAAGGAGGCCAATGGTATATTGTGGTTTTGTGTGGATTATAGAGACTTAAATAAACTGATAGTAAAGAATAAATATCCTATTCCTAATGCTTCTGATTTGTTTGACCATCTTGCTAAAGCCAAGTACTTTACCAAGATAGATTTTCGATTAGGCTACTAGCAAATTTGAATTGCTGAGGGTGATGAGGCTAAGACAATAGTGGTAACTCGATATAGTTCTTATGAGTTCCTGGTGATGTCGTTCAGTCTTACAAATGCTCTGCAATATTTTGTAATCTTATGAATGATGTACTGTATGATTACATTAGATTTGTTATTGTTTATCTAGATATATTGTAATCTACAATGATTCCCTAGAGGAATGCTTATTACATTTAAAACTTGTATTTCGATAGCTTAGGAAACACATGTTGTATGTAAAGAAAAAAAGTGTGAGTTTTATAGGGAAGAGATTACTTTTCTTGGTCATGTAATCAATCAATGGAAGGTTCAGATGGACCTACAGAATGTAGCTGTGATCATTGATTGGACTACCCCAACGAAGGTGTTGGAATTGCGATCGTTTTTTTGGCTTAACTAAGTAATATAGATGTTTTATCAAGGAATATTTGAAGTTGGTTGCTCCTTTGATAGATTTACTTAAAAGGGACTTGAAATGAGATTAGAATGATGATTGTGAGGCAGCATTCTAGAGATTGAAAGAAGTTGTTTTTAGGTGAATATTGACATTTTTGTTTGTGCCATTGGTGGGTTGTTAGTGCAAAACAAACGTCTTAATGCATTTGAGAGCCAGAAATTGAAAGTATGTGAGTAAAGGTGTAGTACTCATAAGAAAGAAATGACGACTGTTGTTCATTGCCTGCAAATTTGGAGGCACTACTTGTTGGGTACAAAGTTCACAGTAAGGATGGACAATATTTCAAAGACTTACTTCAAGACCTAAAAGAAGTTAACCTCAAAGTAAGCAAGATGGCAAGAGTTCCTGGTAAAGTTTGACTTCAAGGGGATGTACAAGCTGGGAAGGGAAAACCATATTGTTGATGCGCTTAGCCGGAAGGGCGTTGATGAGTATGTGGCTGTGATTTCTCTTCTTGAGGTAGACTTCCTAGCTAAGGTCAGAGAAGAATCCTGAAATGATTTAGTCTATCAAAAGTTGGTAATAGTTCGGTTCGTCGATATTGGCTAGAAGATATGGTGCTTCGAGCTAAAAGTAATCGAGTCTATGTGTCTACAGGAAATCTGAGAACGCAACTACTGAATAAGACACATGAAACTCTTTAGGCTAGTCATACTGGGGTAGAATGAATGAATGTCTTGTTGTCTTGTCGATTTTATTGGCTCTAGATAATAGATGATCTAGAAGCTAATGTGAAAATGTGCCTTGTATGCCAGCAAGATAACCTACAACAAAAGAAGGAAGGCGGTCTTTTACAGCCCTTGTTAATTCCAGACTGGCCTTGGCAGTCCATTTCTATGGATTTTATTTCTAGCTTACCAAAGGTTAAAAGAATGGCTTCTATTTTTGTCATGGTTAAGAGGTTTTCTAAGTATGCTATGTTTATAATGGCTCCCAAGGCTTGCATTGCAAACATTATTGCAGAATTATTTTTTAGAAATGTGGTCAAATATTTTGAGTTACCAGCATACATTATGAGTGATCAAGATATATGGTTCACTGGTCGTTTCTGGACTATAGTGTTTGAGTTTCTTGAGACAGTATTAAAGTTCTCTACAATAGCACATCCTCAAATAGTTGGTCGAACTGAGAGGATTAATGCCTTACTAGAGAATTCCTAAGACATTATGTAAATGCTAGTCAGAAAAATTGGATAGCTTCATTTGATGTAGCCTAATTTAGTTAGAATTTGCATAGGTCTTCTTCTACAAGGATGAGTCCATTTGAGTTGGTGAATGGACAGCAGCCGATGACACCCCACAATATTGCTGCTGGTCAAACTTATACTAAGTGTCCAACTACCTATCACTTTGCTCGGGCAAAGTAGGTGGTAATTGATAAGGCTAAAGATAGTCTGACTCTTGCTCAGCAAAGGATGAAATGATGATTTGAAATAGAGGGATGTCCAATTTAGTATTAGAGATATGATTATGCTTAAACTGACCCCTCAGATATGGAAGAAAATAGTAGCAAAACAGTACACTGTGGGTTGATTCCAAAGTATGACAGACCATTTAAAGTGGTAAAGAAGGTAGGATGGGTGGCTTATAATCTAAAGCTACCTAGCCGATTAAAAGTTCATCTAACTTTTCATGTTAGCTTCTTGAAACCTTTTAACCAAGATGAGCTTGATGAAGGCAGAAGTAAAAGTCGATATACCCCTCCCATAACTCAAAAATAGTTTGACAAAGATAACTATCAGGTGCTGGATCATTTGACCAAGGGACAAAGTAAGAAAAATTAGAAGACTTCATATTTGATACATTAGAAGGGAAAATTTGAAGTAAAGGCCACTTAGGAAAAGGATATAGTATTGTGGCCGTTCGAGGATCAGATTAAGGCTTATTGGAAAAGCCGATAGACCTCTAAGTCGATGAAGGTGTGAACGACTCTTAGTAGAGGCAGTTTGTCAGCATATGCTTAGTCAGGTCCACTTGACCTTGATATGGGCGTTGGCACGTTCCACACGCACCTCGGCACTGTAGGTTCGATAAGTGCCAGAAATTGGATAGTGGCATGCGAATGCCTTTAATTAGCTCTATTGATTCTCCTTTGCTCGTGGGTAGCTAAGAAAGATTGACTGGTTAGGCAAAGATCACCAAGTTAGATGTCGATGACTAGACTTGCAAGACCTAGATTGCCAACATGGCTTTTTTTAAGATCCATAAAGTGAGAATTTTCTAAGTCATATACTGGTAGGATAGTGGGTAGTTTCCTTATATTGGTTGGGGTGTAAAGGACTTGTCCCTTGTCTATATATACTTGCATTCTTTGATTTGGCTACACTAGTGAGAGTAAGAACTGAGTCTGCCAGCTTTATTGTATTGTTTCCTTGTAAGTTTTATGGTGAATGTAAGGTTGGCCTTTTGGTTGTATTTCTCGTGTGTTCTTTTACTTTCTTTGCTAGTTTTACGTTTTGTACTGGTTCCTAGTGAGTTCACTTATTTCTTTATAGGTTAAAACTGACTAGTTTCGTTGGCTAGTGCCGGTATGCAGTGTTCGTATTGGTCTCGAAGATATCTTTGTGACACTTAGGTTATTAGTTTTCACTCTACGATACATTTTCTTACCACAGGAATCAGCAACATAAAATTTTGACTAGTGACAATTTTTTCCTTTCTCACAAAGCCCACAGTTTTTCTTTTGACTACTGAATTATTACAAAATATCATATAATTTTTATCTATACAATTAGAAATCTCACACAACTAACTTAATTGTAAATTAAGAAAGTAGATGAAAGATTCTCCTATCTTGCCCTAGAATACCACTGTCATTTGCACTGTTGTTGTTGCTACTATCTATTGTTGTGCTAAATAGCAAGTTTTTTCTACTTAAATTGGCGATATTGTTTAAAATAGTGGCTTCGGTGAATCTTTAGCTTCTAGTAACTATTTATTTTAAAGCATTTTTGCTGTATGGGGTCACAAATATTGCATTTGGAACTGAAAGAAACTAGGGAACTGATCATAAACGAGATCAAAATAGATGCAAATTCTGACATCACCACAAAAACTCACTTACTTCGCTCCTTGCTCGTAGAGCGGCAGGGTGCTTTCTTTGTGCCCGTATAAAGGTATATATCTTAAGTAATGTGATCCATACGTATGGGACATATAGGGTATTAACAAAGGCTGGTTTCTACCTTGAATTCTATTTCCACAGTGGTCCTCTTGCACTTAACTTCAAAGCTACAATCAATACTCTAATGAAGAAAAAGTCAATAGCAGGGTAGGAGTTTATTCGCTTGATTGAAGCGGCGTCCCAGCTATTGAATGATTTCTAATCCTCCTTCTGATCGCCTTGGAATTTATGGCCTAAATGCTACGCATTTCCTTAATGTATGGGAACTCTATCTTCTTCATGATTTTGTCTTAAATCTATACAACCGAGATATTTTCCTTTTCTTTTTTTGCATTTGTTTAATTCCAATTATTTCTTCAATATACTTGCTGCTATTTTCTTTTCTCTTATTTCTGTTGTTGAACAAGTTTAAATGATAGATGCTTTATCTATTATTATTATTATTATTATTATTATTATTATTATTATTATTATTATTATTATTATTATTATTATTATTATTATTATTATTATTATTATTATTATTATTATTATTATTATTATTATTATTATATTTTATTTTTTTTGTAGAAACCGAATCTGGCCACTCATGTAAGTGGTTTTAGTGTGCTAAAATTCATATGCATAAATAAGAGCTTATTTCTATATAAAATATTGAAATTGGTGGTAACATAGCTTTGTCATTGTGCATACATTGACATGGTTTAGTTGGAATCTTGGCATTGCAACTGCTATGATTATTTATTTGATACTTATAAACCTGTTCAAGATCGATTTTTTAAAAATAATTTTTACTTTTTTAAAAATATAAAATAAAATTAATAGATGCCTACCTTTTCGCTAGGGTTAGCTTTCCCATTGTTTTCAATCCTTGAACTTCAGAAGCTTTAGATGAATATAATATACATGGCAAACAAGTTAATGACAATTCATGTTTTTATGTGAAAATGGAGATTCTTGTTATCTGCAGAGTTTATGGGAATATTATTTCACACTCAAAAACAATCTTTATAGAAGATAAAAATTGTGTCAGGAATGCTCAGTTAATGCGTAGGTTTGCTAAGGCTGCAACTACTCTTAAGGAATTAGGTAGTTCCCTTCTGATGGCAAAGCTTGATGCTGAGAGGTATCCTAAGGCTGCTTCAACTCTTGGGAATACAGAGCTCCCAACTTTGCTTTTGTTTGTCAATGGCACTTCTCAACCTTGTTTAGGAGGGTTTACCTTGTAAGCTCTTTTTCTTTACCTGCTCTTTTGTCAATTAGTGAATTTTTTCTTGTAGATTATATATATATTTGTATGCTCTTTTAGTGATAGAGTTGTTTTGCATATGTGTTTAACATATGTGATAGGAGTTGGTTTTTGAATATAACATATTAATTGGATGTGTGATTGGCATTTAGGGAAGAAATAGTGATTGGGCAAGAAAGAAATCTTGTAGTGCAGAGCTTAGTTTTGTACTTTAACTCAAGACTGAAATAATGTGACATTTTGCTATCCGTAGTGTTGCCAATTGGTTCTTATTTCAACAAATATAATTTTTTTCATGTCATGGTGAGAGTTAACTTTTGTGCTCCTTTTTTATTTTTCATTTTCATTTTTTTGGTATCTTACTCTTTTTTGCTCTTTTTTATTTTATTATATTTCTAATTTATTTGTTGTTATAATTTTATTCACAAGTAATGGATAGATAGGGATACATGTGCTCATAAATAAGTTTCTCAAACTTAAATCATAAAGCAGTCCTATTCTCCAACTGATCATTCTTAAAATAATACTAAAGTGGCATATTGTTTTATTTGATAAGTAAGGCAATTATCATTATGTATCTAACCAAATGATGCCTACAAAATATCGTATGTTTATATTCTAGAGTATTTCCTTATTTGGTTTATGGCTGGTTATTATTTCTTTGCTTCTCTGAAGGTATGTACTAATTTTAAGTAAATTTCATATTTTTCTCTTATTTGTTTGTTCAAATTTCTAGGCAAATGATCCGGATTCATCCTCTCTTCTACATACATTTGCCATTTTTTTTCTCCAAAATTCTCTAGTTTTTGAGTCTGCTGGAGTACATTTTCCATTTTTAGCTGTAAGTTTCATTTATCTCGGTTTTAATTGGTTGAAGAAAACTATTTTGGAATTTTGATGTTCTTTGCTAATATTTTGGAATTGAGTTGGTTTTAGAATGCCATTTGGGTGTGAACTAAAATGTTTTCTTTTAAGGGTTCACAAGTTCAGATCAGATAAGTGGTGTAAGTTAGATTGATATATAGTGGAATTTTGAATGAATAGGTGCATTGAGTGAACAATGATGGGGTGCATTGAGTTAGGAATTAATTAGAAATAGAAATTCAGAGGTTTAGATTTACAATTAGATATATTGAACTCCAGAAGAACTTCGGTCGCTATGATTGGTAATAGAAATTATGTGTGCCTTCTCTTGAAAAATCTCTATTCTATTTAGGGTTTAGGGTTTAGAAATAGAAATTCAGAAATGATTTATATTTTGACATTTTGATGTGACGATCTTTTCTCTCTTTTGCAAAATATTAGCCAAAGATATTTTGGGACAAGTTCTAGAGAAATACTTGTTGAGTAGAGTGACTTTTTAACTTCATAATGGTATTTGTAAATTTGAACTAGTCTTTCATGCCCCTATTCTTGAAATTTATGAAAGATTCATTCCAGCCTCTCTTTTGTTGCTAACGGTCCTTTTATAATTTTAGTGCCTCCCATTTGTTTTGCTAGGAACTTCATTTTTTTTGTTTTTTTAAATTGGAATAAGATTTTATTAAAGGGAATTTTATTTGTTTGTGTTTTCTTTAAACTTTGTTACTTAGTTTGCATATTGATTATTTTTCTTTGTTATAAAACATAGGGTAATGTCTATGGTGCTATAATATGGTATATTTTTTTTTTATGTATAAATCTGTTCATCCTATGGAGATGGCTTTTTAAAATTTTGATGGACTTTAGTTTTATATTTAATAGTAAAATTCTGTTAATTCAGAATGTGGGATCTAGCAGTTACCTTGATAATATTAGCTTAAGAACTTAAGATCACTCTATTAATGTTGTAGCTTGATTTCCTTTTCAGTTACCTTATTCTTATTTTGGCTGTTTGTTTGTCTTTATTTGTTCTTACAACATTTGAGGCACTGAAGATACACTTTTTGTTTGGGTCATCCAATAGACTTGCAAGTAGAAGGAAAATAATTGGGCTTTGTTTAATTAGAGTCACTTTAAACAGAAACTAAATTCAATGATTTTGCTGTGGCTAGTGATGTTCTAAAGATTGAATTTATTACTTTAGATGAGATACTGTTTGCTGAATCACAATCAGCTTCAACTTTGGATGGAGATCAAGATAGTAGCAGACAACAACAAAAAAAGGTAAAGTTATGCTAAGTTTCAGTGGATTACATGTCTTACGCTGTTTAAACTAAGCTCGAAATGGTATATTATACATGCATAATTTCAAGGTTGTGCTATTTGAATCTTTGTTACTTATACTGTTATTGTCCAACAAGAACTTTCAGGTAAGGGTTTCATACTTCCCTTGACTTCCTTCTTAGGAATTAGATTTGGCTGCATATTACTTCTTTATGTTTGGTTAATTGCAATACTTGTAGTCATTCAACGATGGAGATGTTGTCTTTGTGAAGTTGCTTTTGTGTTATTCATCTTGACTTTTGGTCTTCTACCCATAATTTCTTATGCTTATGATTTGGGAATATTGATTATTTTGGAATCACGTGGGAGTTGCATTTTGGGAGATTCATTAGTAATTTCTTGACTAGATCTTTTAACTAACTTTTTTTTAAAAAAAAATAGTTTTTAATAATAAGGACACTTAATGCTTCTAATTTTTCCAACTGTGTTCAACTTTTGTGTAGCTTTCTTTTCTAACAAAGGGCATAGTTCACATGGTTGCTTTGGTCATTAAATTAAAATTTCCCTTTTTAACCTAAAAGGGAAATTGAGAATTAATAGATTGGATCTTTAACTTGCTTGGAAAAAAACTTTTCTAGCATTTTCTCTGCCTGTCCTCATCATTTATAAGTAGTGTCATTACTGAGTGGTTGCTTTGTTTATTGCCATGCTTGATTAATGCATTATGTGTTTTAGTTTTTAGCCACTCCTTGTTTCACTTTTGCTATGTTTTCCTTAGTTGGTCAAATTACTGGAAATGAAATTCACAGTAGGATAAACTTCATTATTGAAATAAGGAATTTTAAGTCCTAGTAAGCAGTTCGAATTTATTAAATTAGTTCTTTTTCTTAAGAAATCATATCCTATATTTCTTATGTATTGCTTATTTTGCTCACCTTCATAGGCAGTTCTTTTTGAATAATATATTTTTTTTGTTAAATATTTGATACAAGGCTCATGAGACATCATCATGCGAAGTTCTCAGCAAGAGATGGACAATCACAATTTTCTAGTTATGAGTCATAGTTTGGTCATTAAAAAGAATGTTTATTTTGTATACACATTATACTTTTTTGTATTTAAGAGTTTTTATCCTAGTATGGTAATGTTTCTTTTCATGTGCTTGTGTGATAGAGAAATACATTCAATACTCAATCAAGTTTTAATTTAAAATACTAATTTAACCCACATAATACACAAATCCGAGCAAGTAAACCTATCATATAGTATAAAGTTGTGTTGATAAGTATCGAAGAATCCCTAAGAATAGCCTTAACTACCCCTACTTCTATCTTTGTTTTGTTGTTCAATCAACCAAAATAGAGAAATAAAATTACTAACTACTATTAATTCTAACTAATTATCAATGAACACTATAAGAATACATCAATTTAATCACAATGTAGAGTCTAGAATATCACAAGAGTAAGATATAAGTATGAAAAATGGATTGGTCATGTAATTAAAGTGAATTCCCCTAAATAAAATCAAACATCAAACATCACTCAATCAATTAAATCAAAATCCAAGCATTGGCAAGGGGTTCCCTAAAATGTAAAACCCACACTCTCTCAAGTAATGAGTTTCCAATTCTTGAGCCCAACTCATAGATATCTCTATTTTATAAATTAAACCCAAGTAGTATTAAAATCAAAGACCCACAAAACTAAAGTAAAAAAATGTACAACACCTATCTCTAGGTGATTAAACCACTCAATCCATCATAAAGTGCTTATTCCCCAAATCATTTCTCAAGTTTATCAAGGGAAAATAAATATATTAAACCAATACAAATGGATATCCATCTCATAAATCATTTTCTCAAAGTTAATACAAGAAAATAATTCAATTAATCAATTCAATCAAACAAGCCCAAGTGATAGATTACTCAAATAAGATTCAATTAATTAAATAATAATCTAATACAAAATCAAATCAAGGTATAATTATTTAATTACAATGAGATCTAAATAGTATAAATATCACCAAATTAAAACTACAAAGCAAAAGTAAAGAGAAACCCATAGATAAGTGCCATTCTTCTACTTTGGATTCTCTTTGGGATGCTCATTTTCTTCTGCAATCTTGCATTGATCTTCTTTTCTAGCCCCTTTTGATGTTCTGAGAGGTTTCTTAGATGTAAATCTTGTGTAGCTCTCCCTTGAAATGACCCTATTGATGAGTATTTATAACTTCCACTTGAAAATCCCTAAAATCTACTGAACATGGGTTGACTGCAATGTTGCACGGTGCCATTGAAGGTACTCTATGCGGCGACATGCATGCTTTTGTATTAATGATATTAACTCTCCAACGATGCCGTGTAACATGATCTCGACATGATGTAGCCTTGCACGACAGTATTCAAAATGATATGCATGACACCGTTAGTTCCCAATACTTTGAAACTTTTATAACTCTAAAGATGCATGATGCTGTTAATGGTAGACTGCACAACACCGTTAGTTCCTAGTAGTTTAATTCTAAACTTCATGTTGCACATAGTGCCCTATAGAACAATCTAAATAACGCCGTGCATGCTCCTTAAAATTCTTCTGAAGTTCTCTTTCACCTTGCTTTTAATTTTATTCTTAAATCAATATAACCTACATCAAACAAGGTGAAAATAGAGGGATAAATAGCAATTTGTAACATATTTCTAAATACTTTAAAGTACAAATGATGTATAAAATATGCATATATTGAGCAATAATCACTCTCTCATACTTGAGCTCTTACTTGTCCTTAAGCAAATAAGAATTAAGTACCACAAACAAATAGCTATTCCCATAAAATAAATTTTTGTAAGGTCAGATATTTGAAATGAGTTTGGCTAATATAGTTAAAGTATTATTTCTTCTTTGATCAAAAAATCAAGTCCAACACCTAATTAGCTAAGCTAATTTTTGTGTAAATTCATATATTAAGATAGATATGACTAAAGCTATCGAAGTTGAATTAAACAAGTTTATACGTATTAAACACGTTCCATTCCATTTTCTAAGTTCAGAATTCAAACCAAGTGATTCATATAAGTAGAGAATAATGAGCTAACTCAAATTCTCTGACTTTCAAAGCTATTGCAATCATAAATAGTAAACAGAGGATTGATACACATACTCACTTTTGTAGAGTAATGTAGATAC
The DNA here is from genome assembly GCA_026120185.1 of Voacanga thouarsii. Lineage (NCBI taxonomy): Eukaryota > Viridiplantae > Streptophyta > Magnoliopsida > Gentianales > Apocynaceae > Voacanga > Voacanga thouarsii. Next base: position 505,162 of record JANUWF010001360.1, on the reverse strand, counting down.
CTAATAGAGATATAGGGTAAGGTAATTCAAATGCCTAGTAAAAATATGTGAATAATAATTTTTCAGCTTTTGCATTACCATATTCTATTCTCTTATTTTCTTACCGAAATCTACATTTACTTAAACCCAAAATTAGGACTAGTTAGAAAATCATAGAATATAAATAAGTTAAAATTCCTAACTTATACTTCATCACAAGTTTCTTATCAATTCTTAAGAGACAAAGTGTCATAATATTTACTAAAATATAAATAAGGTTAATACAAATTCTCAAGACTTAGTCATTTCATACCTAATATACAAGTTTATCCAGAAACAAACTCATCCAAAAAGGTTTTAAACTAAATTCTCATGCTAAAGGAAACTTAATAACAATACCATCAAAGCCAAACTTATCAAAAAACTAAAAAAAATTTTGCCTAATTTTCAAGATTTTGCACTCAACATCCACAAAGATAAAAGAAATTTGCAGAGAATATCAAACAACTTTTTCACCATATTTAAAGTAGATAATGTCTTCATTGGCCAACAACACATTCAATATCAATAAATGCAATGGGACATATCCTCATTGGCCAACAACACATGCAATATCAATAAATGTAATAGAACTAAAACTGATAAGGAGGGAAGTAGCACTCCCCAAGTGATTAGAAGCACTAATGTGATCATTAGAAGAAAGAAAAAGATCATCTATAAAGAGAAATTTATCTACAATCATCAAAAAGAGATAAAGTACTAAATAAGAGAAATAAAGTGAAATAGAATAAAATAAAGTCTAGAATCAAATTTCATAACAAAACAAAGTGCTAAATAATAAGATCATAAAAAGAAAACAAAATTCTATCCCTATACTTAGAAATGGCCTCTGTTTTCATGAAGATTCCAGCTCTTCCAAATCTTCCAAGGCGAGCCTGCTTCAAGTGCTCCCACATCTCACGAAGGAAAAGATCAGCTCCTTTCTGCTTGTTTTGAAGAACCTCTAGACTATTGTTGACGTTCTTCTGTGCCTCTCTAATCACCTCTAATTTCTCTCTATGGTCAGATGACAACTAGGTTTACTTTTCTAACATCTGCATCAGGCTATTGATCATCTCTTGTTATTGAGCGATCATCTGACTCTGCTGCTCCACAATGCCTTTGAGTGAGTCCATCTCCATAGTAAGCATGGCAAAATGAGTATGCATCTTAGCCTGAAAATTAGCTATAGTAGTAGGACGTCCTATATTGGGGTAAGAAGCTCGTGAGGACTCTATTGCTAGTGGTGGTCTATGGCCAGTCTTTTCCTTAAACTTATTGGAGGTTAGCCATTTTTCTTATTCTCATTATAACTATGCCCTCAACTTACTAGTGTCCTATCTTTCACTATCTTACTCGTACTAGTGGTAGCTGATACTTCACTCTCTACTGGCACTTGAAAGTACTCAAGAATCTTGGTAATGACCAAAGGGAAGGCAAATGCCTTAGAAGGATGGGTGAAGAAAACAACATTTCTCCTATAGGAGATGAGAAGAGATGCTAAAGAGACAATCTGGGCATGCATCAACTTGTGTAGCACATAAATGTCTACCAATCTCCTTTCATTAAATCCACTTGCCCTAGGAGCCACATTAAAGGCTAGAAGGTAAACAATCAAACGACAATTTGGAAGGAGGTTGGTGACATGAACCAGCTCAGCTTGACCGTCTATCTAATACTGCAAATGTAGATTTGATCTAGCATAATTGAAACTCTAATCCACATAAAAAATAATCTTCTTGTTATATATATCAATATCCACCCATGCCCTTAATCTCTAATACCCAAAATGTCATTCAACAATTTCATAGACAAATGGATGGGTACCCTTCTTACAGTAGTGTCAATGTTCCTTAAAATATGGTGTTTCTTATCTTCATTTTAGTATAAAATTCCTTCACTAGATCAAGGTAGTAAACATCCTTAAGTCCTAGAATGTGACCCTAACTAACTTGCCTAAACATAGCAGCAATCTTGAATTTATTATCCAGAGTAGAGTTAAGGGTCTTTTCTACCATTATCTTCCTATTCACCCTTTTACTAAACCACTCTTCACACTCAACACTAAAAAATCTATTGGTATTGAAGGGTTGCTATGAAGAAGAAGAAGAACCCTCACCTTTCTTTCTTTTGAAAGATAGCTTGGTGGCAATATGTTTAGAAGCCATAGGGAGAAGAGTAGGAAAGAAAAGGAAAATATTTGACAATAAAAAGAAAAAAAATGAACAAAAGGTGATTGATTCTCAAGATACCCTGCCCTATTTTCAATTCACAATACCACCAAAGCAACTCACTCTACTTCACTAATTAACACAGAAATTGCACAAGTTTCACAACCTACTAATCAACTAAACTAAATCAAATTCCTTTTCTCAAGTTTAACAACACCAAACCCATTCTCCAATAAACCATATCAAATTATCACAACAAAAGCTCAACAACTTACAAACAACTTAATTATAACTCAATTCAAGCTCAAGCAAATAGCAATTGAAATAGCAAAAGATTTATCAATAATTTCTCAAATTGCAGATGCAAACAATAGCTCAAATGCAACTCAACAACATTATCAAATCTCAACAATTGATTTCCACCAAATTGGTAGCACGAATCAAATACAACTCACTGTAAAATTCTAAAAATTTTGATAAAACAACTTAATAACATTCCAGATAACCCAAATTTTGTAAACAATAAATCACTCAATTTCCCAAATCAACTTCAACTACTTGACTTTCAAAATTAAAAATAAAGTTTCCAGAGTTTCGAAGTCACCAAAAATTACACCAAAAATTGCCCACAATCTCAGGTATTTGTTGAACACAGTGACCCCGAGATACGACTGGAAGAGTTGTGCTAAGCTATCAAACCTTGTGGATTACTCTGAGTTATTCAATCAATTGATTCATAGGTTTTTAAAGGCTATTTGCCCAAGGTTTCTATTGCAAAGAATTAAAAAATGGTTGAAGATAGTAGTTGAAATATAGGGTTGATTCGATCGATTAGTGTAAAGGGAAGAAGAGTAGATAGGTTTTGAACCATTGAAAAGGTTCAAATTTTGCGAGAATTTTTTATTGTACGGATTAATTTAAGTAATAGGAAAAGTAAAGAGATGCACGACGATGAGGGTTTTAAGGGTAAGAAAGTGTGCTATTGAAGGGTTTTGGGAGAAATGGCCAAAATGAGGTCGAAAAATTTGTTTTATTTTTCTAAAATTCATAGGTGCATGGTGCCAAGAAGAGTGATCTACACATCACCATCAAACTGTTATACTTGGAAATCCTGAAACAAAACGATGTCATTAGTCTTATAAAATTGATGCATGTCACCGTGTCGAGTGAACTCCATGGTACCATGTAAACTTTTATGCACTGTATGCTTTTAACTAAATGATAACGTTTTCATCCAATAAGATACACGGCGACGTTGCACATAAAATGCACAGCACTATCAGCTCTCAAGACTTTCAATTTTTTGAATGCCACGATGCCGTAGACTATAACAGTCACAACGCTATGTGTTTCCAGAAAAAGTAAAACATCCTCTTTATATATAAATAAATCTATCTATCTATCTACCTATTTAGATATATATATATATATATATATATATATAAATATGTATAAAATTAAATAAGGAATAAAGCAAATAAAGCCAACATATAAACACTAAGCTAAAAAACAAATGAAATGACAAAAGAAGAGTAAAACAAAAACATAAATACACCAAACAATCAAATGTCAAAATAAACACACTAAGAATAAAACAATACTAAAAAAAAAACAAAGTATTATTTAGGCGTATGAGCATAGTAAAGAGGAGATCAAGGTTTTCCACATTCATTATGTGGATTGTCTTTAGGCTCTATTTGTTTGTCAAGGAAAATGAGGTGGGAAAGTAATCACAATTCTCATTTTTAAAATTCAGTGTTTGGTTCACTATTTATGGTCTGAAAAAAAAAAAAAATCTAATTCCTCAAATTTGGAGAAATAAAGGTAGAATACTGGGAAAATGAATCCTTCCTGGAATGTGTTATTGTAATTCCTTTCCCAAAGAATCTAACAATAAAAGATAAAAAATTAAAAACTAAAGATAAATAAGAAAATTATTCCAATTTACATCGTTACTTCATCTCTCACGTTTTTCTTTACTAATTCTTTTCCTCTTACACCTTCCCTAACCTAGTAGAATATTAAAAATTTCTATATTCCTAATTATAATAAATATTTTTTCAAAAAAATAAAAGACTAATTATTTTAAAATAACTATAAAAATTTAATTTAGAAATTATATCATGATTGAATTAATTACATGAGAATAAATTTTATTAAATTTTCTATAGATATTTTAATTTGACAATAATTAAATGTTATTTTTTTTATATCAAATATTAGAATTTGAACTTAACTTCAAGAATAATTAGAAATTGAATAAAATAAAATAAAATATATATTTAAAGAAGTGAAAATACTATTTATATGATTTTTATTTATTATAACTATTTAAAAGAATTACATATAATTAAATTGTACAACAATATGATAGATATTTAAAAATAATTTAAAATTTTTTATACATATAATGCTTTATTATAAAGTATTAGCAATATTTTATATTACTTTCCTTTAATATTTTTTAAACTTTTCAAATAGGTGAATGTAATTTATCTCATATTTTGTGGATTCACTTTGACAAGATTTAGATTCCGTAATATTACTTTCCTGTGCATTAATCAAACGATGCCTTAGTGTTTCCTGCTATTGTTTTCCATTTGTCTCTCAGAAAGCATCTTAACAAGCGGTCTAATTTGATTCTCTAAATTTTGGATAGAAGTTTCTTGGTTTCTCATTGACGCTTCAACACCTTGGAAATGTGTATTTGTAGAAGTAACCAGTTTAGTAACTAAATCCTCCAAAGATGGTTTAGGTGGTGCTTGTGGACGTGGTGGAGGCAGGGCATAGTATGGCATAGGAGCTTGAGGTCTTAGGTCAAAGCTTGCTTATACATCTTGGGGTGTTACTTGGTTTTGTCCTTGAGTACTCCATGAGAAATTTAGATGATTTCACCATCTTAGACTATAAGTGTTCCAAGAATAGCATTATCTTGTCTTGCATTCCCCAAGTAATCCACATGCTCAAGTTGTTGTTCACTTCTAATTGTCATTCCTTAACATTTGTGATTAGGATGTCCTCTTCTACAAAAGTTATAGCTCATAACTTATAGTTGAGAATTTGCATTTATCTTATCCACTTTTCTTGTGAGTGTCTCCAATTTTACCTCCAATGAACCTATAGTATCCACATTGTGCATTCCTTGTAACTTAACTCTTGGCCTTTGCATACCCCATGAGTGATTGTTCAAAATAATATTTTTTATCAACTTAAAAAGTTCTTCTGGAATCTTTGAAGAAAGTGTACCTCCCGAGAAGGCATCAATCATTTGTTTAGAAGAAAAATTCAACTCATTGTAACAAGTTAACATTTGTAATCCAAGATCAAGATCATGATGGGGACATTTCCTTATCATTTTCTTATACCTCTCCCAAGAATCATGAATTATCTCTCCATCTAATTGAAAAAAAAAAAAAGAGAGAAAATGTCATTCCTTAACTTAGTTACCCTAACCGGAGGAAAATATTTAGTAAGGATTCTTAGCTAATTGTTCCCATGTTATGATAGATCCGATTGTTAAAAACTTTAGCCATGACTTTGTGCGATCGTTCAAGGAACATAGAAACAACTTAAGCCATATAGTATCCTCTGATACACTATTGAGCTTAAGGGTGTCACAAATCTCTAAGAATATAGCCATGTGAGCATTAGGATTTTTTTTTTTTTTTTTTGCAATTCCTCAAATCGAAGTATTTATTGAATCATTTGGATGAAATTAGACTTGATCTCAAAATTGTTAGCTAGGTCCACAATACTTGAACTAGTACTTGAAAGAGTAAGTCTAGCATAGTCTCTAATTTTTCTCCTCTTATTACTATTAGCACTTTGATTTACCTCCATCTTTTTTCTAATTTGACTTGAAGTGTCTAATTGTTCAAAAAAAAAATCACTAACTACTATTAATTCTAACTAATTATCAATGAACACTACAAGAATACATCAACCCAATCACAAGATAGAGTCTAGAAGATTTTAAGAGTACGATATAAGTAAGAAAAGGAGATTAGTCATGCAATTAAAGTGAATTTCACTAAATAAAATTAAGCATAAAACATCACTCAATCAGTTGAATTAAAATCCAAGCATTGGTAAGGGGTTCCCTAAAATGCAAAACCCACACTCTCTCAAGTAATGAGTTTCCAATTCTTGAGCCCAACCCATAGATATCTCTATCATATAAATTATACCTAAGGAGCATTAAAATCAAAGATCCACAAACCTAAAGCTAAAAAGTGTGCAACCCTTATCTCTAGGTGACTAACCCACTCTATCCATCACAAAGTTCTTATCCCCTAAATCTTTTCTCAAATACTCAAGAGGAAAACAAATCTATTGAACTAATACAAATAGGTACCCATGTTATAAATCTTTTTCTCAAAGTTAATACAAGAGAATAACACAATCAATTAATTCGATCAAACAAACCCAAGTGATAGATTACTCAAACAAGATTTAATTAATTAAATAATAATCTAATATAAGATCAAATCATGATATAACCCTTTAATTACAATTAGATCTAAGTAATATAAATATCATCAAATCAAAATTATAAAGCAAAAGTAAAGAGAAACCTAAAGATAAGTGCTCTTCTTCTACTTTAGATTCTCTTTGAGATGCTCCTCTTCTCATTCAATCTTGTCTTGATCTTCTCTTCTAGCCCTCTTTGATGTTCTAAGAGTTTCTCAAATGTAAATCTCGTATGGCTCTCCATTGAAATGACCTTATTGATGGGTTTATAGTTTTTTTCTTGAAAATCCCTAAGATCCGCTGAACATGGGCTAACTGCAATATTGCATGATGCTATTCAAGGTACTACACGATAGCGTACATGCTTTGTATTAATGATATCAGCTCTCCAACGGCGTCGTGTAAAATAATCTTCATGTGTGATGTAGCATTGCACGACGGTGTCCAAAATGATTGCATGGTACCATCAGTTTCCAATACTTTGAAACTTTTAGAACTCTGAAGATGCACGGTGCCATTGAAGATAGAGCGCCCGGAGCTGTTAGCTCCCAATAGTTTGATTCTTAACTTCAGGTTATGATACAGTGCCATGTAGAATGATCCGTATGACACCATGCATGCTCCTTAAAATTCTTCTGAATTTCTTTTTCATCTTACTTCCAATTTTATTCTTAAATAAATACAACCTACAACAAACAAGGTAAAAATAGAGGGAAATTAGCAATCTATAACATATTTCTAAGTACTTTAAAGCACAAATGATGTATAAAATATGCATATACTGAGCAATCATAATATGGTCACAAAAATACTTGAAAGGTTTCATTTATAGACTTTTAATAATTATGTTAGATATTTTTTGAATATATATACTTGTTTGTTATTTTTATTGCAAAAGGAAAAGCCAAAAAAAAAAAAAAAAGGATACAAACTATCATAAAAAAATGATTTTAATTTTATAGTTTGGCTATTTTTAATTTTGCAATAGTAATGAATGTCGAAGAAATTAAAATTAATTTATATATTAATTATTATGTTGGTCCTTCATTATTTTCAACAAAATAAAATTGTCTCAAAAAAGGAAAATAAAAAAAAAATCATTTTTTTGTGTAAAAAAATTTTATTTTAGACTATTGAGAAAATTTGACTACTTTAACTATTAATTTATTTTCATTGACAAAAAAATTATTTTTGACAAGAATCATAGACGCAAAAAAAATATGTCTTTAATATTTGTGATTGATAATTATTACTTATGACAAAAATTATTCGATGTAAAAGATTTGTTGTATTGATAATTGCATCGTTAAACAAAAGTGTCCTCCTAATACTTGGTCGTTCCCTCTAGTTTTTTTCGTCAGCAACATAACGATGTAAAAAGTTTAATCTCGTTGCAAATAATATTCGCCACAGGAGATTCTTGTCACAAACTATTTGCATTGCCTAACTTTGTGACGCCCTAATTTTTGTCATATAATAAATGTAAAAAGCATTTTACGTTGAGTGTGTACTCTTTTGTGACGCCCTAATCTCATGGAACTATTTTCTTAAAATCTGTTGATGCCTTTGATGTTGTGAAAAATACACAAAATTTTTTGAGTTATTTAAAAAAGTTATTGAATGGGTCGATCCAGCTAATATTGTACATATGGTGATTAACAATGGCGCAAATTATGTGGCTGTTGGAAAATTGATTAATAATGCTTATCCATCAATCAGTTGATCTCCATGTGCAGCTCATTACTTGAATCTAGTGTTGCAAGATGTTAGTAAATTGAGCCATGTACAAATTCTTGCTGAGAAGGCTTCTTCTATTATTAAATTCATGAATAATCATGGTTTTTGGTTGAAAGAAAGAAAAGATTGGACTGAAATCATTCATTCAGGTCCTATTGGATTTGCTACCACTTTTATTGCTCTTACTAATGTCTATTAGTGTATGCATGACTTGAGGGCTTTGGTGACTTGTAAAGCATTTTGTGATTCTAAGCTTTACAGAGAAAAGAAAACAAAGTAAGTGGTTACAATCATTTTGGATAACAAGTTTTGGAATGATTTCCATATTATTGTTAAAGTAGTAGAGCTCTTGATGCTTTTGTTTGTGTATTGCGGATGGTGATTAAAAAACAATCTTTAGGTTATGTATTTGATTGTATGCATAGGGTACATAAGGTAATCAAAATACTATTCCATGAAAAGAAAAAGTATTACAAGTTGTATACTAATATCATTAAAAAAAAAAAAGATAGGATTTACATTTGAAGAAAAGTATACATGCTGCTATATATTGGTTGAACGCTGCCTTTCAATATGATTCGAAAATCTTTTGTGATAAATTTTATGTCATGGATGGTCTTATTGAGGTTGTTACTAAAAAGACAAATGAGGGTTAGAGTACAATACTATAAGAAAGTATACCATTCATAGACCAATTGGGTAGTTTCAGTTCTAATGCTGCAAAAGAGATATACAAAACTTTTTCACCTGGTAATATTAATTCTTTCACTTTTATTTTTATGATAGTTATTAAATAGTTATTATATCATTTTATTTCATATTCTTAATTCAATTTATATTTTTTTTCTTCTTAATATATGAGTGGTGGAAAATGTTTGGTTATGGAGCATCAAATTTAAGAAAGTTGGCAATTCGTATTTTAAGACAAACAAGTAAGGACATCTAGATGTGAAAGAAATTGGAGTGTATTTAAAAGGATACACATTAAAAAGAGAAATAGAATGGAGCATCAAATATTTAGTGGCCTTATTTTTGTTTATTACAGCATGAAGTTGAAAAATAAGTAAATTTCTTTTTTTTTTAAAAAATTGATTATTCTTTTGAATGCTTATTTGATATAACATATAAATTTTGATTTGATAATAGGTTGTTATCTATGGAGAATGGTTTTGATCCAATTGATTATGAAAGTATAGATGCCATTGACTATTGGATGCTTGAGAATGTGGAGGATGAGCCTTCAAGTATGATCGAAGAAGTAGAGAAAATATTGCATGAGGAGTTTGAGGAACCATGGTTACGAAGGTAACGTCGTCGTGGAAGAGAAGGTTAATCTTCGTTTTTTTAATATTGATCAAAATTCCTTATAATATACTAGCATTATATTTTTTTACTGTTATATATCTATTTAAACTAGATGACAATGATGGTGATGATTTTGTGGTAGAAGATATTGGTGATGACATTGATCTTTCAAGAATGGATCAATTTGCATTTGAGCCACAACTATATGATGTTGATGTTGGAGTTGGAAACACTAGTGGTGTATCTTGTTGGATTTCGATCATGCTATATCAAATATATGCATAGTGAAAATTAAAAAGAAATCCATGTAATAGAATTACTCGTATGCAATTAAACGGGATAAGAGAGGGAAAAAAATTTCGTTACATCGAAAACGTATCCTTTAAAATTTTCTTTATGTGCACAGAACCCTTCTGTAAATTCATTCAAGCACGAACCACCAACTTTCAAGGATAGAAATTTCTCTAATATTGACCCCCACGAGGAATTAGTCAAGAATAGCTGCCAAAGATCTGTGCTAGCATATTTAATTTAGTGACCAAGGAGTTTCTATTATGTTTCACAAAAAGAATGAAAATATGCAGCGGTTTTCTTTGTTTTGTTTCAATGAAGAAGAATAAAAAAGCTTTTGGTTTTCTATTTTCTAGAAAGAAAAAGCAACCGTCCACCTATTTCTCAAATCTCCATTGCGACGCATGTGTGTGTGTGTGTGTGTGTGTGTGTGTGTGTGTGTGTGTGTGTGTGTGTGTGTGTGTGTGTGTGTCACCGCCACTGGAAACCAACAACAGAAAACCTTTTGTTTCCTAATTCTTTTAGGTAACAATCATTTAGCTTTTACATTTATGGGCTTGGGCTTTCAAGAATTACAATTTGACCACAACTAATTATAACACTTTATAATTAGCCTATAATAATTATTTCTTTTCACCAATTAACATCACAATATTATCAAATAATATGTTGGGTACCAATTCCTCTATTGTGTGTGACTTAGTAGGTTTTTTAGTCAATTAGTAGCTAATATGAATTAATTCTAATCACTATAGAATTAATAATATTTAATAATTAGAAATAACTTATTAATTCTAATTATGATTAATTTATTAATTTATCTAATTAATAAATTTATATTTAACAGATTATGAGCGGTATCTAGTAATGCATCATGACCATTCAAAAGTCTAGAAAGTTAAGTGGCTTGACGTAAACCTTTCAATAGCAAAGTGTTAGTGCAATAAATTCTTTTCATATTCTATATCTCATTTGATTTAGAATACGAAATTAGTGCCAACTCCTACTAGAATATAGTTAATTCTAGTCCAAATTTATTAGTACTTAATCTAGGAATTCATTACTCTATATGTGTATCATTTGAAACCATTTCCAATACATAGTCACCTTAGCCAAAGACTTCTCGAGTAATAATTCTATATAAGTAGCCGTAAGATATATGCCCCTACTAGTAGGAGTAATAAATTCTTTATTGACTATTTCAACTACTTTCATTTACTTTGCGTTGTTCCCAATATCCATCTTATAGGCGGTCCCAATGAGACTTCAAAGATTAGAATCAAAGCACAAAGCTCAGTAAACAAAGTATCTTGGAGATCTCAAGTCTAAGGATACTTGCATATATATTATAATAAGATTCTATCACTGGTACTAAATAGTTATCCATATGATTATCTTATAGTTAGGTCATCCAATTAACTTGTTCATTTAATAAGCATCCACATGTTAGCTTCGAATATTACAATACTCATGAATATGAGAACTACCTCTTGATGTAATTAAGAAGTATAACACGTATTAGTTTTAATGCATTAACAATGTCTTATCTTGTTAATACTATGACTAAGGATAGTTTAAGTACAAGTACTACATAGTGTGATACCCCAATCCCACATGGGATTGGGATAAGAAGTATGAATGGTATATAAGAATGGGCCTAAGTATCCATTGTCAACTTGAGATATGCATTTTGGCCCAGCGAGGATGGCGGTTAAGTAGTTGACCGTGGGTGCTACCAGGCCTATAGTAGCGCTCCCGGGTCTATGGGCACGGAGCGTGACATTTGGTATTAGAGAAGGTAACCAGCCCCCGGTATGAGAACTAAGTGCTACACCGTGCACGGTGGGAGACACCTCTAGGTTATATCCCAATTTTAGGTTGGGGTTCCATTGTGCATTTGTGAAATTTTCTTAGTATTGCAGTATTTGTTGGGTTAATTGCATTTTGTGGTTAGTCATAGTTGAATTGGTGATTGTGGATTTGTGTTGTGTTTTTCTTTTTAGTTCTTTTGTAGCCTATTTAGTCCTTGATCTCGAATTCTTACAGTGCCTAGAAAAACTATCCTTTCTAACCCACCAAAGAGAGCTAGAGGAAAATCTTTTTCTCGAGCCCTTCCACTATCCTTAGTAGAACCTTTAATCCATCCTAGACATTTTGAAAACCATGACTATGTGGAATAGTACAACAAATGGGCCCAAAAAAAAAAAAAAAAAATCCTCATTGAAAGAACTATTTAGCCCATTCTTGATAAAATTCTTAAGATTTCTGAAATCTTTAGAAACATTGGGTGGGGTCCCATCTTGAATTTCAAGGGTACATTTTATCTTACTTTAGTTGAAGATTTTTTTTTGCAAATATGAGTGATAAAAAACAGGCAGTCTTTAAAACTGTGGATACCACAATGAAAGGTGGGCACCCACATTGTATTGACTAGGCCCTTATTAGTGCATATTCTAAGAGTGCTTAATATGAGAGAATGGGTAGAGGTGGACATGTATAAAAAAAGAAGATTTCTGAGCCGTCTTGGAATTTTACAAAAGCTTATAGAGATGTCGGATTGAGTTACTACCAAACCGGTTCTTCTCCTATCCTTCCTACTAACAATTTGTCCCCCTAAAAGCACGTAGTTGTTTACTTGTTGGGTTTCAATGTATGTCCTAGGGCTAGTGCTATAAATGAAGTCCATACTATTGATGTCTACATTTTGCATAAGGTGATTCATTCACAACCTATTCCCTTAGCCTTTTTTCTATACACTTCGATGCATGAAGTGGCAGCCCCTAGCTATACCACTAAAGTGTTTGCTTGGTCTCTTATAATTATGTAGCTACTTTGACATTTTCAGATTGACATAGAAGGTGAAGTAGCTGAGTCCACCATGTTCTATGAGGTGGTTACTGAGCAAATGCTCAGTAATTGTGGATATCGTTACGACAAAAAATGGATAGAGGTGGATAAAGCCATGGGAAATGACACACCATGCTCTTTCTCCTACAGTGGAAATTCTACAAGGGCAGAGGCCTTTCATTGGAACACCTACTACTATTGTGGAATTCCAAGTGGAGGTCCAGATATAGCTTGGGCACCATTGATGCAAGTCGGCTAGATTCGAGAGGAATAAAATCAAATCAGAGTGACTTAAGCCCATCATGATCAGTTGTTTGCATAGCAAATGCAATTTATGCAAGTCCAGTCACAACTGATCGAGGAGCAAAGAGAGCCAATGGAGCAAATTAGGATGACCCAGCAGCAACTATGCAAACCTTAGAGGAAATGAGTATGGTAGCAGCTATAAAGAGGATACCTTGCCCATATTTATGACAGACTTGTCACAAGGAGGATCGGGGAATCCTCATTGATTTCTTGGGCTATTTTTGTATTTTGCAATTTTGCTTTGCTTTTTTAGTTTTTCTTTTGTGTGTTTATTTTATTCTTTTTACTATCTTGTAGTTTTTCTTTGTTAACTATTTGTACTTTTTGTAGCTTGGGTTATTTATTTATTTATTTTAGGATTATATCTCCTTCAAATGATGTACTTGGAAGCTTCTCAATCTGTGGCCCTCCTATTTTGAGCATCAAAGAATTGGGAAGTATTATTTTTCTTTTTGCCCTACTATCTTTTTAGTCCCTTTAGTTATGCTTAATTGTAGTTATATCATCCATTGAGTACAATGCATATCTTAAGTGCAGGGGAAGGGAACCCAATACTTATCAAGATTTTGATTTTTAGGATTTTTGGGCCAAATTTTTGAAAATTTTAAAATTTTTTCTTGATGATTATTGATGAATGTGGTGGAGATATTTTCTTTCTTTTGGCTTTTGAATATGACTTGAGACTCATTTGATTGAGTTGTTTTCAATAAACTTGTGTATTAGGTTAGATATGTGCTAAATCTTCAAATTTTAGGTTAATCTGGCTTATGTCTTTGTAGATAAGTGAAACTTTGTTCTTTGAGAATTGGTTTGAATGATGTAATGAAGTAATAGAGAATATTGGCTAGTTATTGTTTCAGCTTTCAAAACTAGTTTTAATTTTGGGTTTAAGCAAATAGAATAAGGTAGGATGGAGCATAAAATGCACCAACTAGAAAAGAAAAGGAAAAATAGGGAAAATAATTTGAGTGATAAAAAAATTTATTTGGTTGCATTGTTTCCTTATTTTAAGAGAGGGTTGATTTTGCACAAGTAGGGTGAGATGGAGCATAAAACGAATTCCCCTAGAACTTGTGAAAGATTCCTATTTTGTTATTCAGATTGTAGCAGTTTAGAGCTATTGAAATTAACTTGGTTAAGTATTTTTCATTTATATGATTTACATTATTTGTGCTTTTGAATCGAAGGAAGAGTAAATCTCATTGAATTGACATAAATTTGCTTAAAACAACTTTGATGACCTTGGTAATGTCTAAACTAATGTATAAGTTTATATGAGGTTAACTTGGTTGGACAGGTGATCTGTTATGTTCTTAGATGAAAGAAAGCACTTTATCTCTACCATATTTGCAAATTTGTGTGAAGATGATTTTTTCTTGAGGACAAACACAACCTTAAGTGTAAGGGAGTGATATTTTCTATTTTTGTTTAGTATTTATATGTCATTTGTGTGGAAATTTTGGGAATATTACTATTTGTCTTGATCTTTTCAATTTCTTATGCTTAGGATTAGAGATGAGAATGTGACATAAAATAAAGGGGGAAGGGCTAATTTCAACATGGCATTTTGACTAAAGAAGACTAAGTAGTACTGCTTGGTTCAAGAGAAGCGACAATGCTTGGAATGACCTTGATAAAAGTTGAGATTTAGAAAATAAGCAATGCCGCTAAAGGCTATATAAGCAGCGCAGCTAGGTTAGGAGAGTTCAATAGTCCAGTAAACTCAAGAGGAAGCGGCTCTATTTAGGTTAGAGGATGCGCTGCCGCCTATAGTTACAATAGAGAGAAATTAGAAGACAAGCGGTGCTTCTTGGTCCATACCAAGTAGGGTCGCTTGGTCTACAGATTTTGAATCTCTGTTAACCGATGTCGCAATTTTTGGGGTTCAAAAGAGTATAAAAAGAAAAGAAAAAAGAAAACACTAATCCAAAAAAAAAAAAAAAAAAAAAAGAGGAGGATTGACACGCACGGAAGAAGGCTAAGAGGCTCGGCACAAGCAATATTTCGGAGAAGAGAGAAGCATTGATCAAGAGAGAAGCAGAAGATCACAAGTTGTCTATAAATTTCCTTCACTACTATTATGTATTTTTGTGATATAAGAAAAGAATACCATGCCAAACCAAGTTTTGAACAAAATACCAGAATTATTCACACAATACACATTTAGATAAGTACACTTATCTTGCATTATAGGGTAATAATGATAAGTATTAGGTACCCAAGGAACAAGATCAGTACCATTACCCCCACTTCCTCTATTGTTTAATTGACTAATATTTACAAAGGACAAGCAAAGAGAACAAACACAACCCTAACAAGATTAGCTATAAGAATGCCAAGAAGTAAGAGAAAGAGTAAAAGACATGTATCTAAGTAGAATCCCCCAAAGTTAGCCAAGTATTGAACACAAACTCAAGACAATCAAATCATAATTCTAATATTGATATAGGTCACAAATACAAAACCTACTCTCTCAAGTTATGAATTTCCTCTCTTTAGTCAATCAAAAAGTATCTTTACCTCCCTAATTAAACCTAAAAAGCATTAAACACAAAACCCTAAATTATCCAAAGCAAACACAGAAGAATTCAATACTCCTATCTTAATGATTACCAAGTTCTATTCTCTCAACTTCTCTCTCAAGTTAGTCAAAGGACAACAAATATTGAACCTATTAGTTTGAAACTCACCTTCTAACCCCATCTTTCAAATTCATTAGAAGAAAGCTACTCCAACAATTGATTCAACACAATAATTTCAAGTAATCAAATATTAAGAATTGAAATTCAATAAATCAAGAAAAGATTCAAAACAAGAATCCAACTAGGGTCCATCCTTTTAAATACAATTAAAAGCAAAAATAATCATTATTAAGTTCAAAAATACAAAAAAAAGATGAAGGAACCTCATAGATAATCTTGGGTTCTTTCTCTTCTGTAAATCTTCCTTGAATGACGCTATTTTTTTCTCCTTGCTCTTCTCTCTTGCATTGGCTGTTTTTCTTCCAGATTGGCCTTCACTTATGTTTCTATTTTGTTCTATTTATAACCCCCCAAAACCCTAGAATCCATAATTAAATTAAAATAGGGGGTTTAACTAGTAAACCAGGCAGCTCCACCTAAGTGAAGTTAAGCGGCAGCACCACTTATCTCCTGATTTTCTTCTGTACCGTATAATTGAGCGGTGCCTCTTAAGTTGATTCAAGTGTTGCCACCTATGTTCTAGCGACTTCATCTCAATTTTGCTATTTTCAATCATTTTTATTTTCCTTCTTAAATTGTTTTCTTCATGTCTACAATTCTACACAAAAGAAGATAAAAGGCAAGGGTGAGTGGCCATGTAAGTTTGAAATCTTCACACACACACACACACACACACACACATCACAATTGGCACAAAGAATATAGAAAAATCAACACTTATCACTCATTTACGCTTGAACTACTTGTCCTAGTAAACATCAACAATAAACCTCAACAAGAAAGTTAGCAAATATGGAAAATATACTATCTTTCATTTGACTTCAAAATTTATTCTAGTAACTTATTTATCAAAGTTAATCACATGTAAATCAACATATTAAACCAAAAACCACAAAAGCCATCAAATTTGAGTTAAATAAACTCATGCTAATTAAAAAAGATTCACTCCTTCCCATGGTCTAAGAATGTAAACCATGCAATGTCATTCTCTATGCGGTCCCAGAAAATGCTGCATCCACTGAGCCCATTACTGCTCCTAAATAGTCTGCCTCCTGGCAATGTCATCAATGGCATCTCACATATGTAGCAACATCTCTGTTTGTTGAGCTAACTGTCCCTTCACCATGGCTTCAAAGTTAGTCCTTGGTTGGAATTGTGAACTACTGGTTCATGCTCGTGATGGTGGTGGTGGGTGCTGCTCCTCTACGGATGGTGGCTGAACTTGTTCGGGATACTGTACCTCATAAGGAGTTAGCCATTTCTTCATCTCATGGCTATATTTGTACTCATAGCTCATCAATGTTTGCTCCATGACCAGGTCATGCTCAGTGGTAGTCTCAGTCAATTCCCCCTCAGTACTAATACCAAAATCTTAAAGAATTTTCATGATTATGCAAGGAAAGACAAATGCTTTGGTCAAGAGGCAATGATGAACTACATCCCTAATAAATTGTATGATCAATGGGGCAAGAGGGATAAGTTGAGTGGTCATCATCCTATACAAGATGTATATATCAATAGTGCGGGCCTCATTGAATCCATTGGCCCGAGGTACGACATTAAAAGCAAACATGTATACTAGAGCCCGAAAGTTGTCATCAATATCATTGTTCGAATATAAGCTGTTGGCTTGGAAAGTATTTCTTTTGCGCAACCCTAGAGTAACTCTAATTCCATTGGCATCCCAATTAGGGTCTGAAATCTTGTGATAATTGTTATCTATCCCTAGCCAAGAGTCATCATCATACACATGGAGAAGAGTAGCTAAATGGTTTCGTGTGATGATAATGGGGGTTCCTTTCACTCGTGTCTCAATGTGTGGAAGACGGTTATTGTCCTTTGCAACCATGTTGGCATAAGATTCTTTTATGAGCACTAGACAATAATCCCCCTTAAGCTGTACTATAGGTCCCCACCCTAGCCTCCTAAACATCATTCCTAGTTTAAGAGCACGGTCTAGGGTAGGTGCAAATGTATGCTCCACAATAATCTTATTTGAAGCCTTCTTATTGTACCACTCCTCACAGGATGGATCAATGAAATCTGCTGGCCTAAGAAATAGGGGGTCTATAGACGAAGGGACTGAGAAAGAAGAAACTCTAGCCCTTTTGGATAATTGGCCCCGTGCTCTAGACATATTAGTAAAGAGATAGTAGTGAAGATAGGAGTATAAGGACTGGGCAGCTCAAAAATTTCAGAAGAATATAATCTCCCCCTTTTCAAACAAAATGCACAACACCACACTCAACTCTCAACCAGCTCACACCACAATTCCCAAACTCCTTAAAGTATACCAACACAATAATTAATTCAACCTCCTTCAATCAATCCACCATAATTTTCACACAACCTGCAAGAATAAGCATAATATCTCACTGGAAAGCATAAATGTGCTGAACAAACCCAATGTATCTAGATCTCATAACATAATCATGTAAATTATGGAATCATCATGGCATTATAGTGATCAAGTGTAAGATAATATAATGCCAATATACAACTAGTTACTTCAATCATCATAATAGCCATAATCATACCCTTAATCGAATACACAAACTCCCTAATGATCATGTGAATGAATAAAGTTCTCAAAAATCATCAACTCATAATATATCCAATGTCATGAAGCTCACAAATTAATTCACAATGAAAGAGAACATTAAATATCCCAAATTTTGGCTAAAAATATACCTAAAATTAAAAAAAATTTACCTACAACATTTTAACCAGGGGAATTCAAGAAAAAACATACCTTTATGTTTTCCTATGTATGGGCAAACAAAAGATGCATCCTTTTTCCAAAAATCAAAGCCCTTTGAAAGCAGATTGAAGATTGGGTAATTGAGAAAAACGGAAGATTTAGAGGATTTTGATCCGTAGAATCAACAAAAGAATGATAGATTGATACTTTAGAAGTGTTTGGGAGGTGAAAAATCAAACTTTGAAAGGTGTAGGATGTCGATCGGCGTGGGTTAGGGAGAATTTGAGAGGGAGTTGGAGAGTTTAAAAGAAAAAATGGCCAAATTGGCCTATTGTAAGTGCTTCCTGCGACAAGAGTCGGCGCCGGTTCTAGTTTGTTTGGCTTCGAGATTTTTTTTTTTTTGAAAAACAAAATCAAAATGATGAACACATAGAAGTGATGGATAATGCAATTCAATTCATGAAGAAATAAATAAAAATGAACAAAACAAAGAAAAAAAATAAAAAAATTGTTCCAAATTGCAAAAACTTAAAAAAAAAAAAAAAAAGACTTTAATGTTCTCCACGACCTTGATCACATGGATTTTCTTTGGTGTTCCTTGGTAATGTCCCTGCTTGAAGATTCCCAAGTAATTTAGCCAGTTGGCCAATTTGGCTCACCAAGTTGTGCATGGAGGCCTCTAAGTTCCTTGTTATAGCATCAACTCCTTGGAACTTAGTCTCCGTTGTACTTACCAATTGGCCAATCAATTACTCTAATGGTGGCTTGGAAGGTGCTGGATTGTTGTTTAAAGGAGGTTGATTCCTTTGATTTCCCCCAAAGTTGAAAGAGCCCTGCCTAGGTTGGTTTGCATTTCTCCAAGAGAAGTTAGGGTGATTTCTCCAACTAGAATTATAAGTAGAGCTATAAGGATTGTTATCTGAATAGTCATTACCTGCAAAGGCTGCTTGTTTCATGGTTTCTTATAGTGAAACCATATTTTGACACTCATGATTTGGGTGCCCTTCTCCACAGAAGTCATAACTTACTTTTAGCATTTGGCCTTGAGGCATCAACATTTGTTCTGTCTTTTGAGTTAAAGCTTCCACCTTAGCTTCCAAAGCTGCCACAAATATTCACTTTGTGCACTCCTTGCACACGAGCTCTAGACCTTGCACTTCTCCAAGAATAGTTATTAGAAGCTAAATTTTCAATGAGATCGAATACCTATTCCGGGGTCTTATGATTAATGGAACCGCTTGCAGAAGAGTCTACACTTGTCGTGTTGCAAACGTAAGGCCATTAAGAAAGATGAGCATCTGCATTCATAGCTTAAATCCGTGGTGTGGGCACTTTTTCAACATCTCCTTGAACCTCTCCCAACTTTCATACAAAGGTTGAGAATCTAATTGTTGGAAGGCAAAAATTTCGTTTCTGAGTTTGGTTGTCCTAGCTGGAGGAAAATATTTGGTAAGGAATTTTTCAGCTAGGGTATTCCAAGTGGTGATGAAACTTGTGGGTAAAGACTTTAACCAGGATTTGGCTCTATCTCTCAAAGAAAAAGGAAAAAGTCTTAGCTTTATGGCATTTTCAGAAACACCATTTATCTTAAAGGTATCACAAATTTCAAGAAAACTAGCTAAGTGGGCATTGGGATCTTCTTCAGGTAGCCCATCGAATTAGACCATATTTTGGACCATCTAGATGATATTGGGCTTTATTTCAAAATTATTTGCATCCACCCTAAGTCTAGTGATACTCAAACTCGTGCCCGAGATTGCAGGTTTCACAAAGTCATCCATGACCCTCCTGTTGTTTCCAGCATTATTGTTTTGAGTACTGTCCATGTCTGCGAGTAAGTTCCTTTTGATTGTCCGACAAATTTTTGATAATGTCCTTCCAATTTCAGGATCAAAATCTACTATATCGCATTCAGATTGTCAAGTCATGTACTAAGACTAACACCTATAAACGTCAAGAAGAAAGTTAGATAACGGAATTCACAATTCAAACAAAATTAAAAGAACAAATTAATTAGTTAAACATCAGTTAAGTTAGTAAATTAGATTACACAGATACACAAGATACAAAAGATGTCACCTTTTTGTAAAAAGAACAATTGTACTAATTTACAAATTTATAAATTTACCTATTTACATGGTTAAATCAACAAAATCCAAGCTTTCATGATATTGTTCCCTGGCAAAGGCACCAAAAACTTGATGTGTATGAATTTGGGTATAAAAATCATATAAAAACAAGTACATTCGCAATCAAGTTTAAATTAAAACGTTAACCCCAAATTACATATATGAGTAAGCGTACTCATCATTAAGAATAGCATAGGGTCTAAAATGAGTGTCGATCCTCAAGGAACAAGTATGCTTTAATCACTTTTCTTTCATCGTTTAACCAATTCAATAAATTGAAAAAGAATAAAAATAAAGATAAAATAAAATAAAATAAAAGAATATATCGATGGTAAGGATGGAGAATTATGTAACTCAAACCATTATTTTAACAAACATGACCTTAAAGTATCTAATCATTATCGTAACTAATCATTCTCTTGGCATCATAAAGGATTAAGATAGATTCACTTCTTTTCTAATCCATGAAATCACTATCTTCTAGATAAATTAGAATCACATATCCTGTCTCAACTAATTCACCTAAAAAATACATGAAACACAATCCTTGATTAAATCTCTATATCCTGGCAAATTTAAAATATGAAATTAACCAATGAATCCATATCCTGGCAGACATTAATTAACATTTAATTACCTAGTTCTTAGCAATTAACCCATTTTTTAAGCAAGTTAATAGACAACAAATATGAAATTAATGTATTGAGACCACCATCAATCCCTTTTCCAAATAAGTTAATAGAAAGAAATAGAAAATTAATATCGTAATCAGTATAAGTAATTAAATACCAAGAATAACAATAAATTAATCAAAAGATCAAAGTAACTCTAAAAATCATGAATACCGAAAACAATGTTAAATTACAATAAAATAATTAATACATCACTATTGAAGAAAAGAAAAAAAGTTAAAAGAAAGCACTCATAGACAAGCCTCATTCTTCTTCATTTGTAGACTCTCTTGTACAATCCTCCTTGATTTGATGAATTCCTCCTTAATTTTGAGTGATTTGTGTTTTGATCTATGAATTCATTGTTTAACCTTGTGTTTTCCCTTTATTTATAGGCTTTAGAAGTGCCTAAATTCATTTCTCTAAGGTTTCTGGCCAAATAGAAGTAGAAAAATACTAAAACTCTGGGAATTGCCAAAAATGCACACGAAAATTGAGGCACCACCTCAGTACCAGTGCACAATTGGTGCCGCCTGTCCAGCCTAAGGCCGATGCCAGTTGTGTTCTGCCTCTCCGACCATTCGACGATTTTTCTTGATTTTCACACCAATTCTTCCAGATTGCAACCAGTACCGCCTCTGGCTTCTAACCACCGCCGGTTCTGTTTTGTTCTACGATGATTTTGCCCTATTTTACCCCTAAAATCTGAAATAATGTATAAAATACCTTTCTAAGGGTAAAATCTCAAATATAAAAGAATATGAACAATTATTGTACAAAATATATCACAAAATAACCTTAAATAACTAGAAAATATATGACTAATTTAGACCCTATCACATTCCCCCATACTTAGCTCTTTGCTTGTCCTCAAGCAAAGTATCAAAGACAAGTAGAAAAACATAAGTTTTCACAAAATCACTCAATCAATTTCAAAATAATATTTCCAATGCTTTCTTTATTCAAGACAATAAAACATATGCTACTATACATTTCATAACAAATGCAAGACTTGTGTAAGTGAAGAATGACTGGTAGAACCATCCCAACATTTAACATCATTCTCAAACCATTGGAAAGAATTTAGTTAAAAAAAAAAAATGCATTCTATAAGCTTACTTTTCATACACTCTCTCCACTAATTTGAGACATATCATGATTCTACTTAGGTCAAGTAAGACTTTTAAGCTTGTAATGTACAGCTAAAGGGTTTATAATGTAGCTGTCAAACGAAAGATATAGGAAAATCAAATATCAAAGAAGATAAGAGTTTGCAAGAAAAGGATAAACAAAATGTACTAATAGATTCCAAACTTTTCTTGCTCTCCTATCACAAAACCAATTAAAAAATCTTGTATAGCAATCATATTACAATTCAAGCAAATCTTTCATTCTTTTCATCAATAGTTCTCAACTCATCAATTATATTGCACAAAATCATCAAAATTTCAATAATTCTTATTCCAACTCAACCAACATTCTTCATGTGCTCTTCTTTTCTTTTTCTTTCAACTTTTCTTTTCTTTTTCTCTTCTTTTCAAACGCTGCTTTTCTTTTAGTTCAACAAATATCTTTTCTTTTGTTTCTCAATTTTTTTCTTTCAACATTTTCTAGCAACTTTTTATTTTTCTTAATCTTTCTTTTTCTCTCTCCTTTCTCCTTTCACAACTCCAACTCATGATGCATGACTGAAAGTAACAAGTCATGACATTTATACAAGCATTTTCCCTCACAATTCTTCTACTTGTACTTTTATTCATCAAGAGCAATCAAAGATTTGGAAGGTAAATCAAACTCTCAGAAAGAAGTAATGGACAAAGTATGATAACGAGTTTTAAGAAAAAAATTAACAATTTAGGCTCCAAATAGGCACTAGGGATAATATAAAATAGGTAGGCTTGAAAATCTCAAACTATCCAAAGAAGGCCTATTACCATCATCCATAAGTTAAATCATGATTGTCTTTCTTATTTCACCTCGAGAGGTATTCAAGTAAGTTCTAGAATGCTCAATAAATTTTAGCAGAAAAACAGGTTTAAGAACAATGTAAAGCATTTGATCAAGAACTACTTAGTCCAAGTACGTGCAAAAAGTCATGCATAAGCCACAAATGATATAGAACATATGCTCTATGATCTAGCACAAAGACATGTATTAAAAATACATCTTGAAAGCTCAAAAAAAAAAAAAATCAGAAAAATTTTGATCAAAAGGTTCAAAGAAGAATTTCAAGAAGAATAAAGCATAGAAGAATTCTCATTTTAACCACTCCCCCACACTTAAACTGGACATTGTCCTTAATGGCCAAACAAATAGAGCAAGAAAATATTGCTACGGGACCAAAATAAAGGGGAAACGAGAAGAAAGAAAATACTTCTAGTGTATTGTGTATTCTCCTACAAAAGAGTCGAATTCCAGTAGAAATGGGCATTATTGAAGTACCTAAAAAGAAAAATACACAAAAGAAACACACCAAAGCATAAAAACTAGAAAAGAAAAATAAGCAAAAAGTAAAGAAGATAGTAAAAAAAATAAAAATACAAGAAATAACTAGAGAAATCATGAAAATATAAAGAAAAAGAGAGTGACAAGTAGGAACATGTGCAGAAAAATCATCTCAATCCTCCCCATCATCATCATCATCATCATCATGTGCTGAAGGGCCATCATCTCCATGCGGTCCTGGAAAATGCTGCATCCACTGAGCCCATTGCTACTCCTGAATAGTCTGACTCCTAGCAATGTCATCAATGGTGTCTCACATGTGTAGCAACATCTCCGTCTGCTAAGCTAACTGTCCATTAGGGATATCCTATAGAAATCTAAGGAAGAAAGGAATATCCTATAGAAAATAAACACAAGTAAAAGTCTAATAAGGAAATAACAAAACAAAACAAAATAAAACAACTATCAACTAAAACTTAAGAAATCAATAAGAAAAGAAAAAAAAGAAAAATAGAACATTAAATAAAGAGTGATGTTTTGCATTCCAAAATATAAATGTGCACAACAAATACAACCACTCAAAAGAGGTAGTCATGGCATCACACTTCGTGCACCATGATAATATAACGATCAGAGTGCCACACGTTGAGCATATTGACATAAGGTAGGTGTACGGCCTACCGGGTGAGATACTCCTCCATCCCTACACCCAAACTTACTGGTTGTCCACTCCGGAAACACACAGTCCATTTGACTGAACTTGCTAACTCGGACCGGTATGACCTACAGGACTGGCATGCTATCTGGGAAGGACTCACCCCTCAGAGGTGGCTACCTACTGAGAGACTTACCCTAACCCTTCAAACACTAGTCCTAGTAGTTTATCTTTATTGAGTACTCAACGTTGTTTGTCCCACTTGAGAGGAAAAATGGTCATACAATGATTTACTTGAAAATAGCAATTAAGGTTTCTAAAATTCTTGCCAAAGTTGGGTTTTTTAGAAAACGTTTAGCGTTTGTGTGTAAAATTGCTTATTTAATTTCAAATAGTTTGCTTGACTGAAATAAAAAGGAAAATTGTCCTAAATTGCCTTTACCGAACAAATGCTCGTATACATTGAGTTTGGCTTGCCACATTAACTTTGGTCTTCAAATGATTCCATGCAATAACTTATTTGATCCTTTTCTCTTCTTGGATTCAAAAGTCTTCCAAGGTCAACCTAACCCCGCTTGAGGTAAACACAAGGCATAAGATAACATTCGGACTATATCTGCCTTACATAAATAATCCCTAGTTTAACTAGTCACAACCACAACTAACCGACCATAATGTCTTAGGTTTTAATACTAGTCGATAAAGTATTTTATAAAATAAATCTAGCTTGATAAGTTAAAATAACTAGGGGTTATAAAATAAATAATAATGACTTATAGTTTCAAATAAAAAATTATGAGTATTATTGCTAATAAATAACCTAGTGTTAAATATTGGATAATCCTAAGTCCTAAATAATATTGGTAAATGGTAATATTTAAATAGTATTATTACTATAAATAATAAATTACACTTTAATTTTAAAATTTAATTATTAATTAATAGATAATAAATAACCAATAAAATTAATAATAAATGAATTATACCTAATTTTTAATTAATATATAATAAATAAATTTTAATATAAATAATATTTATGGACATACGTAAAAGTTTTAGTAAAGATAATTAATATGGTCTACAAGGCCATTTGATATTAATTAATTCTAATATTTTATTATTTATTATTATATTTTTTAATAAAAGATTTTATTTATTTAACTATTAAAATAATGATATTTTAAAATAATATTCTTTTCCACCTACATGACGTTTTTTCGGATTTTATAGCCTAAACCAAATAATAATTCTAATTAAATTAATAACAATAATGTTAGCAAAATAATTCTAGAATTAATAGAAACTAGTTTTCCCCATAATTTTCTATTGTTAGAAAAGATCTATGAACATATTCCCGAATAATAAATAATATGCTAGTCCATTCATGAACATATACTTGAATCAACATATACTATCACGTGGCCAATCTCCTACTAGGCATAATCATCATCCATGGCTTTATTGAAAATTAAGAACATAAAAGCCTAATCACCATTGGTGTCATAATATCTATCATGCATCAAAACATCCATAAATTCCTTTAATCATGATGAGCATATATTGATGCAAAAAGAAAAATCCACAAGGCCTAATTATATATTTCAACTCTCATGTCCTAACTCCATCCCCTTTATTCACATACATATACTCAACCCCCATTTTATTCACTCATCCTATCACCATTTAAGAGTCACGAATCCAAAAAAAAAAAGAAGGAAAATTCAAGGGAAAATACTTGATAGATGATCGCTTGATGAAGGTTTCCTTGATTAGAGAAGATCTACACGAGTTTGAGAGCCTTTAGTGGTCTGAAAAAATAGCCATGGTTGATCATCCCATTTCATCCAAGAGAGAGAGAGAGAGAGAGAGAGAGAGGAGAGATGAATGGCATTAGAAAGAAATATTAGAAGTTGAGTAGAAGAGAAAGAAGAAGGAGGTTGTTCTTGTTTTACCTTTTGGTGTTCTTAGAACCTTCAACAAAAAAGTTGGTTTTGATCCGTTCGAATATTCTGTTTTGCATGATTTAGTGTTATAAAGGCTAGAAATGAAGACTATAGGTTGAATAAGGATGATCTGGAGTGTTTGGGAGTGATCGGAGGTATTTAGGATAGGTTTAGGCTTGAAGATGAGGAGTGTGTGTTCTTGGTGTTTTTGAGAGAGTTTGAGAGAAAATGGCTTTGAGAATTGCTGGAATTGTTGTTGGCCGAATGGCCTAGTATAGATAGGAGTTTCGGTTATCAAGAATGAGAGAGAAGTTTTTAGTTTTTTTTAAATTCAAATGGAAAAAAATGAGGAGTTGTTTGAGGTAAAAGATTAGTTAATGTAGTTTGTTCATGGAAGGTCTTTTGTTCTTTAATGGTGTAAGACTGAACAAGCTAGGCTTAATGCAAAGAATGGAGGGTTGTTCAATTTATAAAGTTGGCCGAAAATTGGTCTATAATGGCAGAGAATTTCTAGTTTGATCATTTGCTACAAGAGTGTTTTAATGGAGCAAAAATCTGGAATTTAGTTTGAAGTTCAAATGAGTTTTGGATAGAGTAATCTTAGGAGCTTTTTGAGGTGTGATTATGGAGTCCAAACATTCAAGGTTAGTGTGGAGGCCAAGGGGTTCAGTCCATGGCTGAACAAGGTCCAAATTGTAGAGGTTTTTGAGTGAAGAATTTTGGCCTTTCCCTTGAGAAAACAAGCTGGATAGTTTCTAGTTTTTAATGCTTCAAGAGCACTTGGAATGGAGATGATTTTGGTGCAGAATTTTCTGCTTTCTTTGGCCCGATTTGTAGCTGGTTCTTGAGGGTGTTTGAAGGTCTTTTAATGGTGGTTTTCTAGTCTTCCTCCTGAAGAAAAATAGAGGAAGTTCCAGCTGTTCTTATGACCTAAAGGTGGCTTCAAAATTCAGCTTCAATGCAGCAAAATTGCTAAAGAAAAATTCTGGTTTTGCAAGGGTTGTGCAGTCCGAAAATTCACTGAATTTCCAGCCTTCAACCTTATATGAAATGACCATTTTTCTGGTAGCAATTGGGTTAAGAATGTTGGCTGAAAATTTCAAAATTAATCTTGGAAGAATTCTAGAAAATTTTCTAGATTTTCCCTTTACCAACACAAGAACAAGATGAAGATAGATTTGAAGGTATAGCTATGGTGATTTCTTTTCCTTAGAATTCCTTCCTAACTCTCCTTATTTTCGACCATTCTCTATCCCCCAAGAGCTGATTTTCAAATTTCAGTGTTAGGGGTTTATCACAGAATTTTTTGGGAGAAAAATGGATTAATGAATTAAGGATAGTTTAAATTTCAAAGAGGTTAGGACAAGGCTAGAAAAATTGAAGGGAACAAGAATTCCTCTAGAATTCTTTTTAGGATATGATCACATGATCAAGATATTATCTTCATGTCTCTCTTAGGACAATATTCCTATCTTTAAGGAATGTAAGAAAATTGAAAAATTCAAACATAATTAAGATAATCATGAATAAAACCTAAATGATGGGATTTGAATTCAAGACCTTAGAGATTAATTCACAAAACTCTAACCACTTAACAACACCAACTCTTGCTCTTATTTTTTCACCCAAATATTCTTCTTATCTAAACCTTAAGTCATCTTCCTATTTTGACCTCAAGCAAAATTACCTTTTTACCCTTCCTATCCAACAAGCATAAATAAGCCATTTAACCTATAAAACATAATTTCGAAGGCACATAAAATCATTCAAAAAGTATATTTTTTTGCATGATGACATGATATGTATCACATCCCCCTTACTCTAAGGTTGGTTTTAGTTGGGATTTCACATCCTCCCCTCCTTAGAAGAATTTCGTTCCGAAATTCAGGCATACCTTTATCTCAGGTCGGGATACCTCCACTTTACCCACTCTTCTATTTCCCATGTAGCATCTTGCATGCCATGATGCTCCCACTGAACCTTCACCATAGGAATCTGCTTATTCCGGAGAGTCTTGATACTTCGGTCCAAAATTTTCACAGGTTTCTCCACATAGCTCTGACGGGCAGAGAAATAGGGGAGCATGCTTCAATGGGAAAAACAGGGGGAAAAAAAAATAACACAAGCTTTAAAGGCCACACAGAAGCGTAAAGATCATACTTTTGCACGTTTTAAACCTACTAGGTTGAGCAGGAATGGATTGAACGATAGGAATCACTTCGCCTTGCCCACTTGAAGAAGCTTCTAGTTGATAACCTGCTAGCCTCCTACTTCGCCTTGTTTGCATGAACGCTAAGCTTTTCAGCTCTCAGAATATGCCATTGCCCAACTTCTAGTCGGTGAAAAAAAATGGTGAAGAAGAGTGGTCTCAAGTCTCCTTGGTTCTCTTGCTATTGGTTAGCAAAACTCCAAGGAGAACAACCAGAGGAGAAGGAGACATGAGAGAGAGAGAGAGAGAGAGAGAGGCGTGAGTCTCTGTAGTTGTTAGGGAGATTAGGGTTTTTCCTTTTTCCAGAGACTTGTTTATTGTTCAGCCAAAACTAGGTCTCTAATTATCTGATAAACATATCCCGGGGATATCAAATTTCAAACATCCGGATGTTATCCTGAGAATAAGTTTGGCTAAACCCTAAACTCATTTGAACCGTATTTGGAAAAAAACCCTACGATCCAAGCTATTGGGCCGAAATAATTTTATTATTTTTCTTGGATCCAAAAGCCCTAAAATAATAAACATTAATTATTTATTTTCTGGGCTTATAGAAATAACCCAATAAATAATTAATGAGCCCAAACGAACTAAAATAATTAATCTTTAATTATTTATATCTTGGGCGTATATAAATAACTCAATAAATAATTAAGTATTAATTATTTTCCCTTGGTTTAAGCCCGGGTTAATTTCCTAATTATTC
The DNA here is from genome assembly GCA_026120185.1 of Voacanga thouarsii. NCBI lineage: Eukaryota > Viridiplantae > Streptophyta > Magnoliopsida > Gentianales > Apocynaceae > Voacanga > Voacanga thouarsii. The sequence goes on along the minus strand of JANUWF010001360.1, from coordinate 475,856 downwards.
AAACTGGACCTAGGCCCTGAATAATTAATTAACCAAATAAACCAGAAAATTAATTTCTCTCAACTCCTAATTTTATTTATTTATTTATTTATTTTATTCTACTCTAATAATAAATTAGACATCCTGAATAAAATAAAATAAAATCCTCTTGAAGTGAGACCAATTCCTCAACCCAAAATTAATTAAGACTTACGGGCTATTCCGAGGACCAAAAAGACACATCGCCTTGGCTGCTAAAATGACCAAAATACCATTGCTATATAAATAGTTGTATTTTGCATTTTAAATATTTCTCAATATCACCATAAGGAAATATTGACCCCAAGGACAATGTTGCATTAGCAGAGTCTCCGACCTATAGGTGAAATGACTAAAATACTCCTCTACACATCGCCGTACATTTAGAGAGGAAGAAGTGTACTAACACCCCTCTAAATGACATCTACCATCCTTAGACTTCTAGTCGGATGATCCATGACTTCCTGGAGTGTTTCCACTTTCCAAGGGAGCTACCCTAAAGTAAACATCCATGTCATGTTTCCCAGGGCCCTGGACATTTTAGATCGTTCGGACAACCACAAGGGGTGATATAGTGTGGAAATTATCTTGTACAAGTCTGTTTTAACTAACTAGTTATATATACCCAATACACAAGTATATTGGCTCTACTATAGAACCTCAACTATAGTATATCAAAGCATATGCTTCCAGCTTCGTCAGACCACCAACTCATACTCAAGTCGTAAAGTACTAGTCCACGCTGTAGCGGTAGTAGTCTAGGTTTCTATCATATAGTACTTTTAGAAACTACTACTATAGGTCCTGTCCTACGTATTCGAAATACACTTATGTCATGAAGTGAGTGGACTACTCACTGGCTATAGGTAAGCCATTCCTCATTTGGAATTCATAACATAATAACCTAAACATGATGAGATTCACAGTCTCATCAATAGGTTAAGAACAAATGTTTATGTGTTAAATAACCCGTGATCCATACCTTACTGTGAAAGACCAACATTCACATGGATTACTTATTTAAACACAATGAGTCTGTTCCAAACGAAAATTGTGCACAAACAAAAAGTAAATTCACAACTAATTTCTGAAAATAAATTCTTTTATTAAAATATTCAATTTTACATCAGAAACCTAGTCTAAGAGGGCATACAATCCAACAATCTCAAGTCGGGTTGCAATGCCAATGGTTCATCATTCAAAACATGTCTGGGGTCTGCATTGTACTTCTTCAACTAACACACATAAAACACATCGTGTATTCTCGTCAACCCATCCGGCAAATCTAGTTAATACGCCACCGGTCCAATTCTTTCTTTTAACGAAAACGGTTCTAAATACCTCGGATTCAGCTTCTCACCTTTTGGATGCTTCAGAATTCCTCTGTTTGATGTCGACCTTAAGAACACACTGTCTCCTATTTGGAATTCCAACTCTTTTCGCCTATTGTCCGCATAACTCTTTTGTCGGCTCTGGGATGCTTTCAATCTTTCTCGGATCAGCTTGACTTTATCCAACATTTCTTGAACGCAGACTTCTCTAGACTTGCTTATGTGGCCGTCCTCTGACCAACTCCAGTATAGAGGTACTTGACATTTACGTTCATACAATGCTTTATACGGGGCCATCCTAATCGAAGACTAATAGCTATTATTGTAAACCAATTCTGCATATGATACACATTCAATCCACTTATCCCCGAAATTCAATACGCAAGCTCTTAACATGTCTTCTAATATCTGAATAACCCTTTCTAACTGACAATCGGTTTGCAGATGCACCGTTGTATTGAACTTTAGACTAGAACCCATTGATTCTTGAAACTACCCCAAAATCGGGATGTAAATCTCGGGTCTCAGTCGGATACAACACTCAAAGGCACTTCATGCAATTTGACTATTTCTCGCACATAGGTTTGAGCTAACTTCTCCATTGAATCCCTTACGTTTACCAATATGAAATGTGTTGACTTGGTCAATCTATCTACCACTATCCATATGGCGTCCTTCTAGGTCCTTGCCATAAGGAGTCTGGTAACGAAGTCCATGGTCACCTCTTCTTATTTCCATTCAGGTATCGGTAACTATTGCAACAATCTCACCAACTTTTTGTGCTCTGCCTTTACTTTCTGACAGGTTAGACACGTCAAGACATACATAACCACATTTCTCTTCATCTCGGGCCACCAATAAGCCATTTTCAGGTCTTGATACATTTTTATCTCTCCCGGATGAATAGCATACTTGCTTTTATGCTCCTCCTCCAAAATCCTATTCTTCAACCGGTGCTCATTGGGTACACACAGACGATTTCGAAAATACAGAACTCCCACTCCGTCTTTTCGAAAATCTCTACCTTGCCGTTTAAGCTCTTTATCCTTGAAAAGTTGAAATTTCGCATTACTTTGCTGAGCTTCGATGATTTCCCGTCTTAGATTTGGTATCAATCTCATATTGCTAACAATAATCCTCTCTTCTTGCACTTCTGTTTTTCTATCCAGCATTTCTTAGACCGCCTGAATGTCCATCAGCAACAACATTAGCCTTTTTGGGGTGGTAGTTGATAGGGCAACGATACTCTTCCAAAAATTCCATCCATCTCCACTGCCTCAAATTCAAGTCCTTTTGGTGAAGATGTTCTTCAGACTCTTTTGATCGGTAAACACTTCATACTCAGCTTCATATAAGTAATGCCGCCATTTCTTTAAAGCAAATACAATGACAGCCAGCTCCAAATTATGCGTGGGATAATTGACTTCATGAGGCTTCAACTTTCGAGAATTATAGGTGATTACCTTCCTATCCTGCATCAATACTGCTCCCAAACCTTCATTTGAAGCATCAGTATACAGAGCGTAAGGCTTATCTCCCTTTGACAAACTCAACACGGGGGCTGTCGTTAACCTCTGCTTTAACTCTTGGAAATACTTTTCGCATTTCTCATTCCAGACAAAGGGTACGTCATTCCTTAGCGGTCGGGTCATATGTGATGCTAGCGTTGAAAACCCTTTAATAAACCTCCTATAATAGACGGCCTGTAACAGCCCACTACCTATGCCCTATTAGGGTTGGGATGTCGCCCCGACCACAGGATAAGAAGTCTTTATAATAAGGACACACAAAATAAAATAAAAGAAATACTTTAAAATTTAACTTATTACAACCCAGCAATACATGAACAAATTCAAAAATAAATGTCTGCTATTGTCTCTCAAAAGTAATACATAGGAAAAATAACAAAGAGTCTTCAATGCATAGGCAACATTCTAGCTAATGACCATCATAGTAGGATCGACCAGAAAACATGGTATAAAAGGGGGTGAGATAAAAATCTCAATAAGCCTATGTGTGCTTTGAGTGTTTCAGGTAAAGCAGTTCATGTATGCAAGTTGTAAATATTTCATAAAAGGAAATGCTGGCAAGCATAAAATAAATATTATAAATGAAGAATGGCATTTTGCTTTCCAAAACATACATGTGCACAATAAATACAACAACTCAAAAGAGGTAGCCATGGCACCACACTTCGTGCACCATGACAATATAATGATTAGAATGCCACACATTAAGGATACTGACACAAGATAGGTGTATGGCCTACCGAGTGATATACTCCTCAATTTCTATACCCAAACTTACAGGTTGTCCACTCCGAAAACACACAGTTCACTTGATTGAATTTGCTAGCTCGGACCGGTATGACCTACAGGATTGGCATCCTATCCGGGAAGGACACACCCCTCAGAGGTGGCCACCTACTGACAGACTTACCCTTAACCCTTCAAAGACTAGTCTTAGTAGTCTACCCTTATTATGTACTCAACGTTGTTTGTCCCACTTAGAAGGAAAAATGATTATACAATGCTTTACTTGAAAATAACAATTAAGGTTTTTAAAATTCTTGCCAAAGTTGGATTTTTTAGAAAAAATTTAGCGTTTGTGTGTAAAATTGCTTATTTAATTTCAAATAGTTTGCTTGACTGAAATAAAAAGAAAAATTATCCTTTATTGCCTTTACCGAACAAATGCTCGTATACATTCAGTTTGACTTGCCACATTAACTTTGGTCGTCAAATGATTCCATGTAGGAACATACTTGATCCTTTGCTCTTCATAGATTCAAAAGTATTCCAAGGTCAACCTAACCCCACCTAAGGTAAACACAAGACATAAGATAACATTCGGACCATATCTGTCTTACATAAATAATCCCTAATTCAACTAGTCACAACCACAACTAACCATGACCATAATGTCTTAGGCTTTAATACTAGTCAATAAAGTATTTTTATAAAATAAATCTAACTTGATAAGTTATAATAACTAGGGGTTATAAAATAAATAATAATGAGTTATAGTTTCAAATAAAAAATTAGGAGTATTATTGCTAATAAATAACCTAGTGTTAAATATTGGATAATCCAAAGTCCTAAATAATATTGGTAAATGGTAATATTTAAATAGTATTATTACTATAAATAATAAATTACACTTTAATTTTAAAATTTTAATTATTAATTAATATATAATAAATGAATTATACTTAATTTTTAATTAATATATAATAAATAAATTTTAATATAAATAATATTTATGGACATACGTAAAAGTTTTAGTAAAGCTAATTAATATGGTCTACAAGGCCATTTGATATTAATTAATTCTAATATTTTATTATTTATTATTATATTTTTTTAATAAAAGATTTTATTTATTTAACTATTAAAATAATGATATTTTAAAATAATATTCTTTTCCACCTACATGACGTTTTTTCGGATTTTATAGCCTAAACCAAATAATAATTCTAATTAAATTAATAACAATAATGTTAGCAAAATAATTCTAGAATTAATAGAAACTAGTTTTTCTCATAATTTTCTATTGTTAGAAAAGATCTATGAACATATTCCCGAATTATAAATAATATGCTAGTCCATTCATGAACATATACTTGAATCAACATATACTATCACGTGGCCAATCTCCTACTAGGCATAATCATCATCCATGGCTTTATTGAAAATTAAGAACATAAAAGCCTAATCACCATTGGTGTCATAATATCTATCATGCATCAAAACATCCATAAATTCCTTTAATCATGATGAGCATATATTGATGCAAAAAGAAAAATCCACAAGGCCTAATTATATATTTCAACTCTCATGTCCTAACTCCATCCCCTTTATTCACATACATATACTCAACCCCCATTTTATTCACTCATCCTATCACCATTTAAGAGTCATGAATCTAGAAAAAAAAAAAAGGAAAATTCAAGGGAAAATACATGATATATGATCGCTTGATGAAGGTTTCCTTGATTAGAGAAGATCCACACGAGTTTGAGAGCCTTTAGTGATCCGAAAAATAGCCGTGGTTGATCATCACCATTTGGCCAAGAGAGAGAGAGAGAGAGAGAGAGAGAGAGAGACGAATGGCATTAGAAAGAAATATTAGAAGTTGAGTAGAAAAGAAAGAAGAAGGAGGTTGTTCTTGTTTTACCTTTTGGTATTCTTGGAATCTTCAACAAAAAAGTTGGTTTTGATCCGATTGAAAATTCTGCTTTTGCATGATTTAGTGTTATAAAGGCCAGAAATGAAGACTATAGGTTGAATATGGATGATCAGAGTGTTTGAGAGTGATTGGAGGTGTTTAGGATATGTTTAGACTTGAAGATGAGGAGTGTGTGTTCTTGGTATTTTTGAGAGAGTTCGAGAGAAAATGGCTTTGAGAATTGCTGGAATTGTTGTTGGCCGAATGATCTAGTGTAGATAGGAATTTTTGTTATCAAGAATGAGAGAGAAGTTTTCAGTTTTTTTGAAATTCAAATGGAGGAAAATAAGGAGTTGTTTGAAGTAAAGGATTAGTTAATGGAGTTTGTTCATGGAAGGTGTTTTGTTCTTTAATGGTGTAAGACTGAACAAGCTAGCCTTAATGCAAAGAATGGAAGGTTTCTCAGTTTATAAAGCTGGCCGAAAATTGGTCTGTAATGGCAGAGAATTTCTAGTTTGATCACTTGCTACAAGAGTGTTTTAATGGAGCATAAATCTAGAATTTAGTTTGAAGTTTAAATGAGTTTTGGATAGAGTAATCTTAGGAGCTTTTTGAGGTGTGATCATGGAGTCCAAACATTCAAGGTTAGTATGGAGGCCAAGGGGTTCAGTCCATGGCTGGACAAGGTCCAAATTGCAGAGGTTTTTGAGTGAAGAATTTCGGCCTTTGCCTTGAGAAAACAAGTGGGAAAGTTTCTGGTTTTTAATGCTTCAAGAGCACTTGGAATGGAGATGATTTTGGTGCAGAATTTTTTGCTTTCTTTGACCCAATTTGTAGCTGGATCTCGTGGGTATTTGAAGTTTTTTTAATGGTGGTTTTCCAGCCTTCCTCCTGAAGAAAAATAAAGGAAGTTCCAGCTTGTTCTTATGACCTAAAGGTGGCTTCAAATTCTAGCTTCAATGCAGCGAAATTGCTGAAGAAAAGTTTTGGTTTTGGACAGGTTGTGCAGTTCCGAAAACCCACTGAATTTCCAACCTTCTACCTTACATGAAATGACCATTTTTCTAGCAGTAATTGGGTAAGAATGTTGGCTAAAACTTTTGAAATTAATCCTGGAAGAATTCTGGAAAATTTTCCAGATTTTCCCTTTACCAACACATGAACAAGATGAAGATAGATTTGAAGGTATAGCTATGGCGATTTCTTTTCTTTGGAATTCCTTCCTAACTCTCCTCCCTTTTTTCATCCATTCCCTATCCCCCAAGATTTGATTTTCAAATTTCAATGCTAGGGTTTATCATAGAATTTTTGGGAAAAAAAATAGATTAATGAATTAAGGATAGTTTAAATTTCAAAGAGGTTAGGACAAGGTTAGAAAAATTAAAGAGAACAAGAATTCCTCTAGAATTCTTTTTAGGAAATGATCACATGATCAAGACATTATCTTCATGTCTCTTTTAGGACAATATTCCTATCTTTAAGGAATGTAAAAAAATTAAAAAATTCAAACATAGTTAAGATAATCATGAATAAAACATAAGTGATGGGATTTGAACTCAAGACCTTAGAGATTAATTCACAAAGCTCTAATCACTTAACCACACTAACTCTTGTTCTTATTTTCTCACCCAAATATTCTTCTTATCTAAACCTCAAGCCATTTTCCTATTTTGACCTCAAGCAAAATTACCTTTTTACCCTTCTTATCCAACAAGCATAAATAAGCCATTTAACCTATAAACCATAATTTCGAAGGCATATAAAATCATTCAAAAAGTATATTTTTATGCGTGATGACATGATATGCATCCCATCCCCTTACTCTAGGGATGGCTTTAGATGGGGTTTCACACGGCCAATCCCAAGAAGCTTCGAATCTACGTGATGTTCTCTGGTTGCTTCCAATCCGAAACTGCTTCAACTTTTGCTGGGTCCACCTTGATTCCATTCTTGGTTACCACATAGCCAAGAAATGACACACTATCCTGACAAAACTTGCACTTGCTAAATTTGGCATAAAGCTTGTGCTCTCTTAGCTTTTCCAATACCAGCCTCAAATGTTCTGCACGATCCTCCGGACTCTTAGAGTATATGAGTATGTCGTCGATGAAGACCACTACGAACTTGTCTTGGTAGGGTTGGAAAACTCGATGCATCAAATCCATAAATACTGCTGGTGCATTTGTCACCCCAAAAGGCATCACCACAAACTCGTAGTGACCATATCTTGTGTTGAAAGCCATCTTGGGATTATCCTCATCTTTTATCCTCACTTGATAGTATCCTTACCTCAAATCTAATTTGGAATAACATATTGGAACCTTGCAACTGGTCGAACAACTCGTCAATTAACAGTAGAGGATACTTATTCTTGATGGTCAAGTTGTTCAACCCTCGGTAGTCGATACAAAACCTCAAGGTCCCATCATTCTTCTTCACAAATAGCATTAGAGCTTCCCAGGATGACATGCTAGGTCTAATGTAACCTTACTTCCCTAATTCTTCTAGCTGCTCCTTTAATTCCTTCAACTCTGCTGGCACCATTTGATATGGGGTCCGGGATACCGGTTTCGCTCCCAGAACTAAATTGATGGTGAACTCAACTTCTCGGTTGAGAGGTAAAAAAGTGAGTTCTACAGGAAACACGTCGGGAAAATCTCTTACCACCTCAGTATCTTTGAGGGTGCACGGATCCTTCGGCTTATTTATCACATAGGCCAAATATCCTTGACATCATTACTTCAACAATTTCTAGACTTTTACTCTTTTACTTTCTTATCATTGAACTCCAACACATCGCATCCCGGTCTAATGAACTGAACAGACTTATTCTTACAGTCTATTTTAGCCCTATGCTTAGCTAGCCAATCCATCCCCAGAATCAAGTCATAGTCATCAATAGCTAAGACTATCAAATCTCCCTCCAAGCTTTCTCTCCCTACTTCAGTCTTACAATTCTGCACATACCAATCCACTTGCACCATTTTCTCCAAGAGCGTACTCACTAACAAGGTAAAAGGTAGTTCTACTCCATCACAACTTAAATGATATGCACAATTCTTGTTTAGATAGGAATGGGTAGATCCAGGGTCTATCAATACATTAATGGAATGACCTTGAATAGTTAACGTACCTTCCACCACCGCTACATCTGCTCCAACTTCCTCCCGGTTAAGAGCAAAAACCTCTGCTTTCACCTGCGGCTTCTGAGTTCCACTTTCGGAGGCTTTCGCAGTATTGGCTCGATTGGCTCCCGCTGTTTGAGCTGGGTTTTCTTGCTCGATTCGGAGAAGTTTAGGGTAAGCGTTTTGCAGATGATTCAAGTCTCCGCAATGGTAGCATTTTCGCTCAACTCCCTTGGACCAACAATTTTTCTCTACATGACCTATTTTCCTGCAGTGTTGGCATAATGAAAGATTCTGTGCAGGACCGATTGGTGCCGTTCGTGCTTGCTTCCCTTGGTTCTACCATTGCTGGATGGCAGTGTTGGATTGTATGCCCTCTTAGATTAGGTTTCTGATGTAAAATCGAATATTTTAATAAAAGAATTTATTTTTAGAAATTATTTGTGAATTTACTTTTTATTTGTGCACAATTTTCGTTTGGAACAGACCCATTGTGTTTAAATAAGTGGTCCATGTGAATGGTAGTCTTTCACAGTAAGGTATGGATCACGGGTTATTTAACACATAAATATTTGTTCTTAACCTATTGATGAGATTGTGAATCTCATCATATTTAGGTTATTATGTTATGAATTCCAAATGGGGAATGGCTTACCTTTAGCCAGTGAGTAGTCCACTCACTTCATGATATAAGCGTATTTCGAATACGTAGGACATGACCTGTAGTAGTGGTTTCTAAAAGTACTATATGATAGAAACCTAGACTACTACCGCTATAGCGTGGACTAGTACTCTACGACTTGAGTATGAGTTGGTGGTCTGGTGAAGCTAGAAGCATATACTTTGATTTGCTATAATTGAGGTTCTATCGTAGGGCTAATATACTTACATGTTGGGTATGTGTGACTAGTTAGTTAAGACAGACTTGTACAAGATAGTTTCTACACTATATCGCTCCTTGTGGTTGTCCGAATGGTCTAAAATGTCCAGGGCCTTGGGAAACATGACTCGAATGTTTGTTTTAGGGTAGCTCCCTTGGAAAGCGGAAACACTCCAGGAAGTCGTGGATCATTGGATTAGAAGTCTAAGGATGGTAGATGTCATTTAGAGGGGTGTTAGTACACTTCTTCCTCTCTAAATGTACGGCGATGTGTAGAGGGGTATTTTAGTCATTTCACATGTAGGTCGGAGACTTTGCTAATGTAGAATTGTCCTTGGGGTCAATATTTCCTTATGATAATATTAGGAAATATTTAAAATGTAAAATACAGCTATTTATATAGCAGGGGTATTTTGGTCATTTTAGCAGCCAAGGCGATGTGTCTTTTTGGTCCTCGAAATAGTCCGTAAGTCCTAACTAATTTTGGGTTGAGGAATTGGTCTCAGTTCAAGAGGATTTTATTTTATTTAATTTTATTTGATTTTATTCAGGATGTCTAATTTATTATTAGACTGGAATATAATAAATAAATAAAATAAAATAGGAGTTGAGAGAAATTAATTATTTAGTTTAATTGGTTAATTAATTATTCAGGGTCTAGGTCCAGTATGAATAATTAGGAAATTAACCTGGGCTTAAACTAGGGGAAATAGTTAATGTTTAATTATTTATTGGGTTATTTATATAGGCACAAGAAATAAATAATTAAAGATTAATTATTTTGGTTCATTTGGGCTCATTAATTATTTATTGGGTTATTTATATAAGCCCAGGAAATAAATAATTAATGTTTATTATTTTGGGCCTTTTGGGTCCATGAGAAATAATAAATATTTTTCCGGCCCAATAACTTGAACCTTAGGGTTTTTTCCAGATACGGTTAAGAAGAGTTTAGGGTTAAACCAAACTCATTCTCTGGATAACATCCGGGTGTTTGAAATTTGATATCCCGGGGATATGTTTATCAGATATTTGAGTCCCAGTTTTGGCTAACCAATAAACTAGTCTCTAGTGAAAGAAAACCCTAATCTCCCTTGCCAAACAAGAGACTCACGTAGGTCTCTCTCTGTCTCTCACGCCTCCCTCTTCTATGCTTTCTCCTTGGAGCTTTGCTAACCAATAGCAATAGAACCAAGGAGATTTGAGACTCATTATTCTTCACTGTTGTGTTCACCGACTAGAGGTTAGGCAGAGGAATATTCTGATAGCTAAAAGGCTTGGCGTTCATGCAAATAAGGCGAAGTAGAAGGCTAGCGGGTTTTCAACCGGAAGCTTCTTCAAGTGGGCAAGGCGAAGCGATTCCCGTCGTTCAATCCACTTCTACTCAACCTAGAAGGCTTAAGGAGCGCAAATGTATGATCTTCACGCTTCCGTGCGGCCTTTAAGGCTTGCGTTTTTTTTTTCTCTGATTTTTACCGTCAGTGCATTCTACCCTCTATTTTCCCGTCCCTTAGGCAGGGCGCTTATTGGGTTGCTGCTTCTGGAAACGTCTCGGCTGTTGTCTTGGCGACAAGAAAGGTCTCGATACCATCCTGTTACGATCCTCGTTCTCAGTCTGGGTCACTGCGTCCACGACCCCTGAATAAGTCGTTGGTGGAGAAGATGCCAACGCCTTCTTAACTCCTGCCTCAATCCTTTGACAAATTACCTCGTTCTGTTCTGCTCAGTATCCACCAGCCTTTTGCATTATTTTGATAATTGAGTGAATTGTGTTGCATACTGTGCCACAGTCATGCCCCCTTACTTCAAATTTTGGAATTCGTCTTCCCTTTTCTCCACTATTCACTGAGGAATATATTCTGCTCTGAATGCCTCCATGAAGTTAGCCCACATCCAATCCTGATCTATCATCTCCCAATTATCTTGGACTCGTTGCCACCATGCCCGAGCTAGGCCCCTCAGTCTAAATGCAGTAAATTTCACCATTTGCTTCTCAATGTATTGGAGCGTAGCAAAGATGTCCTGCATCTGTTCCACCCACTGCTTTGCCTTCTGGTCTTGCTCAGCTTCTCCCAAGAAGATGGGAGGTTGAAATTTTAGAAACCTCTCCAATGCTTCATCTTCTCCATTTGGATTTCTCCGCTTAGTAAGGGTTTGCAGAATCTCGATCATTTTGTAGAACGCTTGCCCCATAATTACGTTAATAGGTTCTTCCGATCCCATTTTCGGCTTCGGGTCATTCTCATTCCCCTGGTTTGGTGATGGCAATTGAGTTGTATCAAACTCCGGTGTCACGGGCTCTGCCTCAGGATCCCTTCTGCTGGATGTGGCTATACAATGCTTGGGTACCATTCTAAACCATGCCCCAGATAATGAGTTTATGCATCAAGGTTTAAAACTTTTAAATTGAGCATGCATTCACATTCAGGTTTAAGAAAAAGAAAATTAAATGCAAATTTTGTATAAAGAATTGCATATAGACTCTTTTTTTCAAGATTTAGAGCACTCCAGGTACTTTTATTTGCATAAATTTTGAAATAAAGCAATAAACATGAATGGACTCCTAGCATAGGAGTTTATTGAAAACTGTAAATAAAAGCTCCCTAGGCATAGTAGAACTTAGCCCTTCTAATCCTCATCAGAGTCTTCAAAGTTAGCATCATACAACCATCCTCCTGAATTCCTAGAAAAGTCTATCCCTGCCCCTTTCATGAACCCATAGTCCATTGGCTCTTTCCTGGGTCTCCTAAAACTCTCCTGAGTTTCAACCTAGTTAGGTGGGGGTACCAAAGAAGGTCTAGGTGAAGATTAATAGTCTATTTCCCCCGGGTCATCACTATCAGCAGTAAAATCAATCACAGGGCTAGGTGGGAGTGGGACATACTCCATGTCAATTTCCTCATCTTCACTATCAGTAACTAAGTCTATTATAGGTATTGGAGGTGGCTTAATAATCTGAACCTCATCATCACTGCTCTCGTTCAAGGGTATGATTGGTTGAGGTGCGGATTGCGGTGTAGGCTGAGGCATTGGTAAATCTTCCGAGTTGATAGGGATGGGTGGATGCTATTGCTGCCTCTTCCTCGCAGTTCTAATCATTCTAACCATCCTACAGCATAAACAAGCCAGGTTAGTCAAAAGATTTAACCTTAATGAAACAAAGCATAAACTATTAATAATTGTCTAAACTTAGTTTCTGATACCACTTATAACACCCCAGTACCTATGCCCCATTAGGGTTGGGAATGTCGCCCCGTCCACAAGACAAGGGGTCTTTATAACAAGGACAAAAAAAAAAAAAAAAAGAAATACTTCAAAATTTAACTTATTACAACCCAACAATACATGAACAAATTAAAAAATAAATGTTTGCTACTGTCTCACAAAAGTAATACATAGGAAAAATAACAAAGAGTCTTCAATACATAGGCAACATTCTAGCTAATGACCTTCATAGCAAGATCGACCTGAAAACATAGTATAAAAAGTGGTGAGATAAAAATCTTAGTAAGCCCGTGTGTGCTTTGAGTGTTTCAGATAAAGCAGTTCATGTATGCAAGTTGTCAATATTTCATAAAAGGAAGTGTTGGCAAGCATTAAATAATATGTTATAAATGAAGAGTGGTGTTTTGCATTCCAAAACATACATGTGCACAATAAATACAACCGCTCAAAAGAGGTAGCCATGACGCCACACTTCGTGCACCATGACAATATAACGATCAGAATACCACACGTTGAGCATATTGACACAAGGTAGGTGTACGACCTACCGGGTGAGATACTCCTTCATCTCTACACCTAAACTTACTGGTTGTCTACTCCGGAAACACACAATCCATTTAACTGAACTTGCTAGCTCAGACCGGTATGACCTACAGGACTGACATCCTATCCGGGAAGGACTCATCCCTCAGAGGTGGCCACCTACTGAGAGACTTACCCTAACCCTTCAAAGACTAGTCCTAGTAGTCTACTCTTATTGAGCACTGATGTGTTTAGATTTTGGTATAAAAATCATATAAAAATAAGCACATCCCCAATCATGTTTAAATTAAAATGTTTACCCCAAATTACACATATGTGCAAGCGAACTCATCATTAACATAAAATAGGGTTCAAATAAGTGTCGATCCTCCAGGAACAAATATGCATTAATCACTTTTCTTTCATTGTTTAACCGACTTAATAAAGTGAAAAAAAATAAAAAGTAAAATAAAGTAAAATAAAATAAAATAAAGAATATATACACGTCAAGGATGGAGAATTATGTAGCTAAAACCATTATTTTAACAAATATGACATTACAGTACCTAATTATTATCATAAATAATTATTCTCTTGGCATCATGAAGGATTAAGATATATTCACTTCTTTTTCAATCCATGAAATCACTATCTTCTAGATAAATTAGCATTACTTGGTCTCGTCTCAACTAATTCACCCAAAAGATGCATTGAATACAATCCTTGATTAAATTTCCTTGGTCTCAGCAAACTTAAAACATGAAGCTAACCAATGAATCCTAGGTCTCGGCAGACATCAATTAACCTTCAATTACTCAATTCTTAGCAATTAACCCCCTTGGTCTCGGCGAGTTAATAGACAACAAATATGAAATCAATAAATTGAAACCACCATCAATCCCTTTGGTCTCAACGAGTTAATGGAAAAAAACAACCAATTAATCTCGTAATAAACACAAGTAATTAAATACTAAGAATAATAATCAATTAATCAAAAGATCAAAGTAACTCTAAAAATTATGAATACCTAAAACAATGTCAAATTACAATAAAACAATTAATACATCATTGTTCAAGAAAAAGAAAACAAAGTAAAAGAAAGTACTCATAAACAAGCTTCATTCTTCTTCATTTGTAAACCTTCTTGCACAACCCCCCTTGAATTAAAGAATTCCTCCTTTCATTTGAGTTATTTTCTGTTATGATCCACGAATTCTCCTATTTTTCTTGTATTTTTTTCTCTATTTATAGGCTTTAACAATGTCTAAAATTGTTCCTCTAGGGTTCTTGGTCGACTAGAAGTAGGAAAATATTAAAACTCTACAAATTATCAAAAATTGCACACGAAAATCGAGGCACCACCTTAACATCAGGGCACAGCCGGCGCCGCCTACAGCCTCACAGCTAGCATCGGTTGTGGTCTGTTTCTTTATCCATTCGTCGATTTTTCTTGATTTTTGCACCAATTTTTCCAGAGTGTAGCCGGCGTTAGTTCCAGCTCCCTAGCTAGAGCCGGTTCGGTTCGATTCTATTCGATTTTGCTCCGTTTCACTGAATTTTTGTCACCTCGAAGTGCGTACCAATAGCACGTGGCTGGCACCAGTTCCTCTATCATGGCCAGTGCCGCTTCTGTTCTGTTTTGCGATGTTTTTGTCTTATTTTACCCCTAAAATCTGAAATACAGCACAAAATACCTTTCCAAGGGTAAAATCTCAAATATGAAGGAATATGACCAGTTATTGAACAAAATGTATCACAAAATAGCCTCAAATAACTAGGAAAAAGATGACTAATTTATGCCCTATCATATTCCCCCACACTTAGCTCTTAGCTTATCCTCAAGCAAAGTATCAAGGACAAGTAGGAAAAACACAAAGTTTCACAAATCACTCAATCAATTTCAAAATAGTATTTCAATGCTTTCTTTATTCAAGACAACAAAACATATGCTACTACATCTTTCATAACAAATGCAATACTTGTGTAAGTGAAGATTGACTAGTAGAACCATCTCAACACTTTAACATCATTCTCAAACCATTGGAAAGAATATAGTCCAAGAAAAATATTCATTCCATAAGCTCACTTTTCATATACTCTCTCCACTAATCCGAGACATATCATGATTCTACTTAGATCAAGTAGGACTTTCAAGCTTGTAATGTAAAGCTAAAGAGCTTGTAATGTAACTTGTCAAACAATGAATATAGGAGAATCAAATATCAAAGAAAATGAGAGTTTGTAAAAAAAGGATAAACAAGATGTACCAAGAAATTCCAAACTTTTCTTGCTCTCGTATTCCAAAACCAAATCAACCTATAACCTTGTTTAGCAATTACAGTTCAATTCAAGCAAATCTTGAATTTTCATCAATCATTCTCAACTCATCAATAATGTTGCACAAGATCATTCAAAATTTCAGTAATGGTGTCAAGAGCATGATGTGAACTCAAATTTTTCAGAAATACCTACAGCTCAACCACCATTCTTCTTGTGATCTTTCTTTTTCTTTCTCTTTTTTCAAATGCTGCTGTTGTTTGTTTCTCAGTTTTTTCTCTTTCAAACTTTCTAGCAGCTTTTTATTTTCTCAATCTTTCTTTTCTCATTTCTTTCAATTTTTCCTTTCCCAACTCAACACAACTATTGATGCATGGCTGAAAGTAACAAGTCATGATCTTTCAACTAGCAATTTCCTCAACACTCTCCTACATGTACTTTTATCCATCAACAGCAATTAAAGATTTGGAAGATAAATCAAACTCTCAGAAAGAAGTAATGGATAAAGTATGATAATAGGTTTTAAGAAAGAAATTAACAATTTTGGCTCAAAATAGGCACTAAGGATAATATAAAATAGGTAGGCTTGAAAAGCTCAAACTATCCAAAGAAGGCCTATTACCGTCATCCCTAAGTTAAATCATGAATGTCTTTCTTATTTTGCCTCGAGAGGTATTCAAGTAAGTTCTAGAATGCTCAATAAATTTTAGTGGAAAAACAGGTTTAAGAACAATGTAAAACATTATATCGAGAACTACTTAGTCCAAGTACATGCAAAAAGTCATGCATAAGCTATAATTGATATAGAGCATATGCTCTATGATCTATCAAAAAGACATGCACTAAAAATACATTTTGAAACCTCAAAGAAAATCAGAAAAATTTCAAAGAAATTTGCTCTAAAAAAGTTCAAAGAAGAATGAAGCCTAGAAGCATAGAAGAATTCTCTATCTAACCACTCCCCCATACTTAAACTGGACATTGTCCTTAACGGCCAAACAAATAGAGCAAGGAAATATTGCCATGGGACCAAAAATAAAGGGGAAAAGAGAATAAAGAAAATACTCCCATACTTTGTGCTCAAAATAAAATTATTTCTCAATTTCAAAATATTTCAAAGTAGCTCAATACTAAGAAAACATCAAGATAATTGATAAAAACTTGGACAAAGTATATCACCAAACTACTCCCCCACACTTAAATTGGACAATGTCCTCATTGGTAAAAAATAAACACAAGAAAGCATCTCCAAAGGGACTAAAAATAATAAGGGGTTAGAAAGTTTAAGTAATACTTCCCAAGTGCAATAAAGCTCCAATAAATATTAAACCATGGAATAGAGAGAATGGCTTGTCCAAGAAGTATTTATTCCTACCTGCACAACAAAACATAAATAAAAGCATAAAGGAAATAAAGGCAAAATAAAGCAGAGCTAACTAAAAGAAAGCAAACTAAAAATCCTAATAAATAAATAAAATAAATAATGACACGACTCACTCCCCCCACACTTAAGATGGACAATATTTTCCTTATTCGAGGAGGGAAAAGACACTAAACAAAATTGAACACAAACTAAATACACACACTCTTTCCATTCATCATGCTTCCTCATGAAAGATTTGTAAATGAAATTAAAGCTCAAAAGAGAAGATAGGCATGATGAATGTAGAAAGAGAAGAGAGGTTTTTGAAAAATAGAAGGTTTATAATTTTTTTTTCGCTAAAGCATAACACATAAACCTCTTTTTCTAACATTCCTTTAGATGCACAAATATTTTTGTCAATATATAACTGCACATAGTTTCTAAAGAATGTATCAAACTTGAAATCACCTTTTAACCCTTCAAAAGATTTGTTATTATTGAAATTCCCCTTAGAACTTAGCAGTTGAGTTCTTAAAGATGGGATCAAGAAATCCTTACTTTTCGACACATCTACAACAACTAAGTTACCTCCCATTGAATGGGGTGAAGGTTAGAAATTACCACCATCCTCCAAGGACTTTTTACGATATAGTGTTAAAAGATCCAACTCCTTGAGGTATGATAAAGTCAACACATCATTATTTAGACCCATATTCTTCAAGAAAATAGAGGAACCTAAGAAATCACGTGACAAAAAGAGATTAGGATTATTAGTACATAGAGAAGAATTGAATACCTCCCTTCCCATATTGGATAATTGTCCCTCATAGCATCTCTCATCTCCTTGAAGATTCTCTGGGTCAAGCATATGGGCCAGCATGAACTCATGAGTCCCCTCAACAATCTTAACTAATTATTTCCTTTGACCGCACAATTGTTGGGAAGCTTCGTCATACCCTTGAACAGATGAATTTGTATTGACAACAAAAGATTTCACTAATGCTTCTAATAACGTTTCACTAAAAACATCACTATGAGCTTGTAATTTTACCAATACAGTACTGCTTTTTTTTTTTTTTTTGTTGCTAAAAACTATCCTAATTGAATGCATGACCATGAATTCATAAATTAAATGTTAAAATTAGATTAAAAATTATAAATAAAGAAACAAATAATAAAATAAAATAACTTCAATCCGTCTAAAATATCGTGTTAGCAAAAGTCTAAACCTGAAAATAAGAAGAGTTAGTATTGACTCAAAATTATAGACGTAAAATTCATTCAATTCAAAATACAAAGATTACACATATTCCACATTAACATTAGGTTAGTAAAATTAAATAACTAAATATACAATATATACAAACTTACAAAGATAAGTTAGTTATTAGGAACATGTATCTACCAATTTACAAATTTACAACATATAGTGAAATTAAAATACAATTATAAAAACAACAAAATATGGAACTTTTTAGCAAAAAGAATAATTGTACATATTTACATATTTACATGGTTAAATCAACAAAATCCAAGCTTTCATGATATTGTTTCCTAGCAACGGCACCAAAAACTTGATGTGTTTAGATTTGGGTATAAAAGTCATATAAAAATAAGAACATTCTCAATCAAGTTTAAATTAAAACGTTAATCCCAAATTACACATATGAGCAAACGTACTCATCATTAACATAGCATAGGGTTCAAACGAGTGTCGATCCTCCAAGAACAAGTATGCATTAATCACTTTTCTTTCATTATTTAACCGACTCAATAAAGTGAAAAAAATAAAAAGGAAAATCAAATAAAATCAAATAAAAGAATATATACATGTCAAGGATGGAGAATTATGTAACTCAAACCATTGTTTTGACAAACATGACATTACAGTACCTAATCATTATCATAATTAATTATTATTTTGGCATCATAAAGGGTTAAGATAGATTCACTTCTTTTTCAATCCATGAAATCACTATCTTCTAGAAAAATTAGCATTACTTGGTCTCGTCTCAACTAATCCACCCAAAAGATGCATTGAATACAATCCTTGATTAAATTTTCTTGGTCTCGGCAAATTTAAAACATGAAGCTAACCAATGAATCCTTGGTCTCGGTAGACATCAATTAACCTTTAATTACCCAATTCTTAGCAATTAACTCTCTTGGTCTCGGCAAGTTAATAGACAACAAATATGAAATCAATAAATTGAAACCACCATCAACCCCTTTGGTCTCAGCGAGTTAATAGAAAGAAATAACCAATTAATCCTATAATAAGCACAAGTAATTAAATACTAAGAATAACAATCAATTAATCAAAAGATCAAAGTAACTCTAAAAATCATGAATACCTAAAACAATATCAAATTACAATAAAACAATTAATACATCATTGTTCAAGAAAAAGAAAGCACTCATAGACAAGCCTCCTTCTTCTTTCTTTGTAGACCATCTTGCACAACCCCCCTTGAATTGAAGAATTCCTTCTTTCATTTGAGTGATTTTCAGTTATGATCCACGAATTCTCCCATTTTCCTTGTGTTTTTCCTCTATTTATAGGCTTTAACAGTGCCTAAAATCGTTCCTCTAGTGTTCTTGGAAAATACTAAAACTCTGTAAATTACAAAAAATCATGCACGAAAATTGAAGCACCACCTTAACATCAGGGCATAGCTGGCACTACCTATAGCCAGCGTGGTTGTGATTTGTTTCTTTGTCCGTTCGCCGATTTTTCCTGATTTTCGCACCAATCTTTTCAGAGTACAGTTGGCACCAATTCTAGCTCCCTAGCTAGTGCCGGTTCGGTTTTGCTTTGCTCCGTTTCACTGAATTTTCATCCTTTCAAAATGCGTACCGGTAGCACGTGGCTGGCGCTGGTTCATTTATCATGGCCGACGCTGCCTCTGTTCTATTTTGCGATGTTTTTGTCTTATTTTACCCTTAAAATCTGAAATAAAGCACAAAATACCTTTCTAAGGGTAAAATCTCAAATATGAAGGAGTATGACCAGTTATTAAACAAAATGTATCACAAAATAGCTTCAAATAACAAGAAAAAATATGACTAATTTTGGCCCTATCAAATACTCAACATTGTTTGTCCCACTTGGGAGGAAAACTGATCATACAATGATTTACTTGAAAATAGCAATTAAGGTTTCTAAAATTCTTGCCAAAGTTGAGTTTTTTAGAAAAAGTTTAGCGTTTGTGTGTAAAATTGCTTATTTAATTTCAAATAGTTTGCTTGACTGAAATAAAAAGAAAAATTGTCCTTAATTGTCTTTATCAAACAAATGCTCGTATACATTGAGTTTGGCTTGCCACATTAACTTTGGTCTTCAAATGATTCCATGCAGGAACTTACCTGATCATTTGCTCTTCTTGGATTCAAAAGTCTTCCAAGGTCAACCTAACCCCATCTGGGGTAAACACAAGGTATGAGATAACATTCGAACTATATCTGCCTTTCATAAATAATCCTTAGCTCAACTAGTCACAACCACAACTAACTATGACCATAATGTCTTAGGTTTTAATACTAGTCAATAAAGTATTTTATAAAATAAATCTAACTTGATAAGTTAAAATAATTAGGGGTTATAAAACAAATAATAATGAGTTATAGTTTCAAATAATAAATTATGAGTATTATTGCTAATAAATAACCTAGTGTTAAATATTGGATAATCCTGATTCCTAAATAATATTGGTAAATGGTAATATTTAAATAGTACTATTATTATAAATAATAAATTACACTTTAATTCTAAAAATTTAATTATTAATTAATAGATAATAAATAACCAATAAAATTAATAATAAATGAATTATACTTAATTTTTAATTAATATATAATAAATAAATTTTAATATAAATAATATTTATGGACATAGGTAAAAGTTTTAGTAAAGCTAATTAATATGGTCTACAGGGCCATTTGATATTAATTAATTCTAATATTTTATTTATTTATTATTATTATTATAATATTTTTTAATAAAAGATTTTATTTATTTATCGATTAAAATAATGATATTTTAAAATAATATTCTTTTCCACCTACATGACGTTTTTTCGGATTTTATAGCCTAACCAAATAATAATTCTAATTAAATTAATTACAATAATATTAGCAAAAAAAATTCTAGAATTACTAGAAACTAGTTTTCCCCATAATTTTCTATTGTTAGAAAAGATCTATGAACATATTCCCGAATAATAAATAATATGCTAATCCATTCATGAACACATACTTGAATCAACATATACTATCACATGGCCAATCTCCTACTAGGCATAATCATCATCCATGGCTTTATTGAAAATTAAGAATATAAAAGCCTAATCACCATTGGTGTCATAATATCTATCATGCATCAAAATATCTATAAATTCCTTTAATCATGATGAGCATATATTGATGCAAAAGGAAAAATCCATAAGGCCTAATCATACATTTCAACTCTCATATCCTAACTCCATCCCGTTCATCTACATATATATACTCAACCTCCATTTTATTCACTCATCCTATCACTATCTAAGAGTCACGAATCCAAAAAAAAAAAAAAAGGAAAATTCAAGAAAAAATACTTGATAGATGATCGCTTGATGAAGGTTTCCTTGATTAGAGAAGATCCACACGAGTTTGAGAGCCTTTAGTGGTCTGGAAAAATAGCCATGATTGATCATCCCATTTTGGCCGAGAGAGAGAGAGAGAGAGAGAGAGAGAGAGAGAGAATTGAATGGCATTAGAAAGAAATATTAGAAGTCGAGTAGGAGAGAAAGAACAAGGAGGTTGTTCTTGTTTTACCTTTTGGTGTTCTTGGAATTTTCAACAAAAAAGTTGGTTTTAATCCATTCAAAAATTCTCTTTTGCGTGATTTAGTGTTATAAAGGCCAAAAATGAAGACTATAGGTTGAGTAAGGATGATCCAGAGTGTTTGGGAGTAATTGGAGGTGTTCAGTATAGGTTTAGGCTTGAAAATGAGGAGTGCATGTTCTTGGTGTTCTTGAGAGAGTTTGAGAGAAAATGGCTTTGAGAATTGTTGGAATTGTTGTTGGCTGAATAGCCTAGTATAGATAGGAGTTTCGGTTATCAAGAATGAGAGAGAAGTTTTCAGTTTTTTTGAAAGTCAAATGGAGGAAAATGAGAAGTTGTTTGAGGTAAAGGATTAGTTAATGGAGTTTGTTCATGGAAGGTCTTTTGTTCTTTACTGGTGTAAGACTGAACAAGCTAGGCTTAATGCAAAGAATGGAGGGTTGTTTAGTTTATAAAGCTGGCCAAAAATTGGTCTATAATGGTAGAGAATTTCTAGTTTGATCACTTGCTACAAGAGTGTTTTAATGGAGCAAAAATCTGGAATGTAGTTTGAAGTTCAAATGAGTTTTGAATAGAGTAATCTTAGGAGCTTTTTAAGGTGTGATCATGGAGTCAAAACATTCAAGGTTAGTGTAGAGGCCAAGGGGTTCAGTCCATGGCTGAACAAGGTCCGAATTGTAGAGGTTTTTGAGTGAAGAATTTTGGCCTTTGCCCTGAGAAAACAAGCTGGATTGTTTTCTAGTTTTTAATGCTTCAAGGGCACTTGGAATGGAGATGATTTTGTTGCAGAATTTTCTGCTTTCTTTGGCCCGATTTGTAGCTAGTTCTTGAGGGTGTTTGAAGGTCTTTTAATGGTGGTTTTCCAACCTTCCTCTTGAAGAAAAATAGAGGATGTTCCAGCTATTCTTATGTCCTAAAGGTGGCTTCAAAATTCAGCTTCAATGTAGCAAAATTGTTGAAGAACAATTCTGGTTTTGCAAGGGTTGTGCAGTCCGAAAATTTAATGAATTTTCAGCCTTCAACCTTACATGAAATGACCATTTTTTTTGCAGCAATTGGGGTAAGAATGTTGCATAAATCTTTTTAAATTAATCCTGGAAGAATTCTGAATAATTTTCCAGATTTTCCCTTTACCAACACATGAACAAAATGAAGATAGATTTGAAAGTACAGCTATGGTGATTTCTTTTCCTTGGAATTCCTTCCTAACTCTCCGCCCTATTTTCAGCCATTCCCTATCCCTCGAGAGCTGATTTTTGAATTTCAATGCTAGGGTTTATCACTGAAGTTTTGGGGAAAAAAATGGATTAATGAATTAAGGATAATTTAAATTTCAAAGAGGTTAGGACAAGACTAGAAAAATTAAAGGGAATAAGAATTCCTCTAGAATTCTTTTTAGAATATGATCACATGATCAAGACATTATCTTCATGTCTCTCTTAAGACAACATTCATATTTTTAAGGAATGTAAGAAAATCAAAAAATTCAAACACAGTTAAAAAAATCATGAATAAAACTTAAGTGATGGGATTTGAACTCAAGACCTTAGAGATTAATTCACAAAGTTCTAATCACTTAATCACACTAACTATTATTCTTATTTTCTCACCCAAATATTCTTCTTATCTAAACCTCAAGCCATCTTCCTATTTTGACCTCAAGAAAAATTACCTTTTTATCCTTCTTACCTAACAAGCATAAATAAGCCATTTAACCTATAAACCATGATTTCGAAGGCATATAAAATTATTCAAAAAGTATATTTTTATGCATGATGATATGATATGCATCCCATTCCCTTTACTCTAAGGTTGGCTTTAGGTGGGGTTTCACATAGTCTCTCATAGTATCTTACCAATTTATTTTGACCTGATCTAGACTTCCCTCTATTTTTCTATCAATTGTGACTGAGCCTGGTTCAACTGCTTTTACTACTCTATCAACCGAGAATGATGGTTTATACATTGTTGCTACTTAAGTTGTCATTATAGAGTTGGCCACTTTCATTCTTAGCTCCCTAAGATGGGTTCATACCTTTGCTTGGTACTTTACTGTAGTTGTAGGATGGCTGTGAAGGCATTGAAAGCGAAAAACACAGGGCACGCAGCGGAAGCGAAGATAAAAAATTGAAAAACCAAGAACAGAGGAATTCCGATTACAGCCGGCGCTGGTTGTGCTCTGGCGGGACTCCGAGGTTAAAATATTTTTACCTCTTTTCCTCGTTCTAAGAGTTGGCTAGATCGGAATGTGTACTACCAGTGTAGGTATGCTGGTGGAAGCCTCTGATGCGATTCCTGCAAGTCTCTTACTTCGTCTTTGCATGTAGGTGAACGCTAATCTCTCGATCTTCTAGTTTATGGCCTGCCTAAATCCATTTGGTAAACAACTATAGACTAAGGAACCTTTTTCTGGAGAGAGAGTGAGAGAGACGTCTAGTTTTTCACAGAGAAAAAGCCGTCTCAGAGAGTGTGTGTGCTGACAACAATGTTATTTCCAATTCTCCTGTTTAACCTTAATAAAACCTTAGGTGAAACTGGATTGGGCCATTGGACTCTTAGTTTAACCTTTTGGGCTTAATTAATTATTCTAATTAGAACCACATAAATGGCCTAATTAATAATTAATTTCCCAGGCCAAATAAATTAATCCAATAAATAAGCCTATATTAGTTTAGTCTAGATTAATCTTTAATTATTCAAACTGGGCCAAAACCTTGAATAATTAATTAACCCACTAAACTAATTTAATTAATTCTCTCTCCATGGACCTTTATTTTATTCTAGCCCAACAATTAAATCGGGCTACTTAAATAAAATAAATTCTATTTAATTTAATTTAATTCCTTAGCCTATATTTAATTAGGACTCACGGTCTATACTGGGAACTAAAAGACACACCGCTTTAGTTACTAAAATGATCAAAATACCTTTGCCATATAAATAGCTGTATTTTGTACTTTAAATATTTCCTAATATCACCATAAGGAAATATTGACCCCAAGGACAGTGCTGCGTTAGCAAAGTCTACGACCTACAAGTGTAATGACTAAAATATCCCTCTATATATCGCCATACATTTAGAGAAGAAGAAGTGTACTAACTCCTCTCTAAATGACATCTACCATATTTAGGCCTCTAGTCCAATGATTCACGACCTCCTAGATTGTTTCCGCTTTCCAAGGGAGCTACCGTAAAGTAAACATCCAAGTCATGTTTCCCAAAGCCCTGGATATTCAGATAATTCAGACAACCACAAGGGGCGATATAGTATTGAAACTATCTTGTACAAGTCTGTCTTAACTAACTATTCACACATACCCAACATGTAAGTATATTGGCCATACGATAGAACCTCAACTATAGCATATCAAAGTATTTGCTTCCAGCTTCGTCAGACCACCAACTCATACTTAAGTCGTAGAGTATTAGTCCACGATGTAGCAGTAGGAGTCTAGGTTTCTACCATATAGTACTTTTAGAAACCATTACTACAGATCATGTTTTACGTATTTGAAATAAGCTTATGTTATGAAGTGAGTGGACTACTCACTGGCTAAAGGTAAGCCATTCCTCATTTAGAATTCACAATATAATAACCTAGACATGATGAGATTTCCATTTTCATTAATTGGTTAAGAACGAATGTTTATGTTTTAAGTAACCCGTGATCCATACCTTACTGTGAAAGACCTCCATTCACATGGACCACTTATTTAAACACAATGGGTCTTTTTCAAACGTAATTGTGCACCAATAAAATTGTAAATTCACAAATAATTTCTAAAAATAAATTATTTTATTAAAACATTCGATTTTTATATTAGAAACCTAATCTAAGAGGACATACACCCCAACAAGCTGATAGTCAACCTGGGCCTCTGTGGAATGGCTATTGTAGGAAGGGGTTGTGCCTCTTCTCTTCTGGCCTCATCCATCTTCGCTCTGTCTTATTGTACTTGTATCTATAGTTACTAAGTGTTTGCTTAGTATTAATCTCACAAGTCAAAGTATAGTCAGGTATTTCATCAAGCATATCGATCTGAAAATGCCTTAGGACCTACATAGTAACTAAGGTTGACAAAATGCTTAGGTAGTATTGCCAGAAACCACTACCTCACGCATATCAATCAAAAGTAAATAGGCTATGAGAATAGACCGAGAATGAAGCATATTATGAGAAATATAAATATCTATAATTCTAACTTTATTAATACCACTCACCTAAGGATATACATTAAATCCCAAAAGATATAAAATTATCCTCATCTGAGAGGATAGCTGACCAGTAAGTAAGAAAAAAGAAGAACTTGATAGTGTTTGACTTAGGCCTAATGATGCGTAAATTTTGAGTGTATAAAAATAATCAAATTTAAATCCATCCCTTAGTTAAGTTTTAATTAAAATATTAATTCCGAAATACATATACAAGCAAGTATACTCATTGCAAGTATAGTATAGGAAATTAACGAGTATCGATCTTCAAAGGAACAAGTATACACTAAAAACTTTTCATTCATCGTTTAACCAACCCAAATAAAGTAAGAAAAGAATAAAAAGATAAATAAATAAATATATACAACTCAAAGATGTAGGAATATGCAATTTAGACAATTATCCCTAAAAACATAACAATGAACCACTTAACAACTATTTTAATCATCATTTTGACATCATGAAGGAATATAAAGTAAAGTTCAATCGTTTCTCAAGTCATGAATTCACTTATATAGACTCCACTTCTTTCCCAATCTATGGAATTACTACCCCTTGATTAAATTAGCAGATTTCCCAATTAAACCAACATAACCAAAAGATGCATTAAATATAATTCCTTATAGATATGAAATTAGCTAACAACCCTATGCTCTAGGCAAAATTAACCAACCTTTGATTACTTAGGTTCTTTTATCTTAACTTCATTTCCCAATTCCGTTACACAATAACAAATATGAAATCAATAAAATTAAATCAACTCCTAACATCGTTTTCCAAGTTAATTAGATGCAAATCTAACTTCATCAATTTTTCCATAATCACAAGTAATCAAACACTAAGAATGACAGAAAATTGATTAAGTAGTCGAATTGCTACATAAGTCATGAATCTCAAAATATTGTTAAAATCTAATAAAATATTGAATGCATTATTGCTAAAGGAAAAGAAAACAAAGATAAAAGAAAGCACTTATAGACAAGTTTCTTTCTTTACTCTTGAAGACTCTCTTGAACAATCCTCTTTGATTAGGTGAATTCCTCCTTCAATGAGTGATTTTAGAATTTTTGCTTTTGAGTCCATCTTCACATGTATCTATCTCTTTCTCTTGTATTTTTTTTTTGTTTTTGTTTTTATAGGCCTCTTGGATGCTAAATTCTTAACTTTGGAAGTCTTGACCGAGTAGGATTCGAAAAATACTAAAATTATTGAAAAATTCCTAATTTCGTGCACAGAATATTTGCCTTTCAGAGTGTACTTGGTGTCAGGTACTTTCGACCCACCTAGCTCTAGGTGTACTCTATTCTTCCTCTATTTTTGCTCTATTTTGGTCTGTTCTCATCAACAGATAGAATGGACCCAGCACCAGGTATACTCGCCAGACTTGGCGCCAGGTCAGTTCTGGTTTCTTCCTGAAATCTGCTCGAATCCCTCTACTAGACCAGAATTGACCCAGTACTTGGTCCCTTAGCTGGGTCTGGCGTCAAGTACATTTCGAAATTGTTCACTTTCTGCTCGATTTTGACTCAAATCTTCACAAATTTGCCAAAAAGTCTTTTTGCAAGTAAAATATCAAATATGAAGGAATATGCCTAGTTATTACAACAAATGTATCACAAAATAACCTCAAATAACTAGGAAAATAATAGTGATTTTATCCCCTATCATATACCCTCACACTTGAACTTTTGCTTGTTTTCAAGCAAAATACTTTAGTCCAGAAAAATTATTAAAAAAACACAAATCCTTTCTTATTCAAAAATTTCTTCACCATAGCAACGATTATATCTTTCCTTCAAACTTTAGATACAACTCTTGTCATTCATACCATTTGAAAACAAAACAAACTTTGAAACTTTTGATAAGATACCACAAAATTCTTGAAATCAAATTAATCAAGTGTATACCTTAGTCTAAGAAAATTATTTCACCCTTCAAGTTAAAATATAGATAACATGAATCACACAAGTTAAGCTATCTACAAACTCAAGCATTATAAATCTAAAAAATTATACAACTCAAATCATGATATAAGGAAAGTACTCCAATCTTTTTCTCTCTATTTTTTTTCAATGACTTAAGAAATTGATAGCCTCAAGTGCATAGATTTCTCTTTACACACCGTATTGGCCCCCTTTTAGCCATCACTCATCATTTTTTTCAACAATTTTTCTCTAAACAATTCTTTCTTTATTTTATTTTAGGGAATTCATAGCCTCAAGAAAGTGAATTTTTCTTCACTATCCGTATTAGCCCCCATAATCAAGCAAAAGTAATTTTTTTTTTCTCATCTTCAAAGAGGAAGTAACAACTCTTTTTTCCAATTCTTCAACTAACAAGAATGTTTCACAATTTTTTTTCACAATCTTTCATCTTAAAGATCTTTTGTCAACTCATATTCCTCATCACAACTCAAGTTAATCAAAATTTAAACTTATAATACAAGAGTTAGTCAATAAATTTTACTCATATTCATCATATCTTCAATATTCAAACTAGATGAATCAAATAACATTCAAACACCAATGCATAAATAAGATTAATCAAAATTCTCAAATCTTGAAAAATATCCTATCCAACAAAACCAATTTCACAAAAAAAAAAAAAAAATTCCACCACAAGAATGACAAAACTCATATCCAAGTAAGAAAAAGAATTACAACATTGCTTAACAATGAAAACCATTGAAATTTTTGAAAAATTTTCGCAAAAAATGATATGAAAAAATATCTTCAACCTTATTCTTTCCCCTACACTTAAACTGGACATTATTCTCAATGCCAAAGATATAACAATAAAAGTACAGTCAAGAAGACCAAAATTAAAAAAGAAGTAGAATAAAGTGAATAAGATATTTCCATTATATCGAAGTGCCACCATATTTGAATCCACCACAAGGAAGAGTCATTACAAAAGTACCTACTTAAAAAGAAACAAATCAAAGAAAAATATAAAGCTAGAAAAAGAAAGCAAAAATAAAATAAAAGAAAAGATACCTAAAAGTTAGTAAAGGTCATTAAAAGTCAAAAGAAAAAAAGTAACAGAAAATAAAAGAAAATACAAGAGAGTAAGTCAAGAGTTATCCTCATCATCATCATTGTTATCATCGTCAGCTACACGACTGGAAGATGCACCAGTAAATTATTGGATCAAAGTGGCCAATTTTTTATCTTAAACATTCTGGTGGTGACGAATGTTTGCAATGGAATCGCGAAGCTAGAGGAAGATAGTCATTTGGCTCTTCAATTGAGCCTCCACTCATACCTCAAAATCAGTACGCAAATAAGAACTAGTGGCATGAGGGGCAAGTCTAATAGATGGCTCCTCTTCCTCCTCCTCATCAGTGGGAAGCTCCTCCCTCCCGAGGTGCTATACCTCAAATGACCTTTTCCACCTCTTATCCTTTTCATCATAGTGATACCTACACTGAA
The DNA here is from genome assembly GCA_026120185.1 of Voacanga thouarsii. Lineage (NCBI taxonomy): Eukaryota > Viridiplantae > Streptophyta > Magnoliopsida > Gentianales > Apocynaceae > Voacanga > Voacanga thouarsii. The sequence continues at coordinate 446,481 of JANUWF010001360.1, read as the reverse complement.
CTAAAGTATGCTCCGTCACTTGGTCATGGTCAATAGTAGGCTCACTCAACTCTCCATCCATCCGCACTCCAAAGTCTCTCAGAATACGCATAATAACTAAAGGGAATTTGAGGACTTTGGCTGTAATGTTAAAGGAAATAACCTCTCGCATAGATTGAATGATAATTGGGGTAAAGGGAATAGGCTCACTTTTTCTTATCTTATCCAAAATATAAAGATCAAGGACTCTAGACTCGTTGAAGCCAGTAGCTTTAGGATAGATGTTGAAAGCAAATATATAGACTATGGCACGCTATTGAGCCTCAAGGTCATTGTTGGAGTAATAACTGGTTTGACCTAGTCGCCCTTTCCTCCACATACGAAAACTATTCCTTATAGCCTTTACATCCCATGTAAGTTCAGAAATAACCTTTTGGTTATTATGGTCCACAACAATCCACTGCCCTTCTTCAGGGACTCTCAAAATTCTAGCTAGTCTCGTTTTGTCAAACTCAATGGGAATCCCTTTGACCATGGTAAAGATAGCTTGGAGGCTATTTTTCTTTTTGTCATGTATGTTGGCATAAAACTCTCTCACGCGCACAAGATAATAAACACCTTCTATTCTAATGATGGGCTCCTACCCCCAGGTGCCTAAACATAGTAGAAAGCTCTAAGAAATTGTCTAAAGAAGGCTTGTATCGCTTTTCTACTATAATCTTATTGTGTTAGTGCCTGTCATAGTAGATTTGATATATAAGATCAGAAAATTGGGTAGCTTGGGTAGGTAGAGGTGCGAAGGAATATGTGGAGGAAGATGCATCTCGAGCTCTCTTAGTCCCTGGTGCTAACCCCCTAGGTCTTTTAGACATGATGGAAGGGTAAAGAAAAGTGGTAGAACAGAAAAAAAATATATGATTCTCTCAACTTATTCTTTATAGCACAATCAATGTTTAACTCTTAACCGTCTCACTATTATACCACCATGCAACACTACCACCAACTCAACATAAAACACTACAAGATAGTCAATAAAACACCACTTAACCTTCTCCAACAAACTTGCAAGAAAGATAGCCATATGCCAATCTAAACACAATATCAACATTCTTGATTAAATCCACCATGCTCAATGTTGATCAATAAATCAATGTACAGTTCAAAATTAGAATGCTCAATTAGCCATGCCATTTATATCATAATGGAAAGCTCATAATCACAAGGCTATGTTAAATATGAACAACTATCCTATATAAAAATTACTTATGAAGAATGCATGCTTAATAACTTCCAAAAAGATGTAAAACCTCAATGGCATTAACCATAAAGCATTATCAATTACATTCTCATGCCAAGGAAAGCTCAAAGAAAGCAATATTACCAATCAAATCCTTTACCCAAAAGCATATTCAAGAATTTTTGCCCAAAAATGCATAGAACAATACCCAAAATTCAAAAGAAAAAATTAAACTATAGAAAGTGTAGAAAAATCATACCACAATTATCTCTAATGTATGGGCAATGATGTTATGCAAAAAGATTGAAGAAATCGTGCCCCAACTAGATGAATTGAAAAATGGATTTTTGAGGAAAAGATTGGATTTTTCTTTGTTTTGATTGAAACATTCAAGAATAAAGTGAGGATTGTGTGTTGGAAAAGTGTTTTGGAGGTGTAGAAAGTGATCCGGCGGAGTTCTGGAATTGAGCCCGACGATGGGTGGAGAGAAAATTTGAGAGGGATGAAAGCGTTTTGAAAAAAAATGGCCAAGAAGGCCAGTTTTAGTGTGGCAGCCAAACGGGCCTGGCGCCTGGCCCAATGACTGGGCTTGGCATCGTACCTCTTCTATCCGCAGTTGCTGTCGGGCCGTACTGGCCCGGCGCCCGGGCCAAAGGTTGGGCCTGGCACCAGGTCAACTCTAGCAAAAAATAAATTTTTTTATTTAATAGAATTAAAGGAAAAGAACACAAACTCATGAAGAGAATACAGTCTAATAATTAAAAAGAATAGCTAAATAAATAAAAACAAACGAGAATTAAAAAGATGTCCAAAAACCAAATCAATTCAAAATTAGCGTTTCCCACAGTCTTAGTCACGTGGATTGGTCTCCGTGTTACTTGGAAGTGATCCTGTTTGATGATCACCAAGGAGTTTGGTTAGCTGTCTAATTTGACCTTCAAAGTTGCGAATGGACGCCTCCAAGTTTCTCGTTGTTGTATCGACTATTTGGAACTGTGTTTCCATTCCACTTACTAGTTGGTTGACTAGCTCCTCCAAGGATGGTTTAGTCGGTGGGGCATTGTACGATAGTGGTGGTTGAGTCATTTGCATCCCAAAATTTGAACAAGATTGCCGAGATTGGTTTTGATTATTCCATAAAAGGTTAGGGTGATTCCTCCAACCTGGGTTGTAAGTATTGCTATAAGGATTATTACCTTGCCGACCATTACCTACAAACGCCGTTTGTTCTAATACTTCTTGTGAATACCTCATATTTTGGCATTCATGGTTTGGATGTCCTTCCTCACAAAAATCAAAATTCACACTCATGACTTGCCCTAGGGAAGGAGGCATCACTAATTGATCCATTTTCTGCGTGAGGGCTTCCACCTTTGCATCTAATGCAGCCATTACATCCACCTTGTGTACTCTTTGTATACAAGCTCTAGATCATGAACTACCCCATGCATAGTTATTTGTAGCCAAATTTTTAATCAAATCAAATACCTCTTCCGGGGTTTTGGAATTGATGGAGTCGCCTACAAATGCATCAAATAATTACCTCGTAGCAAAGCCTAACCCACTGTGAAAGATTTGCATTTGTATTTCCAACTCAAATCTATGGTGAGGACATTTTCTCAGCATTTCCTTAAACCTCTCACAACACTCATAAAGGTTTTCAGCCTCTAATTGTTGGAAGGCAAAAATGTCTATCCTAAGTTTGGATGTTCTAGTTGGTGGAAAATATTTAGTCAAGAATTTTTCAGTCTAACACATTTCAAGTAGTAATGGATCCGGTGGGCAAAGATTTTAACCATGATTTTGCTCGATCTCTCAAAATTATTGGCATCTATCCTAGGCATTGTGATACTAGAGCCCATACATGAGATTACGCATTTGACAAAGTCATTCATAATTTGTCTGTTAACTCCACTGTTACCACCATTGTTGGACTGATTTACCTCCATTTCTTTCCTTACCCTTTCGCAAAAATGTCTGTCCTAAGTTTGGATGTTCTAGTTGGTGGGAAATATTTAGTCAAGAATTTTTCAGTTAACACATTTCAAGTGGTAATAGATCCGGTGGGCAAAAATTTTAACCATGATTTTGCTCGATCTCTCAAGGAAAAGGAGAAAAGTTTTAGTTTGATGGTATCCTCAGAAACACTATTTATTTTAAATGTATCACAAATTTCTAACAAGCTCGCAAGGTGGACATTGGGATCCTCCTCAAGTAACCCATCAAATTAGATCATATTCTGGATCATTTGGATTACGTTGGGTTTTATCTCAAAATTATTGGCCTCTATCCTAGGCATTGTGATACTAGAGCCCATACATGAGATTACGCGTTTGACAAAGTCATTCATAATCTGTTTGTTAACTCCACTGTTACCACCATTGTTGGATTGATTTGCCTCTATTTCTTTCCTTACCCTTTCGCTTACAACCTTGTGGACCTTGGTGAGAGTTCTCTCGATTTTCGGATCAAGATCGACTATATCGACATTGGATCGTCGAGTCCTAAACTAAGAGTAAGGTCTACATAAGACAGAAAATTGTAAGATTATAGAATTCACAAGGTAGACAATTTACAACTGAAGTTATAAAGAATTACAACGTATAGAGACATTAAAGTACAAATATATAAGAAACAAAGTATACTACCTAGTCATACAAGAAACATATATATATATATATATATATATATTCACATATTTACAAATAGACATATAAACATATAAATATGGTTAAATCAACAAAGTCCAAACTTTCATGATATTGTTCTCCGATAACGGCACCAAAAACTTGATGCGTAAATTTTAGATGTACAAAAATCATCAAATTTAAATCCATCCCCTTAGTCAAGTTTTAATTAAAACATTAATCCTAAAATATACATACGAGCAAGTATACTCGTCACAAGCATAGTATAGGAATTTAACGAATATCGATCCTTAAAGGAACAAGTACACACTAAACAATTTTCATTCATTTTTTAACTAACATAAATAAAGTGAGAAAAGAATAAAAAGAAAAATAAAGAAATATATATATAACTTAAGGACGTAGGAATATGGAATTTAGACAATTGTCCCAGAAAACATAACAATGAACCACTTAACAACTATCTCAATTAATCATCACCTTGACAACATGAAGGAATATAAAGTAAAGTTTAATTGTTTTCCAAATCATGTATTCATTTATATAGACTCTACTTCTTTTCCAATCCATGAAATCACTACCCCTTGATTAAATTAGCAGATTTCCCAATCAAACCAACATAACCAAAAGATGTATTAACATAATTCCTTATAGACATGAAATTAGCCAACAACTCTATGCTCTAAGCGAAATTAACTAACATTTGATTACTTAAGTTGTAACACCCCGCTACCAAGGCCCGCCAGGGCCAGGGATGTCACCTCGTTCAAAGGACAAGGGGTCTTTATAACCACGTCACACAATTAAAATAGCGAAATGAAAATAATAATTTAACTTAAAATTTATTACAACCCAAGAAATAAATCCACGAATAAAACCATGAATTCCCAAAAGAAATACAAATCCATAAATAAAATCATCCACTCTCAACTCCCCAAAGCAATACATAAAAATAAAAGACAACATTCTCTTCCAAGGCAGATAACACAAGCTACTCATCCCCACAGCAGGATCGGCCTGAAATCATGGTGAAAAGGTGATGAGACAGAAATCTCAATAAGTCCGTGTGTGCTTTGGGTGTTCAGTGGAAATAGTTCGTGGATGCAGAGGATAAAAACTTTATAAGAGAAATATTGGCAAGCAATAAACATTAGTCAAAAGCAAGAATGACGTTTTGGCTTTTCCAGCTATACATAATTTATAAGATCAACCACTAGAAAGAAAGGATTATGGGTTACCACACGTTGGGCCCCATAACCGGATGGTCGATATGCTCGACACTTTGTGCATACTCGCCGGTCGAATGCCGACACTTTGTGCAGACTGACTAAAGGTAGGTGATCGGCCTACCGGGCAAGATACTCCTCCTTCTCTATACCCAAACAACAACCAGGTGTCCATTCCGGCAAAACACAGTCATTTGACTGAAATAAAAACTGCTAGCTCGGACCGACATGACTAAGTAGTACTGACGTTTCTCTAAGTTGAGTTCATCTTCTGGAAGAGGCCTCCTACCAGAAGACTCACTCTTGCTCTTCAAAACTAGTACTACCAGTCTACCCCCATTGAGTACTCAACGTAACATATCCCACTTGGGAAGAAAATGAACAAAACACAGTTCCACTTGAAAATGGCAATTAAGGATTTCCAAAGTATTTGTCAAAATCAGTTTTAGAAAGAGTTTTGAGTTTTGAGTTTTGAGTAAATCTGCTTATTGATTTGCAAATAATTTGTTTGTCTGAAATGAGAACGGAAATAATCCTCAATTGCCTTTACAAAAATGAGTGGCCATACACTCTACATTTGGCTTGCCATAAAGATCATTTATTCATCAAATAGGTTTTATGCAGGAGCTTACCTAATCCTTGCCCACAACAAAGGTCTCCAACAGCTGACCTAACCCCGCATAGAGTAAATACAAACCACAATCAAACTCAAGCCAGAGACTCATTTTCTCAAATAAATCTAATTCAACTTACTACAATTATATCCCTAGTGTCCCAAGATTTAAGGCTCAATAATAAATAAAAAGGGTTTATAAAATAAATCTAGTTTGATATTAAAATAACTAGAGTTTGGGAAATAGGTACAAAAAGTTGAAGGCTTAAATCTTGCTAAAAATAAATTATGGTTTATTTGAAAAAGGGTCCAAGGTGGTATTAGGTAAAATAATGATTTATTAATAATTTAGTTGTTAGAAAATAATTGATAGCTAAAATTTGTTGAAAATAAATTTAATGAGTCTTGCTTGAAAAATAATAAGCAAATCCTTAATGGGTTTTGATTAAAAGATAATAATTAAATTTTTAGTAATAAATATTTTATTAATTATAATTATTTCCATAAAAGGCTTTAATTGATTTTATTATTTTAAATAATATTTTTTTTTTCTAGCAAAAACTATTATTTATTTGACTAAAATATCACTATTTTATATAAAAGACCAAATCCACATTTTCCCATGGTTTTCAAAATTTTACTAGAAAAATCATATTATTAAATATTTTATTAATGAAATAAAATTTAGCTTAGGGACAACTAGATCATGATCATATTCCTATAGCTAACCATAATCATGAACATATACAACCCTTCAATTCATCAAATCATCCAAATCATGCATACAAGCATAGATCTCAATTTATCAAAACATGATCTAACCCCTACTAGCATAAATATGATCATAGCTTCAATAATCCAACATGAATATAAATCCCATTCACCAAATGTGACATAATCTCTAGCATACTTCATCACAAATACTACCTATGACATGCATCAAACCTCAAATCAACATGCAATCAACCAAGATAATCCTTCCATACATAAATCCCATCTCCTTCACAACCATACAAATATTCATGCTTCAATCTCAACAATACACACTCAAATCCTATCTCCATCCACCTTCTAACAACATCATCCTAGAGACATGAATTTAGGGTTTAAATGAAAGATTGAAGGCACTTACTTGGTTGATGAATGCCTTGAAGGAGTTTAGAATGGATCTCAACTCCTAGATGCCTAAATTTGTCCAAAGAAGATGGAGATAGCATAACCATGGAAGATGAAGCCATCCGGCCAAGAGAGAGAGTTTCGGCCATGAGAGAGAGAGAGAGAGGGAGAGAGAGAGAGAGAAATAGAGACCATTAGCATGTTTGATCACATATATTCCCACTAGAGATCAAGATTGGAGAAGATGAAGTTGTTAGAACAAACCTACCTTGAAGGTGTTCTTGAACCTTCACAGAATTTTCTGGTTTTGATCCGAAGTAGCGAGTTGATTTGTGGAGTTTGATGTTAAGAATGGTGTTGATGGACTCACGGCAGTGAGTAGGTCAAATCTGGAGATTTTAGAGAAGGTTTGAAGTGGTTTGGAGGGGTATTAGGTGAAAGGAGGGAGTAGGTGTTCTTGGTGTACTATGTGTTCTTGAAGGTTGAAGAGAATAGAGAGTTCTTGGATGGAGGCTGCCGAAATTCTGAAGAGATTAGGGCTGCCAAACTGTTTGTAGGGTTTAGGAAGATGGTTTTTATGGTTTGGAAGGAAAAAGGAAAGGCTAGTTGTTAAAATCCTTGAAGAATATTTTTGAGAAGCAAATTTGGAAACTAGATATCATAAGAATATCTTTGATTATTGGAGAGCTTTTGGAGATCTGCCATGGACGAATTTCTGGGCAGTGTTTTGGTTGAATGAAAGCTGGTTGAAAGAGGCTTAGGGTGGCCGAAATTATGGAGTATAATGGTGGAGAGAATGTCTGGTTGTTTGAGGTATATTTTATAGAAAGTTGTTAAATCATGGTAGCTGGAATTTTGGTATCCAAATCAAGGAATGATTGCAGAATATTTTTGGAAATCTTTTAGGCAGCCATGGCTGGATTTTCATGCAGAAGCTTAAGGGAAATAATGGAGCTCTGTTACTAGAGGTTTAGGGAAGGTTTTTGCAAAATAAGGTTGGTGTTTCGGCTAGAAGAGAAATAGGAACCAAAGCTAGAAAATTTTTCTGCACAATTTTTCGTTGAACAACAATTTTCTGGGCAGATTTTTGGCTGCTATTTCCAACCAACTTGCAGAGAGTTTGTGTAACACCCCGAAGCCTAGGCCCGCCAGGGCCGGGGATGTCGCCCCGTCCAAAGGACAAGGCGTCTTTATAATTAGGTCACACAAATAAAATGGCTGAAATAAAATAATACTTTAGCTAAAAAAAAAATTATTACAACTCAAAATACTCCAAGAGTAAATCCATGAAATTCCAAAACAAAAACCATAAATAAAATTTTCCACTCTCGTCTCCCCAAAGCAATACATAAAATCAAAAGACACATTCTCTTCCAAAGCAGATATTACTAGCTACTCGACCCCACAACAGGATCAACCTGAAATCATGATAAAAAGGTGATGAGACAGAAATCTCAGTAAGTCCGTGTGTGCTTTGGGTGTTTAGTGAAAATAGTTCGTGGATGGAAAGTGTGAAACTTTTATAAGAGAAACATTGGCAAGCATCAAACATTAGTCAAAAGCAAGAGTGGCGTTTTGGCTTATCTAGCCGCACATAAGTAATGAAATCAACCACTCGAAAGAAAAGGATATGGGTTACCACACGTTGGGCCCCATAATCGGTCAGAATGCCGACACTTTCTGCAGACTGACAAAAGTAGGTGATCGGCCTACTGGGTAAGATACTCCTCCTTCTCTATACCCAAACAACAACCGGGTGTCCATTCCGGCAAAACACAGTCACTTGACTGAAAACAAACTGCTAACTCGGACCGGCACGACCTACTGGACTGACATCTTATCCGGGAAGGTCTCACCCCTCAGAGGTGGCCACTTGTTGAGAGACTTACCCTAACCCTTCAAAGACTAGTCCTAGTAGTCCACCCCTATTGAGTACTCAACGACGTTTCCCACTTGGGATAAAATGAACGAAGCATTGCTCTTCATGAAAATAGCAATTTGAGGGTTTCCAAAGTTTTGGGAGAAATCAATTTTGGAAAGAGTTTTAAGTTTGGAAAATCTGCTCATTAGCTTTTAAATAATTTAAGTGTTGGAAATAAGAACGAATTCAACCCTCAATTACCTTCAGATAAACGAGTGTCCATACACTCCACATTTAGCTTGCCATAAGGAAAACATTTTCACATCGATAGGTTTTATGCAGGAGCTTACCTGATTCTTGCTCACAACAACAAGGTCTCGAATAGCTGACCTAACCCCACATGGGTAAATACAAATCTTAATCAATTTCAAGTCACAAACCACTTCCTCAATTTTAAATCAATTCAATTCACTACTACCATGATCCTAGTGTCCCAAGCTTTAAGATAAAATAATAACTAAATAGGTTTATAAGCTAAGTTTAATTTGTTATTTAAAATAATTAATGGTTTGGGAAATAAATTCTAATAAGTTGAAAGTTTAAACCTTGTTGGGAAAGATTTAGAGTTTATTTGATCAAGAGTCATAGATGGTACTAGGTAAAATAGTGATTTAATGATAGTTTAGTTGTTAGAAAATAATTGATAGCTAAAACTAGTTGAGATTAAATTTAATAAGCCTTTCTTGGAAAATATTAAGTAAATCCTTAAGGGTTTTGATTTAGTAAATATTTTACTAATTATGAATCATTCTCATAAAGCTTTAATTGATCTCTTTATTTTAAATAATATTTATTTATTTTATTTTCTAGCAAAATTATTATTTATTTGACTAAATTATCCTTTATATATACAATAATTCCAAATCTACCCTTCCTAGGGTTTTTCAAAACTACTAGCAATATTATTTTATTGAGTATTTTATGCATAAAGTGAAAATTAGTTTTAGGGACAACTAGATCACGATCAAATTTCTATGGCCATCCTCAATCAAGAACATACACAATCCTTCAATTCATTAAATCATCCAAATCTTGCATATAGGCATAGATCTAAATTTATTAAGACATGATTTAACCTTTACTAGCATAAACATGATCATGGCTTCAATATTCTAGTCATGCATATAACTCCTATTCACCAAAGGTGACATAATTTCTAGCATACTTCATCACACATACTACCTATGACATGCATCAAACTCAATTCCACATACAACCAACCAATAGAATCCTTCCATGCATAAATCTCATATCCTTCACAATCATACATGTACTCATGCTTCAATCATCAACAACACATACTCAATCCTATCGCCATTCATCTTTTAACAACATCATCCTAGAGACATGATTCTAGAGTTTAAAAGAAAGATTGAAGGTACTTACTTGGTTGATGAATGCTTTGAAGGAGTTTAGAGTAGATCCCAACTCCTAGATGGCTAACCTTGTCCAAAAGAGATGGCGAGAACAAGATTATGGAAGGAGAAGTCATCCGGCCAAAGAAGAGTGATTTCGGCCATGAGAGAGAGAGAGAAGAAGAAATCATTAGTATGTTTATTCACATAGGTTCTCATTAGAGATCAAGGTTAGAGAAGATGAGGTTGCTAGAATAAGTTTACCTTGATTGTGTTCTTGTCCTTCACAAAAATTTCTGGTTTTGATCCGAAGTAGCAAGATGATTCGTGGAGATTGATGTTAAGAATGGTGTTGATGGATTCACAGCAATGAGTAGACTAAATCTGGAGATTTTCGTGAGGGTTTGAAGTGGTTTGAAGGTGTATTAGGTGAAAGCAAGTAGTAGGTGTTCTTGATGTAGTGTGTGTTCTTGGTGGCTGAAGGAGAAACCGAGAGAATAGATGTTGTAGCTGCCGAAATTCTATGGAATTAGGGCTGCCGAAATTCTGTAGGGTTTAGGAGGATGTTTTCTCTGATTTGAGAGGTAAAAGGAAAGGTTAGTTGTTACAATCTTGGTAGAATATTTTTAGGAAGTGATTTTGGAAACTAAATATTCTAAGAATATCTTGATTGTTTGGACAGCTTTGAAAGTCTACTATGGCCGACTGGTTGAGCAGCTGTTCTGAGGAATTAAAGCTGGTTCAAGGTAGCTTATGATGGCCGAAATTAAGGTGCACAATGGTGAAGAAGATGTCTGGTCAATGGGGTAAGATTTTATGAAAAGTTGCTAAACAAGATGGCTGAAATTTTGGAAACCAATCAAGCTAAATTGTAGGGATTTGTTGGAGAGATTTTCGGACAGCCATTGCTGCCTTTCGTCTAGAAGCTTGAGGAAAACAATGGAGCTCTATTAACGGATTTTTAAGAAAGGTTTTTGCAGAAGTAGGTTGGTGTTTTGGCTGGAAGGGAAATAGGAAACAAAGCTGGAAGTTTGACTGCCCGGAATTTCACTGAACAGAAATTTCTGGGCAGATTTTCGACTGCCACTTCCAGCGAATTTGCAGAGAGTTTGAAGGGGGATTTCTGGGGTATTCAAGGCTGGTTTCCAGCCTTCTTCATGGAGGAAAAACATGGCTAAGGTGCTGCACAAAATCTGGAAGAAAACAGCTTGGTTTTGAACCTCCAAAGCTGCGATTTTGCCCAGATTTTTCACTGGTTTTGTACAGCCCTTGAGTAGTCCGAAAATGGCAGAAATAATTCATGTTTTAAGTTGAACTTAAGGCTATTTTTCTGGCAGCATTTGGAAGGGAATGTTAGCTAAGAAGCTCGACAATTTGAAGGTACAACAAGCTGGAAAATTTCAGCTCATGCCATGAAGAAAGATGAGCTAGTCTAGAGTGAAATTTCAGCAAGCTTACTAGAAGGATTTTTCCTCTCGAAATTCCCCTCAACTCTTCCATATTTTCCAGACCATAAGAAGTCTTTTACCAAGATATTTTGTTCCTAAAAGACCTCAGCACTTTACTGAATCTTCTGGAAAGAAAAATGCTAGAACATCTTGATCAAACTAAGGAGTTGAAAGCTAAGGAAAACCAAAGATCAAGGAAACAAGAATTCCCTTTGGGAATTTCGAGTAGGCAAAGGAGTGGAATGAGAATACTCCTAACACATCTCTCCTAGGACATCATCACCACATTGATCTAGGCCCTTAAGGCCGAAACCATTCCTTCCCAAGCAAAAATAAAATTTAATCAAGTTAAAGCGTCTATGATGGACTTTGAACTCAAGACCTCAAGAATAAATTCCAAAGCTCTAACCACTAAATCACAACGAGTCTTGTTGCTATTTCCACTAGAAAATTATTTTCTATTCAATCCACAATCTATCTCCCTATTTTTACCTCGGGCAAAAATTATCATTTTGCCCATCTCACACAATACTCACCAACAAGACTTCAAGACAATAAAAATCAAATCCAAAGCACATAGAAATCATATGAAAATATATTTAATTATGAAATAAAGTATGATATGCATCCCAACCCCCTTACTCTAAGGTTAGTTTTGACCGGGGTTTCACAGTTTGAAGGGGAATTTTGGGGGTATTCAAGGCTGGTTTCCAGCCTTCTTCATGGAGGAAAAACATGGCTAAGGTGCTGCACAAAATCTGGAAGAAATCAGCTTGGTTTTGGACTTCCAAAGTAGCGATTTTGCCCAGAATTTTCACTAGTTTTGCACAGCCTTTGTGCAGCTCGAAAATGGCAGAAATAATTCATGTTTCAAACTGATCTTAAGGCCATTTTTCTGGCAGCATTTGGGAGGGAAAGTCAGCTAAGAAGCTTGACAATTTGAAGGTACAACAAGCTGAAAAATTTCAGCTCATTCTAAGAAGTAAGATGAACTAGTCTAAAGTGAAATTTCAGCAAGCTTACTAGAGGGATTTTTCCCCTTGGAATTTCCTACCATTCTTCCACATTTTTCAGACCATGAGAAGCCTTTTACTAGGACATTTTGATCTCACAAGATCACAGCATTTTACTGAAATTTCTGAAAAGAAAATGGATAGAACATCTTGATCAAACCAAGGAGTTGAAAATTGAGAAAAATTAAGGATTAAGGGAAAATGAATTCCCTTTAAGAAATTCGAGTAAAGTAAAGGAGTGGAATGAGAATGCTCCTAACATGTCTCTCTTAGGACCATCATCCCTACCTTACTCTAAGCTCATAAGACCGAAATTTCCTCCACTAAGCAAAAATAAAATTTAATCTAGCTAAAGCTTCTATGATGGAATTCGAACCCAAGACTTCAAGAATTAATTCCAAAGCTCTAACCACTACACCACAACAACTCTTGTTGATATTTTCACTAGAAATTTATTTTCTATTCAATCCACAGGCTATCTCCCTATTTTCACCTCGAGCAAAAATTACCATCTTGCCCCTCTCACACAATACTCACCAACAAGACCTCAAGACAATAAAATCCGAATCCAAACACATAAAAATCATATGAAAATATATTTAACCATGAAATAAAATATGATATGCATCCCAAGCCTCCTTACTCTAAGGTTGGTTTTGACTGGGGTTTCACATAAGTTCTTTAATCTTAACTTCATTTCCTAAGTTCGTTAAGCAATAACACATATAAAATCAATAAAATTAAATCAATTCCTAACATCGTTTCCCAAATCAATTAGAAACAAATCTAACTTCATCAATTCTTCCATAATCACAAATAATCAAACACTAAGAATGACAGAAAATTGATCAAGTAGTCAAATTGCTACATAAGTCATGAATCTCAAAATATTATTAAATTACAATAAAAATATTAAATACATCATCGCTAAAGGAAAAGAAAACAAAGATAAAAGAAAGCACTCATAGACAAGCATCTTTCTTCACCCTTGAGGACTCTCTTAAACAATCCTCCTTGATTGGGTGAATTCCTCATTCAATGAGTGATTTTAGAATTTTTGCGTTTGAATCCACCTGTACATGTATCTCCCTCTTTCTCTTATATTTTCTTGTATTTTTATAGGCCTCTTGGATGTTAAATTCATAACTTAAGAAGTCTTGGCCGAGTAGGACTCAGAAAATACCAAAATTATTGAAAAAAAAATTCTAATTATGTGCATAGAATATTCGCCTTCTAGAGCGTATCTAGTGCTGGGTACCTTCGACCCATCTGGCACTAGGTGCACTATATTCTTCTCCTATTTTTGCTCTATTTTTAATTTGTTCTCATTGGCAGATAGAATGGGCCTGGCGCCAAGTACATTTGCCAGACCTGGTGACAGGTCTATTCTAGTTTCTTCTTGAAAGCTACTGGAATCCCTTTACTGGACGAGAATGGACCCGGCGCCTAGTCCCTTGGCTAGGCCTGGCGCCAGGTACATTCTGAAATTGTTCACTTTTTACTCGATTTTAACTCAAATCTATATAAATTTGCCAAAAACTCTTTTTACAAGTAAAATGTCAAATAAGAACGAATATGCCTAGTTATTACAACAAATGTATCATAAAACAACCTCAAATAACTAGAAAAATAATGTGTGATTTTAGCCTCTATCACCTAACTCTTTATAAGCATCTATGAACTACCAAGTTGGATCAGACACCACATTTTTATTGTACTTATCTATATCTACCCATGGTTCTATATCAGGTACCCCTAAGATGGTGGCAAGAAGTCTAATCAATACAATAGATACCTGTCCATTGAGTTATCAATCACTCTAAGGTCCCCTCACTTCTTATCTTTCATGTTAGCATTAAACTCTCTAACAAGAGTAGGGTAAAAAGTTCCATGTAAGCTCAAAATAAGTGCCCATCCAAACCTCCTAAACATCTTTGAAATTTGGAGGGTATGGTCAAGAAGATGCTAGATAGTGCGCTCAATAAGAAGCTTATTTTCGCTCTCTTACTATACAACTCCACGCATTCATGGTCATCAAAATAGATAGGATGGGCGGAAGGCTCTCCAATAGGTGGGTGAGCATGAGAAGAAGACTCACCCCTCGCTCTCTTAGAATATAATTTGTTAAAATTTTGTTTCTTACTCATTATGAAAGGAAGGAAGGATCAAAGGTTTAGGAAGGACTGGATAAATAACACTAAACAATTTAACACTACAAGAACTCCTATTACTCTACTAAAAACTTGAAAATCACAAGACCTTACAGTAACTAGCAACACTACCTCAACAATAACACCAATAACTTCAACACATAACCAACTCCCCTAAACAGCCACCATTACTGCAATCACTTTCTCAAATCTTTGAAAGGAAGTAGTATCCTTGAAAAGTAGTATTCTTGAAAGGAAAAATTCCAACAATGAAACCCCCAAGAATTTTCACTTTTCAAAGAAAAATGTCGTAATTAAGAACCATCAAAATGAAACACATTATCCACCCAATCAAAATTTGGCTAAGAAAAGTGAGTGAAAGACTTTACCTAGCTAGCCCTGCTTTGGGATTCAAACGACAAAGAAGAGTTTACAGTAGTGGCAGTGACGAGTTAAAAGACAGATTGTGGCGACACCGAGTGAAAAATGGGAGATTTCAAAGGAAATCAAAGTGGGCTCGGCAATAGAAAGAGTTTCGATGGTGGATCTAGGCCGAGGAAGTCGATTGGTGGTGGGCTTAGGTAAGAATTATAAAAGAAAGTGAATGGTGCGACTTTTTTTACTATATGTACATTGCAAATAAGCAGAGCCTCTTCAGTTGAAATGAGCGGTGTCGTTCAGCTCTTTATGGGACAAGAGACAGTTTCATTCTGCTTAATATTGCTATAGCTGTTTTATCGTTAACTCTTTATTCCTGCCAATTTTTTTAATAGTAAACACAAGAAATAATAATTAAAATAATTGCAAAGAAAAACACAATACAAATTTTAAAGTAAAAAAACAAAATCATTGAATCGTACAACATGTAAGTATTTCGAACACTTATGAATTTCAACAATGTAGGCATGATATAGAAGGTGGACAAAAACATGAATACAAATAAGGTGAACATACAAGCGTAAAAACTACAATTATATCCATGTCAACATTCAATTTAGACATAAAGAAAATAATTACCAATCATCAAAGTACAATGAGGAATTATATGTACAAAAGCTAAATCAATACAACAACACAACATGAATATAACAAGAACTAGAATGATGAAAATTATATGAAAATATGTACATATAATGGTGAGTACTATGCACAAGTATTTACATCCATTGGTTAGTAGTATTTACATATATGTACATAGCTAATTAATAGAATCCAAACTTTCATGATATTATCCATTCCCTAGCAATGGTGCAAGAAACATGTTATGTGTTTTTGTGATATAAGAAAAGTATACCATGCTCAACCAAGTTTTAAAAAAGTGTCAAAATTACTCACATAATACACATTTAGGCAAGTGTACCTATCATATAGTATAGAGTGATGATGGTAAGTATTGAAGTATCTAAGGAACGGGATAAGTACCATTATTCTCTTTTCTTCTATTGTTTAGCCGACTAATATTCACAATGGAACAAATTTATAATGGACAAGCATAGAGAATAGACACAACCCCTATAAGATTGTCCATGAGAATACTAAGAAGTAAGAAAAAGAGTAAAAGACGTGTATTAAAGTAGAATCTCCCAAAATTAGCCAAATACTAAACACAAACCCAAGATAACCAAATCACAATTATAATACCGGTATAGGTTACAAACACAACACTCATTCTTTCACGAGTTATAGATTTCCTATCCTTAGTCAATCAAATGGTATCTCTACCTGCTTAATTAAATTCAAAGAGCATTAAACACAAAACTCTAAATTACCCAAGATAAACTTGGAAGAATTCAATACCCCTATTTCTAGGCGATACAAAAAACTCAAATGATTGCAAATTTCTATTCCTTTAACTTTTCTCTTGAGTTAATTAAAGGATGATAAACATTAAACCCATTAGTTTGGAACTTAACTTTTAACCCCATCTCTCGAATTCACTAGAAGAAAGTTACTAAAACAATTGATACACAATAATTTCAAATAATCAAATGTTAGGAATTGAAATTTAATAAATCAAGAAAAGATTCAAAACAAAAATCCAACTAGGGTGGTTCATTCCTTTACATACAATTGAAAGAAAATATCATCCATCATTAAGTAAAAAAAAAATACATAAAAGAGATGAAGAAAGCTCATAGAAAAGTTTGGATTATTCCTCTTTTGTAAATCTTCCTTGAATGACACTCTTTTCTTCTCCTTACTCTTATCTCTTGCATTGGATGTTTTTCCTCCAAATCGGCTGCTGAATTCTTACAAATAGTCCCTAGATCATCCCTCCATAAGAAAGGAATTTTATTGTCCAATACAATTGGAATAATAGATTCTGATTATAACATTTGTTCATTCTGTGAACACCTAGTCCTCCTGTTCGTATTTCAATAGTATTATCATCATCAGTAACTAGGTACTTGGCAAAGATTCCTTGGACTATTCTTTCACCTTTCTCTAATGTTACAGGTATGAACCTGCGATTTCTAAGAGCATTTAAGAGTAGCCAATTCTCCCACAAAAGCTAGCTGTCATAGGAGAGACTCATAATCTACTTACTTTGTCCACCACGCTTCGTTGCACAACTCTAACCCGCACCGTTGCCACTCTCTTGCACCGTTGGGGTCATTATCCCCGTTGGCTTTTTATTGCAAGGAGCGCGTTGGCATTTGGCGAGAATCGAACCTGAGACGTGGGGCGTAAGATAGGCTCTGATACCAATATTTTTACACACACACACACAAGCAAGTATTGCGGAATCTCTCGACTAAATGAGTTCTGTTTAGTGAGAGAAGGAATGGTTATTTATAACCATCCTTACTTGCCCTTTCGAAAAGTCAAGAGACAAATGACCTTTTGGAAAAAGTAAAATGACCCTTCGAAAAGCCAAAAGACAAATGGCTCTTCGGAAAAGCTAAAGCTAAATAGTAAAATGACCTTTCGAATAACCAAGAGGCAAATGGCTCTTCGAAAAAGCTATTTAAAGCAGTGGGGACACAATTCCACTTACTTTACTAAAAGACGCATCCCATCAGTTTTTCTTTTCAAATGAAAAGTAGTGAGTAAAGTGGGATTCACAAAGACTGGACAGAGACTACTAGTCATCAACATCAAGGTCTTCATCATCAATTCTTTCTTCTGCATCAAAAGGAGGGTCATATTCATGATGCATAGTTTCTCATTGGACAGTTACGCTTGTCCGAACTCTGACCATCCTGTAAAATTCTGTCAATATGGGATCTTGATTGAATAGGCTTTGGTACGGAACATAGAGATTTCCTTAGAAGATATCTTCTGCAAAGATCTTCATATTTCTTGATTCAGCCAAGAGTCTATGATAAACTCCAAAAGAGTATTCAGCTATGACCGTCAAACTGGCTGCCCTGTAATTATATATCTGGTCTACAACAGAAACTTCTTTGTCAGGAATGATAATCAGGTTTCTATGTTCATAGACAGGATTTGGCTTAGCCCTTGGATATCTTGAGATAAGAATCTCAGTTCGACAATTATCTGGATAGTTAGGACTAAACAGAGGGGGAATGGCATGTAGTATAAGTCTTACATAGCCATCTCTGCAAAGATCTGCTTCCATCATGTGGTCATAGCAGTGACTAAGCTGTCTATCTCTAATCAATTTCCGTTGCTTCAAATAATTCTTTTTAGGAATGTAAAGCTTAAATATCATCCCATGCTCTATTAACTTATTCACTGATAATTCTAAACCCAAAACATTTTTATCCACCTATTTTTGAAGATTAATAACTACTCTGATAAAAGTAAAGCTTTTTTCTTTATCAGCACAAGTATAACTATTGATATTGAAACTTAATCCCTCATATTGTTGAAGTGGTCTTTCACAAATGTTTCTGAACATTTCTTGAATTCTTATTTGTTCAGAAATTTTTTCTGCTAGAACATGTTTATAAACCTGCAATTTTACCTCATGGATTTTTTGTGGAAATATCTCAAATTTTTCTTCTTTCTTTTTCAATTCCTCATCCATAAAGGCTCTCATTTCTTTCATTTGTTCAGCAAAATCTTCACTCAACTTTTCTTTTCCTTTCAGACTAACTTTCAATTGTTTTAACTGTCTTTCAAGTTCAAGAACAGTTTGGGGGGTTTGTGGTTTTAGTACTGGTTCAGAAGGTTCAGAAAATTTTACACATCGAGTTTTGAGATGATGGATTTCCTGGTCTTTTAAGCTCAGGGTCTCATTCAAAAAGTGTAGGTGTCCAGACAATGCTTTTAGGATGCTAACATACTGTTTGTGGTTTCTAAACTTCCACAAGTTATCTAATAAGGTTTGTTGTTCAAAAGAAACAGGGAAATCTGGGGCAAATTTCTGAGGTAGGACCTTCAAAGAATAAGGTCCAAACCTTACTTCAGAAGCCTCAGGTGTAGGCAATCCTTTTTCCATCTGCAAAAGATTGAACAACAGTATAAATCATTGAGTTTAGACCTTTAAAGATCTACTACATTTTATGGTTGGCTAGGCCATAAACTTATACTTGGGCTCCAATAACTGAATATGGTACCCAGAACAGTCATTGAATACTGTACTATAGCCTTTTCAAGGAAGAAACTTTAGAATCAGTACTTGGAGATTATGATTGGCAACAACATTTTGGAGAAAAACCAAAATTAGATGAAGCTGATTGGTATCTTAGAGTACAAGGTATTAGAGATGATTATCCAAAAATTAGAAATCAAAGTTTGGATCCAATCTCTGAATCGATAATAGAACTAGAAAAAATTTCTGAACAAATAAGAATTCAAGAAATGTTCAGAAACATTTGTGAAAGACCACTTCAACAATATGAGGGATTAAGTTTCAATATCAATAGTTATACTTGTGCTGATAAAGAAAAAAGATTTACTTTTATCAGAGCAGTTATTAATCTTCAAAAATGGGTGGATAAAAATGTTTAAGCTTACATGATTGTAGAAGTAGATGCAAGCTTAGATGGATGGGGAGGTATTTTAAAATGGAAACTATTTAAGGAAGATAAAAGAAAAAATGAAAAAATTAGCAGTTACTGCAGCAGATTGTACAAAAGTAAAGTAACCACTACAGACGCTGAAATTTTAGCCTGCATATTTGTTTTAAAGAAATTCTCAATCTACCTGAGAAACCCAACACGGGAATTTACTTTAAGAACAGATTGCAAATCCATAGTTTCATTTTATAACAAAATGTCACATTCTAAGTTATCTGTTAATAGATGGCTAATGTTTGTTGACTTTCTTGTAGGTAATGGGTTCAAAGTCTTTATTGAACACATTAATGCTGATCGAAATTTCTGGGCTGACCAGCTTAGTAGACTGGTTATTAGGCCTATTACTTAAATTAGATTGGGCCTGGCCCAATAATAAAAATAAATTTAGTTAGAGCTTAACTCTGTATTATGATTGGTATCAAAGGAATCCATAGGAAAGAACTAGGAACAAAAGTTTTTATTAGACTCCTAGATACGAGACATAATGACATAATAACAGCAATCATAGGAAATATGGAAGTTGACATGAGTCAAAATAGTCAGATAGTATATATAATGCCAGATTACTTGTTTCCTATTGACCAAATGCATGAACATCTTAAAATAGTGGTCAAAAGTAAAGGATATAACATGGTGGAAAATGCTGAAAATCTTTTAATCTGCCAGAATATCATAGGAAAAGTGACCTCTGGAAGTAGTATAGGATATACTGTTAAGGAAATAGAAATAGTTAGATTCTTAGCCAGTAGAGGAATAAAAGTACTACCAGGAAAAAAGATAGAGAATTCATGGCTCTATTTTGTTCTATTTATAACTCCCTAAAAGCCGCATGATTGAATTAAAATAAGAATCTGACAGTGAAGTCGGGCAACGATGCCTAAGTGAAGTTAAGCAATGCCACTTATCCCTTGATTTTCTTCTACCACGTAACCGAGAGGTGTTGCCTATCTTCTAATGGCTTCATCTCAATTTTGAAATTTTCAATCCTTTTATCTTCCTTCTTGAATTCTTCCTTCATTTCTCCAATTCTACACAAAAGAAGATAAAAAGCAGGGATGAATGGCCATTTAAGTATGAAATCTTCACTCATGTATCAAAATTGGCACAAAGAATATAAACAAAGTCAACACTCATCATCTATCTTTTCGGTATTTTTCTTTAACAATAATTTTCTAGATTGATTATTTTATTTGAATGGGTTGAATCCAAGAACTATGATATTGTATTGAATTTTTCTTTAGGTTGATTAATTACTATTCCTAGATTTAATTATTTAGGCTTCTTAAATTGCATTGATTATGGTAGATTAATTGATTCAATCTTTGTTTTTCTTTAATTGACTCAAGAGATGATATTAGAAGAATAACATTGGGAAATTAATGAGATAATAGTGTCACCTAGAGATAGGGACATTAATTTCTCCCAGATTTACTTTTGGTATTTTGGGTTATTACACTTAATTCGTCCATAGGTGCGATTAACAAGATAGAGATATTTATTAGTTTTACTGAAGGATAGGAAATCTATAACTTGAAAAAAAATAGAATTCATTGTAATAACCCATTACTGGTATCATATTAGTAATCTAATTGTCCAAGGACTTTGTTCATTATTTGGTGAGTTATTGGGGGATTCTATTCAGATACATCTTATTTATTCCTTTTATGTACTCCTTAATATTCTTGTTTCTAATCATATGTTGATTAGATTCATTCTTTGTTTTAATAGCTTTAACCATTCCACTTCCTGAATTAATAGTCCAGACAATAGACTTAGGATAATTGCTAGCTTGTGCTCCTTAAGGATTGATACTTGTTGAATACTCTATACTTCACTCACGACAGGTGCACTTACCCTATTGTGTTTGGTGTATAATTTGGGGTAATTTAGTATTGTATTTGTAAAACTTGATTATCTGTGAGCCTATTTTTAATGCATCCTATCAAACAACTATCATTATCGAAAGCCTTGCTTTATATATTACGACTTCATTATTTTTATTTTACTTTCGCACAAATGCCCATTTATAATTATTTTTATGTATTTTGGTGTTTGGACTACAGGTCTAAAAAATTCATTCTTTACAAATGAATTTAACTCCAATTGAATCGCATCTTACTATTTTGGTCAATTAGTTCTATGACAACATTCTTCAACTAATATTGGTTTAAGATCCTCATTATTTTTTAATACTTGGAATGTTATATTGTATGCAAATGTATCATCAACAATTGTTTCTATCTGTTTCCAACTTTTGTCAAAAGTAGTATAATTAATAAAAATCTTAGTATTATTTTCACTAATTTAAAAAAATTAGATCCTTTCATTAGTTGCCACTAGGGATAGAAATATGCCAAGCTTTTATCAGGGGCCTATGGCTTGGCCTGGTTTAAACCTAGCCTATTTTGGGCCTGTTTAGAAAAAAGGCTAGGCTTGGCCTTAAAACTAGGCATGTTTAACTACATAAGTTAGGTCTGTTTAGTTAAAGCCTAGCCTGAAACCTACTAGGTATAGCCTATAAAAATATATATATATTTTATAGGCTATACCTATATATATATACCATAATATTATAATAAGCCTACCACGCCTAATTTATATTATTCACATTATATTATATATCATATATTATAATATCTTATATAATTATTATTCTCACAATTAAATGTATCGACAATATTTTGAAGAGTTCTAAGGAAAAAGATGGAAACGAATGATTGTGAGAAAATAAAAATGTAGCGAAAATGGCAATTTAAAATTTTTTCCGAGCCAAAATTTAAGAATACTTACTTTTAGGACATTTAATTTGAATAACCGGAGTCGAATTCGAACTCGATGAAGCTTTCTAGTTGGAACGACGATTTGTGCCGCGAGGATAGCAGCTAGACGTCGACTCATTCGCATCAAACACTTACCATGTTTACTAACTCTTGACCTTCCAAAGTATTCTCAAAACTATTATGGACTTCTATCGGTGAAAGTAGATTATGATGAATTAATTTGGCAGTAAAATAGAAGAGCTAAATTTTCAAAGGAAAAACAAAGAAAAAACGACTAAAAAATGGCGGCTTGTGTTCTAGGAGAATTATGACATTAAAAATAGGGTCACTTAAGTGCAGTGGTCATGCACCCAACAAAAAGATATTTATAAACCAATCTTCCTAAGACATAATATAGTATAGCAGTGAGTAGGGTGTCAAGCCTACAAGGGATTCAAGAGAAGTATACTCTTATATTTGCTCCTTATCTTAACCTTATGAACAACTCTTGAACAATTAACTAGAATTCATTCTTATGATAAATTAATATAAAATAAATAGGGAGAAAGCAAATAATAAACTAATTAATGCAAAACATAAACTAATAAAGAAACAAATAAGAAATAGAAAAACAAATCCAAACCAACTTGTTTTGGGAATATGTTTTGAGATCAAATTAGGAAACCTATCATAGATTAGATTATCTTAAGCAATTGAATTTAGGAACCTATCTTAGTGACTTAAATTCCCTATCCCTATCAAAGTGAATTAACCCTTAGTTAGCCTAAAAATTAAAATCCCTAAGCTTACTCTCAATCTACTCCAACTTAATTAATCTTTTTTTAAAGACATTAATACTTCAATTAATCAATTGTCACACACTAATTACAAGATTGATAAGCACATAAAGGCATCACTAATATATACCTAGTTAGCCTAAAAAATATGTAATTGATCATTACACAATCCCCTATATCTAGTTAAGCTAGTTGGCCTCAAAACCTAACTAGAAATAGATGCTACTTAAAAATCAATCAAAATGCTAATTAACTTAACTTCTCAATCATACAATTTAGGTATGTTGATCATGCATAAAAAACTCAACACAATTGTCAAGGAAAGAAAACAACTAAGAGATCAATTATGTTAGCTATTCAATTATGCTCTCTCAACTGTGTTGGCCAAATACAAGAGAAATTAACACAATTGATAAGAAAAAAAAAAATCAAAATTGCATAAATACTCAAAAACAATCATATGATCAAAGATAGGATTTTTTAATTCAATAATCTCAAAGTCTTAAAATCAATACTCAAATTATAACCTAAAAACTAGATAGAATCTAAATTATTTGAATACAAAAGAGATTAAAAAAATAAATAATTTGGAAACAAGGAAAAATAAGAGAAAGTTTAAAAGATAACATTTGGGAAGCCCACAATCTCAAGTCTCCTTGCCTTCTTACCTTTTCCTTCTTCTTGAAGCCTTCCTTAGCTTTAAAAATTATATTTCTTGAAGATGTATCTTCAAGAATGTCAAGCGTATGTGCTCTTGGACATCCTTTGCTTTTATAGAAGCCTTCTAAATCATCTTTAGTTGAATTTGAGAAATTTAAACCGCCTTTGGATCAATTTAGGAACTCCTAAAAGGTCTTTAGGATGCTTGCACAGAGTGTATGCATGACGGTGCCTCATGGTTGTGCATAAAATCCTTCAAAAATCCTCGAAGTTAGCATGGCATCATTGCACGACCATGGATACACCTGCACAGCCATGCCCCTGGCCGTGCAGATGGTAGGGTCATTTTTTCCTTGTTTTTTTGCAAACTTTTGGAAGCTATTTTGGTCCCCTGTTGTGCACGGGGTCATACACGGTTGTGCATGGCTTTTGAGGCCTGTTCTATTTTGTAAGGTTTGATGCATAGTTGTGCATCAAGCCGTGTCCCTGAAAAACATTTAAAGAAATTGTGAAATGTGTATTCCAAGACCTCAAATGCACATATATTCATTCACATTATAAAAATACATCATTTAAGCCCTAATTTTACTCATTGTTCATCAAGAGTCCTTAATATCTATGAAAACACATTTTGAGTAGAAAATCATTGTTTGCTTCATAAAAGCATGCTAAAAAGTTAAGAAATAGTGCTATAAAAGTATGATTATCTTATACCTAACAAATACCCCCACACTTAACTTTTTGCATATCCTCGGGCAAAACAATCTTTCAAAAAGAATTAAGACGTTAGAAGTTCAAAAAGTGTGGTGGAGATGCTAACTTTTCTTTTCACAATGAAAAACATTCTAACATTCATTTGATCAAGAAGATTTGAATAAACTCACATATTAAGTCAAATATACCTATTGAAGTTAGTTTAAACAAGCTTATCTCTATTAAATGCATTCCATTCCCTTTTTCTTGCTCCAAACATATAAGTCATGTAAATCATATAAGTTAAGTCTATAGAACTAATTTCAAGTTGTGTACTTTGTACATGTCTAAATTACTACAAATTGGGTAGTAAACCAGGACCTCTCATTTTTCATGCAAAATTTTCTTTTGCAAGCTTTTCTTAGGATTAATAACCTCAAGTGAGTGCGTTTCGCTCCACCTCACCGTATTGGCCCCTATTCATTTTTTTTTCTTTTCATCTCTCTCTCTTTTTTTTTCTTCTTCACACGTTGATTTTTTTTTTTTTTTTTTGCCGAAGGACATGCGCTTTGCATTCCCGAACCTTTTTTCTCCTCATTTTTTCATTTAAGAATGTAACCAATTTCGAGCACTTGCATCCTATGTTTATCTTATTTACTTAAACCCAAATTTAAGACTATCTTAGACAATTTTTCAACCAAAATTAGCATGCATACCAAACTTATACTTCATCACAAAACTCATATAAATCTCGCAAAGTCAAAATCTTCATACATCTAATAAGAAATAAACAAGGCTAAACTGAATTCTCAAGACTTAGTTATCCTCAACCTAATATAAAAGTTCAACAAAAATCAACTCAACTAAATAGAAATCAAAATCTTAGTTATCCTCCACCAATTTTTCTTAAAAAGCTCAAAAGATTTTCAAAAATGGCAATTAAAATTTTACCCAATTTCACATAACAAATTGAGAAGACGAATTTCAATTCTACACCCCTACACTTAAACCGGGCATTGTTCTCAATTAATTAAAATAAGATAATAAAGTACTACCAAAGGGACCAAGAAGAATAAAAAATGGGTAAAGGGAATCAAAACTTCCTCGAGAGAATGTGTGCATACAATTAGATGATTGCCTAATTCCCATTAAAATCTTCAAATATTAAGATGAAAAACTTGGAAAAAGAATTTGTATATCCTATTCCCACACTTAAATAGTACATTATCCTTATTGGATAAAAATAGAACAAGGAAGCCTAGCCAAAAAGGATCAAGTAGATTAAAAGAAAGGAAAAACAAACACTTCCCAAGAAATAATGTAGCTCCTTGATTACCAAATTCCAATGAATAAATAATTTCCCAGAAGTTGGCGCTATGAATGTCCATAAGAAAAGTTTCAAGGTGGATACTAAAAATGTTAGAATTCAAAGTATATGTCCAAAGAAATGAGTGCTTAATAAAAACAAAAAAACACAATGCAAAACAAACCTAATCTAGACACAACAAAAACATGAAAAATAAAGTTGAATAAGACACAAACAATGACAAGGAATGAAAGTTCATAAAACCATTAATGTTTTTGTATGAAAAAGGAATAAAGCATGGACATGATATTGTATGGGTGTCCACAAACCCGTGCAAATTGTAGAGAAAGAACAATTGCTTGTGCACGACATGTTGCACGGACATGCATCATACCGTGCAAATCTACTGTGTTTTGAAAATTTGTTTTCTTGAAAGCATGATTAGGTTGCGTGGCCGTGCAATGTGGCATGGCTTGACGCATGGCCGTGCCTCTGGCTGTGCACCCTACAAAAAATTTTTCAAAACGTTTTTTTTTATGGCTTTCAAAAATCCTTTTCCAATCATAATGTGTTATGTTTTGTGAAAAATCATTTTCCTTACAAAATAGACAATGAAATAAAGAGAAGAACAAAATTTCTATAAAAACGTGATAGAATCACTTATTGAAGACACTAAGAAAGAAAAACGTTTTATCTAAATCACTTAACCTAGAAAATACATGAAAAAGAAGTAAAGATGCAATCATGTGATGAAATCACTTATTAACAAAAATAAAAGAAACCTAATCTAAACATGATAGACACATGAAAAAGGAACTAAAGACTCTTGTGATAGAATTACTTGTTGTTGAACATGCAAGGCATAAAGAAGGAAAGACTCCCTTAGGATATGGCCAATTGTAGCATCATGTGTGCATCTTTTGAAAAAAAAACTGGAGTGTGTCAAAGTTCCTCCCCCGGGATGAGCTACTTCTTCACAACTCCTTATCTTCTTGGGATTGAAATTAGACGCTTAAGATATGTTCTTCTTGTTCATCTTATCTTACCACTCCAAAGATGCATACACCAAGATGGACAAACCTCCAAATGAACACAAAAAAAAGTTAAAAGTGAAACAACAAAAACATAAAACAAAACATAAATAGGAAAGAAAAAGTAAAATACAACATCAAAAGAATTTATCAAGAATAATTATCACAAAATTCATCGAGTTCCCTAGCAACAATGCCATTTTTATCTGTAAGAGAATCACAACATTCAAAATATGGTCATTTAAATGTAGTTGTCATGCACCAGATAAAAAGAAATTTATAAACCCTTCTTCCTAAGATATAACACAGTATAGCAGTGAGCAGGGTGTCGAACCCACAACAAACTCAAGAAGAGTATACTCTTATATTTACTTCTTATCTTAACCTTATAAACAATTCTTAAACAATTAATTCAAATGAATTCTTATGATGAATTAATATAAAGTAAATGGGGGGAAAGCAAATAATAAACTAACTAATGCAAAACATAAATAAATAAAGAAACAAATAAGAAATAGAAAATTAAATCTAAGCCAATTAGGAAACCAACTTGTTTTAGGAACATGTTTTGAATCAAATTAGGAAACCTATTACAGATTGGATGATTTTGAGCAACTAGTTTTAGGAACCTGTCTTAGCGACTTAGATTCTCAATCCTTACTAAAGTGGATTAACCCCTAATTAGCCTATAAGTTAAAATCCCTAACCTTGCTTTCAATCTATTCTAATTTAATTAATATTTTTTTAAAGATATTAATACTTTAATTAATCAATTGTCATAGACTAATTACATGATTGATAAGTACATAAAAGCATCACCAATATCAAATCACATACTCAATTAGCCTCGAGAATATGCAATTGATTATTCCACAATCCCGTATAACTAGTTTAGCCAGTTAGCCTCGAAACCTAACAAGAAATATATGCTACTTAGAAATCAATCAAAATGTTAATTAACTTAACTTCTCAATCATACAAGTTAGGTATGTTAATCATGCATAAGAAACTCAACACAATTGCCAAAGAAAGAAAAAACCAAGAGATTAATTATCTTAGCTATTCAATTATACCCTTTCAACTATATTGGCCAAACACAAAAGAAATTAACACAATTGATAAGAGAAGAATTCCAGAATTGCATAAATACTAAAAACAATCATATGCTCAAAGATAGAATCTTTAATTCAATAATCACAGAGTCTCAAAATTAATACTCAAATTATAACCCAAAAACAAGATAGAATCTAAATTGTTTGAATACAAAAGAGATTAAATAAATAAATAATTTGAAAATAGGGAAGAACAAGAGAAAGTTTGAAAGATAATAGTTGAAAAGCCCATAATCTCAAGTCTCCTTGCCTCCTTGCCTTATTCTCCTTCTTGAAGCCTTTCTTAGTTCAAAGAATTATGTTTCTTGAAAAAGTATCTTTAAGAACGTAAAGCTTATTTGTTTTTTGATATCCCTTGCTTTTATAGAAGCCTTCTAAACCATCCTTAGTTAAATTTGGGAAGTTTAAACTACCTTTAGATCAATTTAGGAACTTCTAAAAGCTCTTCAGGAAGCTTGCACGGTATGTATGCATGGTCGTGCCTTATGGTCATGCATTAAATCCTTGAAAATCCTCGAAGCTAGCACGATATTATTATACTACCGTGCATTGTGGCCGTGCACTATAGCCACCTGCACGACCATGCAGATGGCAGGGTCATTTTTTCTTTATTTTTCTGCAAACTTTTGGGAGCTATTTTGGTCCTCTATTGTGCACGGGGTCATGCACTGCTGTTCATGGCTTTTGAGGCCTGATTTGTTTTGTAGGGCTTGATGCATGGCCATGCATTAAGCCGTGTCCCTAAAAAACACTTTGAAAAGTTGTGAAATATATATTCCAAGACCTCAAATACACATATATTCGTTCACATTATAAAATACATCATTTAAACCCTAATTCTACTCATTTTTCATCAAGAGTCCTTAAGATCCATGAAAACACATTTTGAGTAGAAAACCATTGTTTACTTCATAAAAGCATACTAAAAAGATAAAAAAGAGTGCAATAAATGTGAAACCCCACCTAAAGCCAACCCTAGAGTAAGGGGGTCGTGATGCATATCATATTATTTTGTATAAATATATATATTTTTGAATGATTTTATGTGCTTTAGAATTGTGGTTTATAGGTTAAAATGTTTAGTTATGCTTATTGAATAGGAATG
Organism: Voacanga thouarsii; assembly: GCA_026120185.1. Taxonomy (NCBI): domain Eukaryota; kingdom Viridiplantae; phylum Streptophyta; class Magnoliopsida; order Gentianales; family Apocynaceae; genus Voacanga; species Voacanga thouarsii. Next base: position 417,324 of record JANUWF010001360.1, on the reverse strand, counting down.
GTAAAATGGTAAGTTTGCTTGAGGTTAAAATAGGAAGATAGCTTGAGGATTAAATAAGAGGAATATGCGGGTGAGAAGATAAGAACAAGAGTGTTGTGGTTTAGTGGTTAGAGCTCTGGAATTAATCTCTAAGGTCATAAGTTCAAATCCCATCATCTAAGTTTTTATCATGATTATTTTGATTAAGTTTGAATTTTGTTTTCTTGCATTAGATAAAAAATAGGAATGTTGTCTTAGGGGAGACATGAAGAGAATGTCTTGATCATATAGCATGTCCTAAAGAAAATTCTAGAGGAATTCTTGTCGTTTTTATTACCTCTAGCTTTGTCCTAATATTTTCATAATTTAAATAAACCAAAATCCATTAAATCTCTTCTTTTAAATTCCATAAAAATTCTATGATAATTCTTCAGCCTTGAATTTTGAAAATCAGTCTTGAAGGATAGAGGATTGGCCGAAAATAGGATAGAAGTTAGGAAGGATTCCCAAGAGAAATAAATCACTATGGTAGAACCTTCAATCCTACCTTCATGTTGTTCATGGTTTTAATGAAGGAAAATCTTGAAAAATTCCAGCATTCTTGACAGTCCAGCTTTCAAAAAAATTCAGCCAGTAATCCTAACCATTTGCTGCCAGAAAAATGGTCATTTCATGTGGCTTGAAGACTGAAAATTATGTGCAAAATTCAGACTGCACAAACCGGAAAAAAATTCTGGGCAGTTTCGCAACTCTCAACCAGAAAATGAAGCTATTTTATTCCACCTTCAAACCAGCAAACTTCTCTGATTTTCCTCCATAAAGGAAGCTGGAAGACCACCCTTAAAAGACCCTCAAACACTCCAAGAAAACCAGCTGCAAATTGGGCTGAAGAAATGCAGAAAATTCTGTATCAAAAAGCTTTTCCATTTGAAACCTTGAACAAGTTGAAACTAGAAAAAAATTCCAGTTTTGTCTCCCTAGGCCTAAACCGAAAAACACCTTCAAACCTCTGCAAATTGGACCTTGTTCAGCCATGGACTGAACACCATTAACCTCCACACTTACCTTGAGTACTTGGACTTCATAATCATACCTCAAAAACCTCCTAAGATCACTCTATCCAAAACTCATTTGAACTTCAAAAAAAATTCCAGAATTCTTGCTTCATTAAATCACTATTGTATCAAGCTAGCAAACCAGAATTTTCTCTGCCATTGTAAACTAAATTTTGGCCCACCTTAGAGCTATATTAACCTTCATTCATTTCAGCAAAACCAAGCAGTCCAGCCGGCACCATTGAAGAGCAAGGAAACCTCTCTCAATCAAACACCATTAACATATCCTTTACCTCAAACCACTCCTCAAATCACTCCATTTGAATTTCAAACAATCAGATTTTTCTCTCCCTCTCTAAGCTAAAAACCGAAACCCCTGAATTCTATAGACCATTCGGCCAGCACTCACCAGCAATTCGTCCAGCATTTTCCCTCAACTCTCTCCATTTTCACCAAGAACACACACTACCTTTATTCAAGCCAAAGACTACTCTAAGCACCTCTAATCCCTCTCAAAAACTCCAGAACACTCCTACAAACTCCCTAGAGTTCATTTCTGGAATTTATAACATTAAATCTCGAAAACAAAAATTAGCATTCGGATCAAAACCAGTTTTTCCCTTGAAGTCTCAAGAACATCATCAAGGTAACCAAGAACAGTTCTTTTGTTCATCTTCTTCCCTTCAATCTTTAACATATCATGCTAATGCTCTCTCTCTCTCTCTCTCTCTCTCTCTCTCTCTCTCTCTCTCTCTCGGCCGAAATAGTTATGACAACCATGGCTATTTTCTCTCCTCCTCTCTTGGACAATTCAAGACTCTCAAACGTGGACCTTCTTAAATCTTCATCGAAGTGTTCATCAATCAAGTATTTATCCTTAAACCTTCTTTTTAATTCAGCATTCATGTCTCTTAGATATTGATAGGAAGAATAAAATATGAATGGGGGATTGAGTATATGCATGTGAATAAAGGGGTTGGGATTAGGACATGAGAATGATTGATCATGTTTAAGCTATATGGATTTCCATGAGAATCGATGTATGTTCATCATGGCCTAAGAGAATTATGAATGTTTAAACATGCTAGATGTTATGTCACCTTTGGTAAATAGGATTTTTATGTTCTTATCTCCATTGAAGCCATGATCATGATTGTTTGGCCGTGTGATAGCAAGTGTTGATTTAAGCATATGTTCATAAATGGATTAGTTTGTTGTTTGATGTTGAGGAATATGTTCATGATTCTTGTTAGCAATAGGAAAATCATGATTATGTTCTTGTTGATCCTAGGCTATTTTAATTAGTAAATTTTATTACCTTAATTAAAATTATTACTATATTTTTCTCTAAGGATTTCGAAATTACTAGGAAGTTTTGGAAATGCGGGGTTACATGAAATATTGACATTTTACTAGTTAAATAAATGACATTTTTCCTTAAAAATAATATATGCATAGGCATAATATTAAATAAGATCTTTTATATAAATAATAATAACCTTGTAGACCATAGTTCAAACTTTTGCTTATATTCATAAATATTATTTATATTAAAATTTGTTTGTTATTTATTAAACAAAAATTTAATATAATTCATTTATTATTAATTTTGTTTATTACTAATTATTTATTATCTATTAAAAATTAATTAAAAATTATTTGTAATTTATTATTTATTTATAATAAAGCTATTTTTAAATTACCATTTATTAATATTATTTAGGGCTTGGTATTATTCAATATTCAAACCTTAGTTTATTTATTAATAATAACACTTAAGAATTATTATTTGAGTCTATAATTTATTAGCAATTATTTTAGAACCCCTAGTTATTTTAACTTATCAAGCTAGACTTATTTTATAAAATTCTTTATCAGCTAACCTTAAAGCTTAGGACATTAGGGTCGTGATTGTAATAAGTTGAACTAGGATTATTTGTGTAAGTGAATTTAGCTTGAGTGAAACCTTATGTTTTGTGTTTACCCCGGGCGAGGTTAGGTCAGCCTTGGAAGACTTTTGAATTTGAGCAAGCAAAGAATCAGGTAAGCTCCTGCATGGAATTTTGTGAAGACCAAAAATTACTGTGGCAAGCTAAATGCGATGTGTATGGAAATTCATGTTGTAAAGGCAATTAAGGACTATTTTTCCTATTTATTTCAGTTAAGAAAATCATTTGAAAATCAAACAAGCATTTTTACACAAAATGCTAAACTTTTTCTAAAACCCAACTTTGACAAGAATTTTAGAACCCTTAATTGCTATTTCCAAATAAAGCAATGTATGATCCATTTTCTCCCAAGTGGGACAATCAACGTTGAGTACTCAATAAGGGTAGACTACCAGGACTAGTCTTTGAATGGTTAGGGTAAGCTTCTCAGTAGGTGGCCACCTCTGAGGGGTGAGTCCTTCCTGGATAGGATGTCAGTCCAGTAGGCCATGCCGGTCCGAGCTAGCAAGTTTCAGTCATGTGGACAATGTGTTTCCGGAGTGGACAACCAATAAGTTTGGGTATAGAGATAAAGGAGTATCTCACCCGGTAGGCCGTACACCTACCTTTTGTCAGTTTGCACAAAGTGTGGCATTTTGACCATTGCTTAGTCATGGGGCCCAACGTGTGGTAACCCATGGCTATCCATTTGAATGGTTGTATTTATTGTGCACATGTGTGGATTAAAAAGAAAAACACCACTCTTTATTTTCAATACTTATTTAATGCTTGCCAGCACTTTCTCTTATGAAATTGTTACAACTTGCATACATGAATTATTTTACCTGAAACACTCAAAGCACACACGGGCTTACTAAGATTTTTATCTCATCACCTTTTATACCATGTTTTCAGGTTGATCCGGCTGTGGAGGTCAATAGCTAGACTTGTTGCCTATGTTTTGAAGACTTTATGTTATTTTCTTTATGGATGTTTTGAGAGATTGTAGTAAACAATTTATTTTGGATTTGTTCTTGTATTTATCTTTTGGGTTATAATAAGTTTAATTTTAAAGTATTTTTTTATTTTATTATATGTGACCTAGTTATAAAGGCCCCTTGTCCATTGGACGGGGCGACATCCCCAGCCATGTTGGGCCTAGGTAGTGGTGTGTTACAATAAAAGTGTGATTACTTCACGCCTAACAGCTTGTTTGATAGATGAAAAGAGAAACGAAAGCTTCAGCATGTATATAATACTGTCAACCCTAAAACACACCCACGTAAAGCCTTTTTCAATGCCTAAATAGCTTTCCTATTTCAATCCCATAAAACCACTGCCACCTCCTTTTTTCCTTTTATTTCCTTTTCTTCTCAGTGGCAACTTCTAAGGATTCTTTAATTCCCTAAGCCGTCACTCCAACCCTAGTGAGCCAGGGTTTTATTTTATTAGCCTAAGACTAATTAAATTGTTCTTTTATTAATTAATTAATTCACTTGGTCTAAATATAAAATTACTCAATATAATTAATTAATAAATCAATTTAATTAAATTAGCTCAATAAATTATTCTAGCCTAAATACATAAATAATTCGACTCTTAGAATAATTCTTCCAATACTAAATTAACCCAATAAGCCTATATAGTAAATAAATTTACTAAGGTTACTTGAGCTACTCTGGAAACCAAAAGATATATTATTCTTAACTACTAAAACGACTAAAATACCCTTACTGAAAAATTTGCTATATTTTATTATTTTAAATATTCTATTTATCACCATATGGAATATTGACCCCAAATAATATTGCAAGTACAGTGTCTTCAACCTACAGGTGTAATGATGAAAATATCCATTCACGTAATATCCATCATTGAAATAGGAAAAATATACTAACACATTTCTCAATGACATCTACCATCCTTTGATAACTAGTTTGATAATCCATGACTTCCAGTATGTATCTACTTATCTTAGGGAGCTACCCAAGAACATACATACTTAATTATGTTTTCCAGGGTCTTGGATTATTTAGATTATCTTGGACAATCACAATGGGTGATTTCTTTATGTAATGAAGTATAAAAACTTTACTGCATAAGTTTGTCTTAATTAACCAAAGCCATACACTCAATGTACAAGGTTATTAGTATTGCCTTAAACCTCACCCATCATACATTAAAGTGTACAAGTTCAGTTTTAGAAAACTACCAACTTATACTCAAGTCTTAGAGTACTCATCCACGTAGTAGCAGCGATAAAATAATCTTTATTTATTTTAGTACTTTTATAAAGATTATTATCGCGAGTCCAGTTTTACATATTCCCAATACACTTACACTATTAGCGTAAGTGGATTACTCATTGGTTAAAGGTAAACCATTCCCTAAAAACCATAGTATAATGATATACATCTTGATGAAGTACTTAGCTTTATCAATCGATTAAGAACATATTTTGCTTATGTGTTAGTAGTCCATAATCTATACCTTATTATGAAAGTATGACTTAATCATGTAGATTACTTCCTAACATATTTAGACCTTAATGTGTATATATATGTAAACAAATAACCATTAATGAATGAAATATTATATTAATTTTTAAAATGCATAAATACATAGTCCATTTTGGACATACATTCTAACAATTTTCCTCTTGCCTTAAATAGACTATAAACGTCCATCTGTGGCACAACTCCAAATTTTATAAGAAACTTCCTAAGACAAATTGCTTCTTTTGAATCTTCTGAAGCTGCCACATACTTGACTTCCATGGTAAAATCAACAATGTAAGATTGCTTAACACTTCTCTATGAAATATTCCCTCCAGACAAAGTGAAAACATGTTTGCTAGTGAATTTTCTTTCATTTTTATCCACCTAGGAGTCTGACTCAACATAACCAATAGGAATTAATTCATCAGCTGTGTAGACAAACATATAATCTCTCATTCCCTTCAGGTGCTTGAGAATATACTTTACAATTTGCCAATGTTCTTCTCCTAGGTTTAACTAATATCTGCTAACCATGCCTACTACAAAGAAGATATCTAGCTTTATACAAAGCATGGCATACATGAGATTTCCCACTACTGAGGCATAGCGAATACTATTCATCCTATTCTCTTCTTTCTGTATTTTAGGACACTGCTTGGAAGATAATATCAATCCATGCCTAAAGGATACAATTGCCTCTTTACACTGATCATTGCTAAACTTGACCAATATCTAGTCAATATAAGCAGATTGGGATAAGTCTAATGTTTTTGCTTCCTATCTCTAAGAAGTTTTGTACAAAAAATGTAGCCAACTTTTTCCATATCTTTTATGCTAAATTGACTTGTTAGCCAAATATTTATAGATGACAATGTCCTTACATCATTTTCAATGAATAGAATGTCATCTACATAAAGAACCATAAAAGACACGTTGTTTCTATTTACTTTTCTATACACGCATGGTTCATCTATATTTTATATGAAAACATAAGACTTTACAACTTTATCAAATTGTATGTTCTATGCACGTGATGTTGCTTAAGTCTATAAATAAACTTTTTAAATTTGTAGACCATATGTTCTTAGCCTTTTGTAGTAAAATCTTCAGGTTGAGTCATATAGATATCTTCACTCAGATAGCCATTGAGAAAGGCTATCTTGACATTTATTTGTCATATCTAGTAGTTATAATGACATGTGATGGCCAAGAGAATGTAAGTGGACTTAAGCATGGCAATAGATGAAAAGGTATCCTCATAATCGATCCCTTCATTTTTACTATAACTTTTTACAACCAACCTTACTTTATAGGTTTTTACCTTTCTATCTGCACCTTTCTTTTTGTTGTATACCCACTTACATACTATGGGTTTAATCCTTTCAAGTACAGTAATTAGATCACTAAACTTGATTGAGATACATAGACTCAATCTCAACATCCATTGCTACTTGCCATTTATCTGCATTAATATCAGTAGTGGCCTTATCATATCTAGTGGAATCTTGTGCCTGATGGTCAGAGACTACCTCAAGGCTTCTCTCCAGTCCATCTTTTCGGAACCCTAGATATCCTTCCACTACGATGTGGTTAATTTTGTATAGGAATATCTAACTGTGCCTCTTTAGATTCCTCAACTATGGTACTAGAAGTTAAAGTATCAGTCAACTTCTCTTTCAATTCCATCTTACTCAAGACCTTAGTGGATACACTTTGTTCATCTTCCAAGTATCTAGCATGAGTACTAACAAATACCTTTTGTTCTTGGAGATTATAAAAGTATCTGCCCCTTATTCTTTTTGGATACCCTATGAAGAAGCACAATTTCGATTTTGGGTCTAACTTACTTCCTTTAGTCAGTATATAAACCGGACAACCCTATATCTCGAGATGATTTATATTGGGCTTTCATCCAATCCACATATCATAAGGTGTCCTACGCATTGATTTGGAAGACACTAAGTTCAAAATATATACTATTGTCTCTAGGGCATATCCTCAAAAAAATAATAATAATAAAATAAGAAGAGTTACTTGACTCATCATACTTCTAACCATTTCCACCAAAGTTCTATTTATTCTTTTAGCTACTCCATTTTGCTTAGGAGTCCCAAGTGCAGTCAACTGTATTCTTTGATATGTCAAATAGTCATTGAATTCACCAAGAAGTTACTCTCCACTACGATCCGATCTAAACTTCTTAATTAGTTTACCTGTTTGACGCTCCACTTCAATCTTAAACTCCTTAGGTTTATCAAAAGAATCAGACTTGTATCTTATCAGGTAAACGTAATCAAAACATGTTTAATCATCCGTAAAAGTGATGAAGTATTCATTCCTTTCTCTAATTGGCATAGACGTAAGACCACAAACATCAATGTGAACTAACTCAAGTATTTCCTTGACTCTTTCTGCCTTTTGAGTAAAGGACATTTTCATAATTTTACCCATAATATAAGATTCACAATAAGGCCATTCCTTCAATTTCAATGAGTCTAAAGACCGATTTTAGATTAACCTCTAAATCCGATTAGAATTTATATATTCTAATCTTAAGTACTATAAATACGAGTTATTTGATGTAGTCTTTCTCTTCTTATTATTAGCTTTAGTTTGAGTATTATTTATTTGATGACTTATAAGATTAATATAAAAGAAATTGTCATACATGTTTCTAGAACAAATAAGTTTTCCATCTCTACTGATTGAAATACCAGAATGGAAAGAAACATAATATCATTGATTAATAAATTTTAAAACTAAAATTAAACTCTGTTTAAAATTAAAAACATATCAAATGTCATTTAAAACTAAAATCCTATTACAATCAAATAAAAGTTTCAAATCTATCACTGCTTCAGCCCATATTTGTGCTTCATATCCTACTCGTAGTCCATGCTCTCCTCTATTGAGTCTTGTTATCTTGTTGAACCCCTACAAGGAGTTATTGATATGGTCAGTGGCTCCGGAATCAACAATCCAAGTGGATAATGATATAACCATCAAAATAGACTCTAAATAAGAAGCAATACCTAAGGAGAACTTAGCCAAGAAATTTGAACATTTTTTCTTGAAATGTCTTTTCTTACCACACTTGAAACACTTGCCCTTAGGCTTGGACGAACAAGGTTTAGATCTCTTAGGCTGGGCCCTTTATTATTCTAGGCCTTTTTCTTTTTGAACTTCTTGGGTTGTGCCCTAGTTCTAGAAGAAGAACTAAAATAAGTAACCAAAACCTTTGACATAGGCTTCATGATTTTCTTAGCAACCTAGAGTTCTTTCATTAACTTGGTCAATGACATACTTAATTTGTTCATGTTATAATTTAACTTAAACTGAGTGTAGAAATTTGGCAAAATCTCAAGAAATCAAGTCAATATGGCTATCAGGATCTATCATTGCCCTTAGGACCTCAGACTCCTCGAAGTGAGTAATCATCTTGAGCATATGCTCGTGAACCGATGCCCCCTCAGCCATCCTAATGTTCATGATTGCTCTAAGAGCTTCTTGCCTGACAGGTTGATACTTGTCAGCAAACATAGTGTGCAATGATGTATTGATATCATATGTAGTAGTCATGTTCTTGTGCTTAGACTGAAGAACATTGACATAGAAACCAACATATAGCAACGGACCATCTTATCGGCTTTTTTCCATGCCCTTTGAGCCTCATGATCCTGGTCTGTGTAATCTTCTTTAATTTCAGGATAGGGGTCGGTCAGAACATATTTGTTCTCTTTTGTAGTGCGCACTATATTTAGATTCCTTTTTCAATCTATGTAATTAGGTCCAATTAACTTATTCTTCTTGAGAATAATAGACAAATGATTGAAATCAAACATTTTTGTTGATTCGAAAAAAAAACTTCATTCAGAAAAAATGTTTATTTTGAAAAAAACATAAAAAGTGCACATTTAAACATCATATTATTTTCATGATATGGTTAACCTATTAAAACCATTATAAAAAATATGAAAATTTTAGCTTTTATAAAAGTTCACAGAGCTTTGTAGGAAGGTTAACAATTTTCTAAATTAAGTGTATAACTATCACAAATTAAATTTTCTTAATAGGTAATGATTCATAAATTGTTTCATCAATAGGATGGCCACTACTTTCACCACCTACAGATAATCTCATATTAATGCTTCCAATGATAGGCTGGTCAACACTAACACATATCCTAGGCATTAATTATAATTCCTCCATTAGTTCTAAATTTTCGTGAAAATCTATCCTATAGGGGGTCATACTCAAAATGACACAAGGATAATTATAATCTCTAACAGAAATCTGTAATGAAAGCCGTGGGGCCGTTGGAACTCCTCTCTCATTTAATCATTTGAGAAAAATAGGGTTTTCAAAAAAACGTTTTCTTAAAATAAATATTAACTTTAGTGAAATCCAAAAAAAAAAAAAAAACCAATCATTATTCTCTATGTCAAGGATAAAATCCTTAAGAGAATAAACTATGAATTTTTATTTTCACTACTTAAGTTAATAAACTATGAATCATTATACTCTCACTTAATCTTTTGAGAAAAATAGGTTTTTGAGAAAAAAAATGTTTTCTTAGAATAAATATTAACTTTAGTAAAATCCAAAAAAAAAAAAAATCAATCATTATTCTCTATGTCAAGGATAAAACCCCTTAAGAGAATAAACTATGAATTTTTATTTTTACTACTTAAGTTAAAACCATTTTGTAGGAACTAAATTTAAATTATTTAAAATCAAAATATCCTCCATGTTAAGGATAAAACCCTTTGGAAGAATAAACTTTAAACTATATTTTTAATTCCTTAGTTCTATTTAAAAATGTTTTCCTTAATTGTTTTATCTATAGAAAGAATTATTTTCTCAAAAATCTTTGTGCATTTGATCATAAAATTAAATAAAATAGACATGCCTCTAACAATAAACTTTTTACATGCTATTTTTATCATTTAATTCTTATATGACCAAATAATGGATTAAACATAATAATAATAAATCAAAATAATCTTATTTAATCCTAAAGTAGTTCCTCATTTACTAGCTATTTTCATACAAAATTATTTATCACAATAAGAAAATAACCTCGTGTGATATGGGACCCCAAAAAAATTACAAGAAAAACACTGAAAAAAAAATTCCTAAACTTCTTCTAGGAATAACATATCTGCACATCAACAAAACAAACCTAAGCCGATCAAAAATTAAACAAAATTGAAACCCATTCTCAATTAAACAAAATTGCTCCAAGCCATGGACCGCCTTGCTATCTTGTTTCTTGTAGGCTCAAGCCAAAACCGCCTTACTCCAACAAAACATGAAAAACGGTCACTGCTTGCATTTGATCCCTAGGCTGCCATGAGATTTTCTCTCACAAAGCCATGGCCGCCTTGCTCCCTAGCCATGCGTGGCTAGGCCTTCAAGCTGGTGATCGGCTTTTGCAAGCCGATCATTGCTTGTTCCCTGTGCGTGACTTTCTTTACGGTGTTCCTCTATTCAATTTTTTTCCTTCTTTTTTATGGGAGTCCAGTATTGATTGGGTGCCAATTTTTATTACAAGAATTTGTTGATTAAATTAAAATACAATATCAATCGTCTATACCTTTCAAAATGAGATGTACATGAATTCTACGAGAAAGCAATTTAAAAAAATTACAAGTGCCTATACCTCCATGTGTGAAGCATACACAATATCTACCAATATTAAAAACCATGAAGGATCCATACAATCATAAAGATTGATTTTTTTTTAAGTAAAGGAACCACCTTTCCAGTTACTAACCCAAAATATGCTCCTAGATTATAATTATGGTTCTGATACTACTTGAAGAATTGCATTAAAATAAAAACGTAGCAGAAGATAGAATTTAAAATTTTTCCCAAGCCAAAATTTAGGAATACTTACTTATAGGGCGTTTAACTTGAATAACTGGAGGCAGATTCGAACTAGACAAAGCTTTCTCGGTTGGAATGACGATTTGTTTTGCAGGGATAATAGCTAGACGTTAACTCATTCGCATCAAATACTTACCGTGTTTGTTAGCTCTTGACCTTTTAGAGTATTCTCTAAATCTATTATGGACTTCTACCGGTGAAAATAGCTTAGGGTGAATTGATTTAGAAGTAAAATGGAAGAGCTAAACGTTCAAAGGAAAAATGACAAGAAAATTATGGCTTGTTTGATAGATAAAAATAGAGCCGAAAGCTTCAATATGTGTGTAATTAGGTCAACCCTAAAACACACCCTTGTAAAGCCTTTTGCAATGCCTAAATAGCTTTCCTATTTCAATCCCATAAAACAATCTCCACCTTCTATTTTCTTTTTATTTCCTTTTCTTCTCAGTGGTGGCTTCCAGGGATTCTTTAATTCCTTAAGCCGTCACTCAACCTTAGTAAGCTAGGGTTCTATTTTATTAGTCCAAAACTAATTAAATAGTTCTTTTATTGATTAATTATCCACTTGGGCCTAATATAAAATTATCTAAGATAATTAAAAAATAAACTAATTAAATTAAATTGGTCCAATAAATTATTCTAGCCCAAATAAATAAATAATTAGACTCTCAGAATAATTCTTTCAATATTAAATTCACCTAATAAACCCATATAGTAAATAAATTTATTAAGGTTACTTGAGCTACTTTGGAGACCAAAAAATATATTATTCTTGACTACTAAATGACCAAAATACCATTGCTAACAAATTAGTTGTATTTTATCATTTTAAATATTTCATTTATCACCATATGAAATATTGACCCCAAAAATAATATTACAAATGCAGTGTCATCGACTTACAAAATGACCAAAATACCACTTTATGTAACACCCGTTATTGAGATAGGAAAAATATACTAACACCTTTTTTGATGATATCTATCATCCTTTAATAACTAGTACAATAATCCATAACTTTCAATATGTATCCACTTAACTCAGGGAGTTACCCAAAAGTATACATACTTAGTTATGTTTTTCAAGGCCTTGGATTATTTAGATTATCTCAGACAATCACAATGGGATGATTTCTTCACATAATGAATCATAAAAACTCTATTGTATAAGTCCGTCTTAATTAACCAGTGTCATACACTCAACGTACAAGGTTATTGGCCTTGCATTAAGACCTCGCCTATCATACATCAAAGTGCATAAATCTAACTTCACCAAACCACCAATTTATACTCAAATATTAGGATACTCATCTATGTAGTAGCAGCGATAAACCAATCTTATTTATTTTAGTACTTTTATAAAGATTATTATCCTGTGGTTCAGTTTTACGTATTCCAAATACACTTACACTATTAGTGTGAGTGGACTACTCACTGGTTAAAGGTAATTTTTTTTCCCATTTAGAAACCATAGTCTAATGATCTATACTTTAATAAAGTGCTCAACTTCATCAATCGATCAATAATATTTTTTGCTTATATATTAATAGCCTAAAATGTACACCTGATAGGGCTTAAATTAGTCATATTTTTCCTAGTTATTTGAGACTATTTTGTGATACATTGTGTTCAATAACTAGTCATATTCCTTCATATTTGAGATTTTACCCTTGGAAAGGTATTTTATGCATTATTTTAGATTTTAGGGGTAAAATAAGACAAAAACGTCGCAAAACATAACAGAGGAGGCGTCGGCTTGGATAGAGGAATCGCCGCCGGCCACGTGCTACTAGCACGCACTTCGAGATGATGAAAAAGCAAGTGAAGCGGAGTGGAACAGAACCAAAACGGTACCGGCTAAGGAGCTGGAAATGGTGCCAGTTGCACTCTAGACAGGATGGCACGAAAATTAAGGAGAAAATTGGCAAACAATTGAAGAAATAGAACACAACCGGTGCTGGCTATGAGGCTGTATGCACCCTGATGTTAAGGCGGTGCCTCGATTTTCGTATGCAATTTTTGGTAATTTGTAGAATTTTAGTATTTCCTACTTCTAGTCGGCCAAGAACCCTAGAGGAACGCTTTTAGGCACTTCTAAAGCCTATAAATAAAGGGAAATTACAAAAGAAATGGGGGAATTCATAGATCATAACAAAAAATCACTCAAATCAAAGGAGAAATTCTACCAAATCGAGGAGGATTGTGCAAGAAGGTCTTCAGAGGAAGAAGAATGAGGCTTGTCTATGAGTGCTTTCTTTTACTTTGTTTTCTTTTTCTTGAACAATGATGCGTTAATTGTTTTATTGTAATTCAACATTGTTTTCGGTACTCATGATTTTTAGAGTTATTTGAGCTTTTATTAATTGGTTGTTCTTCTTAGTATTTAATTACTTGTACTTATTACGAGATTAGTTGGTTGTTTCTTTCCATTAACTTACTGGATCAAGGGGGTTGATGGTGGTTTCAATTCATTAATTTCATATTCGTTATTGATTAACTTACTAGACTAAGGGGGTTAATTGATGAAGAATTGGTAATTAAAGGTTAATTAATATCTGTCGAGACCAAGGATTTATTGGTTAGCTTCATGTTTTAAGTTTGCTGAGACCAAAGAAATTTAATCAAAGATTGTGTTCAATGCATATTTTGGGTGAATTAGTTGAGACGAGACCAAGTAATGATAATTTATCTAGAAGATAGTGATTTCATGGATTGACCAAAGAAGCGAATCTATTTTAATCATTCATAATGCCAAGAGAATGATTAATTATGATAATGATTAGGTACTTTAAGATCATATTTGTCAAAATAATAGTTTGAGTTACATAATTCTCCATCCTTGACATGTATATATTATTTTATTTTATTTTCCTTTTTATTTCTTTTTCACTTTATTGAGTTGGTTAAACAATGAAAGAAAAGTGATTAATACATACTTGTTCCTGGAGGATCGATACTCGTTTGAACCCTATGCTATGCTTAATGATGAGTACACTTGCTCATATGTGTAATTTGGGGTTAACATTTTAATTTAAACTTAATTGGGAATGTGCTTATTTTTATATAATTTTTATACCCAAATCAAAACGCATAAACATCTGACTGTAAAAGCATGACCTAATCACATAGATTAATTACTAACACACTTAGACCTTAATGTGCATATATATGTAAACAAAACAACTATTAATGAATGAAATATTTTATTAATTTTTAAAATACAGAAATACATCATTTATTTTAGACATCCATTCCAAAAGGAAAGACTAAGAATGTAATCAGATGAAGTTTAAGTAGATAAAAATGAGAGAGATCATAAATCGATAAAGAATATTGGAAGGAAAAAAGAACTTGTTACTACCTCATAAATACCATTGAAAAACTCCAAAGAATTAGATCATTGAATCCAATTGACGAGAGAGAGAGAGAGAGAGAGAGAGAGAGAGAGAGAGAGAGAGAGAGAGAGAGAGAGAGTAGAATCTTACTAGAATAAAGAAAGAAAAAGAAAATGGGAAGAGAAAAAGAGATAGAGTTTAATCAAAGGACATGCATTTATTGAAAATATATCATTTAATTACCTATTAATAATAAAAATTAAACCAAGGTCCCACATTCTACTCCAAATGAAGGGGTGAAACCAACAATTTTTCCCTTCCTCAATTATCGTTGAAAGAAAAATTCAATATAGCAAAGTTTGATGGTAAAATACATATTAAATAAATGAATTGTATATCTATTTTTACTTCATAATATCTTGGGGTAAACATTTGATTAAAAAAAAGGATTTCATTTTATATAGGGAAACTGGAACTTTGTATGTGGATTAAGTATCAATGAATATTTTTTTAACGTTTTATTCTATTTTGTTATAGTAAAATGCTTGTTTATGATAAAATTTTTACAATTCTTTTGCATGAAATAAAAATTTATATTTTAACTTAATATATAAAAAGTTTTAAAAAATATTTAAGTATAAGTAAACTATTACTTTGATTCTATTAAAAGAAATAATTGATAATCTTAATTTGTTAATTTAATTTGTATTATTTAATTGAAGAGAGTTATAGAACACTAAATAGGTTTTTAAACAGACTTCAGGCCAGGCCAGGTCTGAACCTAAAGAAAAGCTTTATAGAGGCTAACAGGCCAGCTCAGGCCTTCAGCCTACAACACAGGCTCAGGCCTATTTAGCCAAAAGCCTGGCCTATCCTGGCCTATTTCCATCCCTAGTTGCCACTTGGTCTTTGTTTTCTACTTCTTCAATTTGATTACCCTAATAATTTAATCTTCTTTTCTTTCGAACATTTTTATCTTTTCATCCAAGGATCGTCCACGCTTCTAGTGTGTTTTCAATTCAATAGTTATTGTCCTACTGGGACTTCTATCCAAATAAGAGTATTTATAATTAGAATATGTGATTTGGTTTCTGTTGTAAAATCAACAAAAGAATCTAGTAATTGATTTGCAAATCTTTTCAAATGAATTATTTTTTGAACATTTAGTTCACTCACACTTGTATGCAAATCTAAATAATTCAATAATGTTGTTTAGGCAAGCGCTTTTTTATGTGGGTTATATTCTTCCTCTAATTTAGGAAACAAAGTTTTACCAAAATGACAATTAGCAAATCTTTGTTGTGAATACATCTCCAGTTAATAGTTCAAGATACCTTATTATAGAGGAAAAATTATATCCAATGTATCCCCAACCTTTTTTGAGGACTCAATTTGGTACGTTGATTTGGAACTATTATATCTACAACATAACAAAAAAAATTCTCGAACGAGCAATATTTGATTTTAAACCAAAAGCCAATTGTAAGGAAGATAATTTATAATAACTTGTTGGCTTTATACGCACAAGTGCTGCATTATGTAAAATAGTATGTCCTCAAACAGATGTAATGGGATTTGTTCTCATTAATAGTGATTTAGCAATTAATTGTAATCTTTTAATGAATGATTTAGTTAGAGCATTGTGGGTATGAACCTGAGTTATTGGATGTTCAATAGTAATACTAATTAATATACAACAAGCATTGAAGGTCTAGGAGGATTATTCTTCGGCATTATCTAGACAGATTATTTTAATAGGATAATTTGAAAATTGCGTTATTAAGTGAATTATTCAAGCAAGTAATCTCACAAATGTCAGGTTATGAGTTGATAATAAATAGACATGTGATTATCGAGTCGATGCATTAATTATGTGGATGAATTATTTTACATATATCACCTTGAATCCTTTCTAAAAATATTAGAGATTCAAACTCTACTTTTGTTAGAGATGGTTTAATATCTAATTTTCCTTGAGAATATGCAACACATGAAAATTTATTTGAAGTCAAAATCTTTTAAATTTTTAAAAAATAATTTTGTATTTTCAACTATTTTTCGCATCATAATAGCTCATAGATGACCTAAATGATCATGCTAAATGATATATGTAGCAAGATCAATAAACTTTTGATTCACTAAATAATGCACTTCAATTCCATGAATTTTTGTGCAATATAAGCCACATAAACAAGATGGTAGCTTTTCTAAAAAAGATTTCTTATCCGAATTTATTTGAGTAATACAAAGATATTCAAAACTATTTTTCTTCATTATTTCAATATGATATCCATTTCAACGGATATCTTTAAAATTTAATAAATTTCTTTAAGATTTTAAGAAAAATAGTGCTTTATAAATAATTATTATTATTCAGTCAGGTAATAATATACTAACTCTTCTGGAGCCTTTTATAGTATTAGCATTTGTGTTTTCTAACTTCAAGTAAGAGAAATATTTTCTATCTTTCAATATGATGTGTGTTGTATCACAATCAACTAGACATATATCTTTAACGCCACTTTTGAATCCAGTAAATGGAACAATAGCTATATGATAATAACAAAATATTTATAAAATTAAATATTTAAATTATAATATAAAAACCTTAAAAGCCAATTACTATTATAATACTGAAAACATAAGATATAAAACAAAATATTAAAAGTAAAGTTTCAATTCTTTTGGACACTATTATTACCAATCAAATGATCAATTCTTCCTTCCAGATATTCAAAGAAATCAATTGCATTAAATGAGTTATATAAACATTAATATCTTCAAGATTTATATTATCATCATCATCATCACGAAGAGAATATTGTAAAGAGTGTTTCAAAATTTTTTGCTTTTCTTCTCAATAGAAGCTTGATGAAGATCAATAAGGTGTTTTGCCATACGACATATATAGGACCAATGACCTTTCATGCTCATTGATAACATATATCTTCATAATTTGTTGAGATCATATCCTTTTCTTTTCTTTTTTATTATTTCTTGTCCACTTTTGGTATTATTATTATTTCTTATAACTTTGTTTTGACCATTGCATAATGAATATTTCCATCACGATTGTGTACACATCCATAGCCACACCCACAACCACGATCTCTTCTGGGGCTAAAATTATGAGTTCTAATAGTATTCACTTCTGAAAATAGAATAGAACTAATTGGTCAAGTTTTATATTTTTTGTTAATAATTCATTATTTTGTTCGGTTACGAGAAGATAAGATATCAAGTTAGCATATTTTTTAATCTATTTTCTTGATATTGCTGTTGTAGGAGCATTTTTGGAGTATGAAAAGTAGAGGGAGTTTTTTTTCAGCATATCTTTATCACTAATATTTTTAGCACAATTTTAACTGTAAAATAATTTTAAATATAGCACAATTATACTCGTTGATGGATTTAAACTATTACAGTGGCAAGTGCCTTTAGTTATACCGTACTTTTAGAAGGACGACTATCTTCTATGGTCAAACTTTTTTTTTATTATTATTCTACAAAATAAGTAGATCCTTCATTGTAAGATATTTCACTTTTAAATCATCATGAAAATGATGGCAGAGAAAAATCATGGCTTTAGTACAAGATTGTGATGATGATGAATTTCCTTCTATAATGGTATCTGCTAAACTCATTACAACTAAAATATATATTCTAGAATTTAGTATTCAGAATAAATAATTTTTTTCAATAATATCAACATTTGTAAATTCAAGTTTGGTTAGATTCGTCATGCTAATACAAAATTAAATAGAAAATATACTTTATTCTTTGTGTTTATAAATTTCCAAAATCAAGTCACTTGATTGAAAGTTTAGCAAAGTAAACGTTGATAGCATCGACTTGATTGTAAGTTTGAATAGAGTAACTTTGGTAGAGTTTCGTGCTAATAACGTATTATAACTTTGATTCAAAATAGAATTAGGAAATAAATTGTAAAATCTATAAACTAAAGAAACTATAAGAAATAGATAAATAAGAGAAATACTTATATTCAATTGATATTATATTCGCTTACATAATGCCTCTATTTATAGAGGTTTAGATACAACATCTTAAATGATAAGAAATGAATCTAACAAATATAATCTTATCTTATCCATAAAATTAAAAATCTTAAAAATAGTCACATTTATGTTTTAAATAAATGAATAATATCAAAATCAAATAGTGGCATCTATATTATAAATCTCTCTCTCTCTCTCTCTCTATATATATATATATATATATATGATAGGGGCTAAATTAGTCATATTTTTTCTAATTATTTGAGGTTCTTTTGTAATACATTTTGTTCAATAACTACTCATATTCCTTCATATTTGAGATTTTATCCTTGAAAAGGTATTTTATTTATTATTGCAAATTTTTTGGGTAAAACAAAATAAAAACGTCGCAAAATAGAGGAAAGGCGGCAGCGGCTAGGGCCCTAGAACAGGCGCCGACCATGCACTATTGACACGAACTTCGAAGTGACGGAAAAATTGGTGAAACAGAGCAAAACAGAGTGGAATCGGCACTGGCTCCAAGAGTCAAGGCGACGCCGGCTGTATTTTGGTCTTCATTGTGCAAAATTTGGAAAAAATCAGCGAACAAGTAGAGAAACAGAACACAACCGGCCTGGCTCGAGAGCCAAGGCGGCACTGGCTGTGCCCTGAAGTTAAGGCGGTGCTTGATTTTTCTACGCAGTTTTTGATAATCTGTGGAGTTTTAGTATCTTCCAACTTTTACTCGGCCAAGAACATCGCACCTACGAGTTTAGGCACTTCCTAAGCCTATAAATAGATGAAAAACACAAGGAAAAATGAGAGAATTCATTGATCATGATAAAAAATACTCAATCAAATGAGGAATTCTTCAGTTCAAGGAGGGTTGTGCAAGAAGGTCTTCAAAGGAAGAAGGAGGAGGCTTGTCTATGAGTGCTTTCTTTTACTTTGTTTTCTTTGTCATGAACAATAATATGTTAATTGTATTATTGTAATTTGACATTGTTGTAGATATTCATGATTTTTATAGTTATTTGATCTTTTGATTAATTGATTGTTATTCTTGATATTTGATTACTTGTGCATATTACGAAATTAATTGGTTGGGTCTTCCCATTAACTTGCTTGGACAAAGGGGTTGATGGTGGTCTCGATTCATTAATTTCATATTTGTTGGCTTTTAACTTGCTTGGACAAAAGGGTTAAAAGTAGGGACAAAGTAATTGAAGGTTAATTGATGTCTGCCAAGATATAGATTCATTAGTTAATTTCATGCATAATTTGCCAGGAATGGGAATTAAATCAAGGACTATGGTTAATGCATCTTTTTGGTAAGACTGGTTGAGACAGGATATGTGATGCTAAATTACCTAGAAGATAGGGATTCATGGATTGGACAAAGAAGTAAATCTTTATTATCCTTCATGATGCCAAGAGAATAATTAGTTATGATAAAGATTAAGTACTTTAGGTCATATATGTTAAGATAATGGTTTAAGTTACATAATTCTACATCCTTGACATGCATATATTTTTATTTTATTTTTTTTATTTTTATTTTATTTATTTTTCACTTTAACGAGTCAGTTAAATAATGAAAGAAGGGTGATTAATGTCTACTTGTTCCTGGAGGATCGACACTGGATTGAACCCTATGCTTGGTTAATAATGAGTACGCTTGCTCATATGTGTAATTTGGAGTTAACGTTTTAATTTAAACTTGATTGAGAATGTGCTTATTTTTTTTTATATGATTTTTATACCCAAGTCCGGACACATCAAGTTTTTGGTGTCGTTGCCAAGGAACAATAGTATGAAAGTTTGGATTTTGTTGATTTAACCATGTAAGATACGTACGATTGTTCTTTTCATAAAAAGGTGCTATCTTTTGTATTTCATATATTCTTGTACACCCTTGTATCCTAACTTAACTTATTAACTTTGACTATGCTTGATGTACTAACTTTATAACCCTTTAATTTTGTTTTAATCATTAATTCTATTCTCTAACTTGCTTCTTGTTTTCTTAGGTGTTATCCTTGGTACATGACCAAAAAATCCGAAGGCGAGATAGTCAATTTTGACCATGAAATCGAAAGGACATTATCAAATATCCGTCGGACAATCCAAAAGAACTTGATCGTCAAAATGGATGGTGTTCAACAGAATAATGCTGGGAATAATAGGAGGATTATGGATGACTTTGTAAAATCTGCAATCCCGGGCACATGCTTGAGTATCACTAGGCCTTGGATAGATACAAACAATTTTGAAATAAAGTCCAATATTATCCAAATGGCGTAAAATATGGTTCAATTTGATGAGCTACTTGAAGAAGATCCCAATACTCACTTAGCTAGTTTTCTTGAGATTTGTGATACTTTCAAGATGAATGGTGTTTCCGATGATGCCATAAAGTTAAGGCTTTTTTCCTTTTTCCTTGAGAGATAGAGCTAAATCTTGGTTAAAGTCTTTACCTACCAGTTCCATCACTACTTGGAATGCCCTAGCTGAAAAATTTTTGGCCAAATATTTTCCTCCAGCTAGGACAGCCAAACTTAGGAACGAAATATTTGCCTTCCAACAATCAGATTCTGAGCCTCTATATGAAAGTTGGGAGTGATTTAAGGAGATGCTAAGAAAATGCCTACACCATGGATTTGAGTTGGGAATGCAGATGTTTATCTTTTTAAATGGCCTCACGTTCGCAACACGGCAAGTGGTGGACTCTTCTGTAGGGGGTTCCATCAATCATAAGATCCCGGAACAGGTATTTAAGCTTATTGAAAATTTGGCTTCTAATAACTATTCTTGGGGAAGTGTTAGGTCTAGAGCTCGTGTGCAAGGAGTGTACAAAATGGATGTTGTGGCAGCATTAGAGGCTAAGGTGGATGCCTTAACCTAGAAGAAGGAACAGTTGGTGATGCCTCAAGGCCAGGATTTAAACGTAAGTTGTGATTTTGTGAAGAAGGACACCCCAATCATGAATGCCAAAAGATGGGGTCACTCCAAGAAACTTTAGAGCAAGCGGCCTTCGCAGGTAATATCCAGCCAGGTAACAATCCTTATAACTCTACCTATAATCCTGGTTGGCGAAATCACCCTAATTTCTCTTGGAGCAATGGGAATCAACCTAAGCAAGGTTCTTTCAATTTTGGAGGCAATCAAAGGAACCAAAACCCCATGACCAATATTGCAACACCTCTAAAGCCACCATTGGAAGAGTTGATTGGCCAATTGGTAAGTACCACGGAGACTAAGTTCCAAGGAGTCAATGTGACAACAAGGAACCTAGAGGCCTCCATGCGCAATTTGAAGAACCAAATTGGTCAACTAGCTAAACTCTTGGGAGATCGTCAAGCGGGGACATTACTAGGGAATACTGAGGAAAATTCATGAGATCAAAGCCGTGGGAAACATTGAAGCCTTTTTACTTTACTTTACTTTCCGTTTTTGTGATTAAGACAATTTTTTATTCCTGTCATTTTGATTGATTGTTTTTTTTTATTCAAGTGCATTATTCAGCATTAGTGTGTTTTCTACAATATTATTATAAAAAAATTTCTGAAAAACTGGACAGAACAAAGTCGGCGCCGGCTCCATGAGCCAGGACTGGCGCCGGTTCCTATCGGGTAGGCGAACTCTTAAGGGCTATTTTGGCCACTTTTTCTTCAAAATCTCCATTCTCCATTTCAAATTCTCTCAAGCCCGCGCCGACTTCACATCCTCTATGTTGGATTGTATGCCCTCTTAGACTAGGTTTCTTATGCAAAATCGAATATTTTAATAAAAGAAATTCTTTTCAGAAATTGTTTATGAATTTACTATTTGTTTGTGCACGATTTTCGTTTGGAACAGACCCATTGTGTTTAAATAAGTGGTCCATGTGAATGGTGGTCTTTCACAGTAAGGTATGGATCACGGGTTATTTAACACATAAACATTTGTTCTTAACCTATTGATGAGACTGGAAATCTCATCATGTTTAGGTTATTATGTTATGAATTCCAAATGGGGAATGGCTTACCTTTAGCCAGTGGGTAGTCCACTCACTTCATGACATAAGCGTATTTCAAATACGTAGAACAGGACTTGTAGTAGTGGTTTCTCAAAGTACTATATGGTAGAAACCTAGACTACTACCGCTACAGCGTAGACTAGTACTCTACGACTTGAGTGTGAGTTGGTGGTCTGGCGAAGTTGGAAGCATATACTTTGATTTGCTGTAGTTGAGGTTCTATCTTAGGGCCAATATACTTGCATGTTGGGTATGTGTGACTAGTTAGTTAAGACATACTTATACAAGATAGTTTCTGCACTACATCGCCCCTTGTGGTTGTCTGAATGGTCTAAATTAACCAGGGCCCTGGGAAACATGACTTGGATGTTTGCTTCAGGGTAGCTCCCTTGGAAAGCGGAAACACTCCAGGAAGTCGTGGATCATTGGACTAGAAGCCTAAGGATGGTAGATGTCATTTAGAGGGGTGTTAGTACGCTTCTTCCTCTCTAAATGTACGACGATGTGTAGAGGGGTATTTTAGTCATTTCACCTGTAGGTCGGAGACTTTGCTAACGCAGCATTGTCCTTGGGGTCAATATTTCCTTATGGTGATATTAGGAAATATTTAAAATGCAAAATACAGCTATTTTTATGGCAAGGGTATTTTAGTCATTTTAGTAGCCAAGGCGGTGTGTCTTTTAGTCCCCAGTATAGACCGTGAGTCCTAATTAAATATGGGCTAAAGAAGTGATCTTAAATTAAATGGAATTTATTTTATTTAAGTAGCCTGATTTAATTATTGGGCTAGAATAAAATAAAGGTCCATGGAGAAAGAGAATTAATTAAATTAGTTTGGTGGGTTAATTAATTATTCAGGGCTTTGGCCCAGTTTGAATAATTAAAGATTAACCTGGGACTAAACTAATATAGGCTTAATTAATTGGACTAGTTTATTTGGGTTGGAAAAATTAATTATTTATTAATTGGGCCAATTATTTGGTTTTAGTTAGAATAATTAATTAAGCCCAAAAGGTTAAACTAAGAGTCCAATGGCCCAATCCAGTTTAACCTAGGGTTTTATTTAGGTTAAACAGAAGATAAGGAACAGACGGTGTTTTTCCCCAGTGCTTCCTCTCTGTGAAAAATACCAGACGTTTTTCCCTCTCCCTCTCCAAAAAATATTCTTTAGCCCCTAAGTTGTTCACCAAACGAGATTAGGCAGGCCATATACTGGAAGATCGAAAGCTAGGCGTTCATCTACATGCAAAGACGAAGTAGAAGGCTTGCAGGGATTGCACCAGAGGCTTCTACGAGCGTGCCTACCCCAATTCCGTATATTCCAGTTCAGCCGAGTGTGAGATCAACAAGAAGAGGTAAGAGAAAATATTTATTTTCTCCCTTTTTCGTCTTCACGCAGGTGTGCTGCGTTTTTGTTGTTCACGTGGCTAGTTTTTTGGCTATGTTTGGCTTGCAATTTTATCTTCAATTGGTATCAGAGAATGAAGATATTTGCACATATAGGAAGCATGTATGCTAGTTAATAAAATCGGACAGTTATGTGTGATTAACTGTGATCCTTCGCTGGTTTTTTTGGTATGGATAGATGGCTTGTTAAACCTCTTGGATGGAGGTATAGGTGAGATGTAATTCACCGTTTTTCTGAGAATAAATCGTGTAAACCCAATTTTAAAGGGTATAGGCAGTTGTTGGTTTTTGGTTTTATTGATTTTGGTTGAAATCAGAGGGCAAAAGCAAGCAAATCCATCGCAGAAAAAAAAACCAGAAGAAAACGCTGAAGAAGAAATCGTCTAGAATTTTTGAAGCAACAGCACTCCTTGCACCAGGGACAATCAAGGCGGCTTGACTCGGCTTGGAGGGATCCGGCTCGGCTGCTATCGGGTGAAATTGAATTGCAAATTCAATTTGCGAAATCCTGAAGTCTTCACGCGGGTCAGCACCGGGGCGGGTCGCGGGCTTGGATGGTCCATGA
The DNA here is from genome assembly GCA_026120185.1 of Voacanga thouarsii. NCBI lineage: Eukaryota > Viridiplantae > Streptophyta > Magnoliopsida > Gentianales > Apocynaceae > Voacanga > Voacanga thouarsii. The sequence goes on along the minus strand of JANUWF010001360.1, from coordinate 392,656 downwards.
TGCGGTTGTTCCGGTGCGGCGGGTGTTGTGGACCAATGACCAGAATTGTTTTGTTCCTGTGCGGCGGGTGCAGTGAACCAATGGGAAATTTTTTTCCGTTGTAATTTTCTTGCATTTTCTTTTTTGTTTTGGGGTCCATACCAGGCGAAGTTAATATTTTTGCAATAGTTAATATTCATGGAATATATTTGCATGAAAAATATTAGTAAAGGATTATAGGATTAAACAAGATCATTAATTAATTAATTAATGTGTTTAATTCTATTAATTGGGCACTTAGGTTTAAAAAATAGAAAAGCATGAAAACGTTTATTGTTTTCTAGCATGCTATTTTTTTTATGTACCTATGTGTGCTTTTTCTCAAAGACCAAAGTTTTTGGGAACCTTTTGTTTTGGCAAGAAAAAATATTTTTCTTTAAAAACTAAATGGTTATTTTAATTGGTACAAAAATTAATCCTTGAATATTTTCTCAAAGGATTTAATCCTTGACATAGAAAATATATTGGATTTAGATATTTTTTTAAATTAAAATGGAGAGCCATTTTGTTTTGTTTTGGACTAGAAAAATAATTTTGTCAAATAAGCTTGAGACCAAAGTCTCTAGAAAGTTTTAATTGGAAAATTTTTGAAATCATTAAGTTTTAACTTGAATAAAATTAGTCCATGGAGGAAATCTCTCAAAGGATATAAGCCTTGACATAGAGATTTTATTGGACTTAGATATTTTATTTTTGAGTTAAGAAAAACTTGATGGAAATTTCAAAATGATATTTTTCAGAGAAAACTTTATTTTAAAAGACTAAGTGGGAGAGGGGTTCCAATGGCCCCACGGCTTCCATCACTGTCCTCATTAGAGATCGTGGATCCCCTCGCGTCACCCTGGGAGTGAACCCGTATAGGATGGGGATACCATAAGGATCTAGATCTAATGGAAGGATGTAATTAATAACCCGGGGCACGTACTATGATCGGCCAGCCCACGTTGGAGGTTATAGTGCGAGGTATGTCCATAGGAAATGAGAGGAAACGGCCATCCCACGATGGAGTTATCCTCTAGATCATTACCTAGAAGGGAAATTAATTTGTGGTGGTTAATACACTTAGCTTAGGAAACTGTTAATCTTCCCAAGAAGCTATGTCAGCTTTTCCTAAGAGCCAAATTATTTTCGGTGCACAAATTTTATTTTGTTTTCACAAACTAAATTCTTTCTTTTATTTTCGATTTTCGTAAATGGTGGGAGGTTCTTTTAGTCCATTGGCCGTTATTCTCGGGGAGAATAAGCTAACGGGTCCAAACTATGTGGATCGGAAAAGGAACCTGGACATAATACTCACAACTGAGGAGTAGAAGTATGTCCTTTACGAAACCTGCCCTGTTATCGGAGAAGGTTCCACCGCTGAAGAGCGAGAGGCTGAAAAGGCATGGAAGAAAGCTGACGAAATGGCACGTTGCTATATGTTAGCTTTCATGTCTAATGTGCTCCAATCAAAACACGAGCACATGGCTTCTGCATATGACATAAGTCAATCATTGGCAACTATGTTCGCAGACAAGAGTCGGCCCGCAAGGCAGGAGGCTCTTCGAACTATTGTGAACACTAAGATGGCTGAGGGAGCATCAGTCCGAGAGCATATGCTCAAGATGATTGCTGCTTTCGAGGAGGCAGAAATCTTAGGGGTTGTCATTGACCCCGAGAGCCAAGTGGACATGGTTCTCGAATCTCTACCGGGCTCTTTCACTCAGTTCAAGTTAAACTATAACATGAACAAGTTGAACATGAGTTTAACTGAATTGATGAAGGAGCTCCAGATGGCGGAGAAGGTCATGAAGCCGCAGTCTAAGGCCATGATTGCTAAGGCCTCTTCTTCAAGAACTGGGCCTAAGCCCAGAAAGTTCAAGAGGAAGAAGGGGAATGCAGCAGCCCAACCCAAGGACCAGCCCAAGGACAAACTAAAGGGCAAGTGCTTCAAGTGTGGCAAGAAGGGACACTGGAAAAAGGAGTGTCCAGATCTTCAGGCCAAGAAAAACCCCACAGGTAATGTTTACTATCTAGAGTCCATATCAATGGTAGGATCAACTTCCACTTGGATTGTTGATTCAGGAGCCACTGATCATATCTGTAACTCCTTGCAGGGGTTTAGGAAGATAAGAAGACTCAAGAAGGGCAAACATGGGCTTCGAGTGGGAAATGGAGCACAAGTCTGGGCCCTTGCAGTGGGAGAGCTGGATCTCATTTTTTATTGTAATAAGATAGTGGTTTTAAAGGATATTTTATATGTACTCGGTTTTCGTCGAATTTGATTTCAGTTACAAAACTTATTAATCAAGGATATTCTCGTATCTTTCCATTCTCGGTATTTCTATCGATAGAGATGGAGAAATTTTATGTACTCGGGCACATGTATGGAAATTTGTTCTTTTTAAACCCTATTAACAAACAATCAAATAACGCTTAGTCTGAACCTTTAACTAAGAAGAGAAAGACCAATATCAATAATTCATACCTTTGGCATCTGAGGTTAGGTCATATTAACTCAACCAGGATTCAGAGGCTAATCCATGATGGGCTTTTGGGCTCATTGAGATTGGAAAGTTGGCCTCAGTGTGAATCCTGCCTGATGGGAAAAATGACCAAGAGGTCATTTACACCAAAGGCGGATAGAGCCAAGGAGGTGTTGAGTCTTGTTCACACTGATGTGTGCGGTCCATTGTCTACACCAGCTAGGGGAGGTTTTGAGTACTTCATCACGTTCACGGATGATTGTACGAGGTATGGTTACATTTACCTGATGAGACGCAAGTCTGACTCTTTTGACAAGTTCAAAGAGTTTAAGGCTGAAGTGGAGCGTCGAACAGGTAAATTAATCAAAACCTTACGATCAGATCATAGTGGAGAGTACTTCCTAGGTGAATTCAAGGACTACATGGTACATCATGGGATAGTATCCCAACTCTCTGCACCGGGAACCCCCCAGCAGAACGGAGTAGCTGAGAGAAGGAACAGGACGTTGATGGAAATGGTCCGAAGCATGATGTCTCATGCTACTCTTCCAGTGTCCTTTTGGGGATATGCCCTGGAAACAGTGGCATATATTCTGAACTTGGTGCCTTCCAAGTCAGTACCTAGGACTCCCTATGAGATGTGGATTGGGCGTAAGCCAAGTCTGAATCATCTCAGGATTTGGGGATGTCCAACTTATGTACTGATTAAGGGAGACAAGTTGGAACCAAGATCAGAATTATGCTATTTTGTTGGGTATCCAAAAGGGACAAAAGGAGGCTACTTTTATCATCCTAAGGAGCAGAAGGTACTAGTCAGTACCAATACTAGATACTTGAAAGATGATCAAAGTACTTCCACTAAAGGTTCAACGAGGTTGGAACTTCAGGAGAAGTTATCTATGGAATCAATTTCTTCTGACCCGATTTTGGAACAAGAAGAGGCACAGCCTCAAAAGCCTGTGCAAATAGAGCCTCGTCGTAGTGGGAGAGTGTCTAGGGTTCCAGATAGATGGACTGGAGAAGCCTTTGAACTGGTCTCCGACCATCAGGAACAAGACCCCGCTAGATACGAGGAGGCTATTGCTGATGCCGATGCAAATCTGTGGCATAAAGCAATGAAAGCCGAGATTGAGTCTATGTACCTCAATCAGGTTTGGGATCTTGTATCTTCATCTGAAGGGATAAAACCCATTGGGTGCAAGTGGGTATACAAGAGAAAAAGAGGAGTGGATGGGAAGGTGGAAACCTTCAAAGCTAGGCTTGTGGCGAAAGGGTATACTCAGAAAGAGGGTATCGACTATGAGGAAACCTTTTCCCCGGTAGCTATACTTAAATCCATCTGCATCCTCCTTGCCATCGCCTATCACTATGACTACGAGATATGGCAAATGGATGTCAAGACGGCATTCTTGAATGGCCATCTTAGCGAAGACATCTATATGTCCCAACCAGAAGGCTTCATTGCTGAAGGCCAGGAACACATGGTTTGCAAGCTTAAGAAGTCCATTTATGGACTTAAGCAAGCATCAAGAGCATGGAACATTCGTTTTGATGAGACTGTAAAGTCTTATGGTTTTATTCAAAACGAAGATGAACCATGCGTGTACAGGAAACTTGAAGGCATTAATGTGGTTTTTCTTGTCCTCTATGTGGATGACATTCTACTCATTGGAAATGATGTAGGGACATTGTCATCTACAAAGGTTTGGCTGTCTAGTCAATTCAGTATGAAGGACTTGGGAGAAGCCAGCTACATTCTCGGGATTAGGCTTCTTAGAAATAGGAAGCAGAGAATGTTAGGATTATCCCAAGCGACATACATTGACAAGATGCTGGCCAAGTACAGCATGGACTCATGCAAGGGAGCTCTAATCCCTTGCAGACATGGGTTGTCATTTTCTTCGAAAGACTGTCCTAAGTCTCAAGAAGAAAATGACAGAATGAGTAGGATTCCCTACGCTTCGGCTGTGGGAAGTCTCATGTACGCCATGCTATGTACTAGGCCAGATATCTGCTTTGCCGTGGGCTTAGTTAGCGGATATCGATCAAACCCGGGGAGGTTCATTGGCAAGTCAGTAAAGCATATTCTCAAGTACCTCAAGGGAACGAGAGATTATATGCTCGATTTACAGTGGTCGATGATTTGGTTCCTACAGGATACACGTACTCGGACTTCCGAGCGGATAAGGATGAGAGAAAATCCACTAGTGGATATGTCTTCACCTTGTCCGGAGGGGCAATTTCATGGAGGAGTATTAAGCGATCTTGTATTGCCGACTCAACCATGGAAGCCGAGTATGTGGCCGCTTCGGAGGCATCCAAGGAAGTAGTCTGGCTCCGGAAGTTTCTTTCAGATTTTGGAGTCGTACCACATATGGATAGGCCGGTTGTGATGTATTGCGATAACACTGGAGTAGTATCGCAATCTAAGGAGCCTCGGAACCACAAGAAGGGGAAACACATCGAGAGGAAGTACCACCTGATCCGGGATTTCATCCAGAGACGGGAAGTCGTGGTGGAGCATATTACCTCAGAAAACAATCTAGCAGACCCATTCACCAAGCCTTTGGCTGAGAGAGTCTTCAAGAGACACTTAGACGCCATAAGGGTGGGCACCTATGGACTTACCTAGTCTTAGAGTGCAAGTGGGAGATTGTTGGATTGTATGCCCTCTTAGACTATGTTTCTGATGCAAAATCAAATATTTTAATAAAAGAAATTCTTTTCAGAAATTGTTTGTAAATTTACTATTTGTTTGTACACGATTTTCGTTTGGAACAGACCCATTGTGTTTAAATAAGTGGTCCATGTGAATGGTGGTCTTTCACAGTAAGGTATGGATCACGGGTTATTTAACACATAAACATTTGTTCTTAACCTATTGATGAGACTGGAAATCTCACCATGTTTAGGTTATTATGTTATGAATTCCAAATGGGGAATGGCTTACCTTTAGCCAGTGGGTAGTCCACTCACTTCATGACATAAGCGTATTTCGAATACGTAGAACAGGACCTGTAGTAGTGGTTTCTCAAAGTACTATATGGTAGAAACCTAGACTACTACCGCTACAGCGTGGACTAGTACTCTACGACTTGAGTGTGAGTTGGTGGTCTGGCGAAGCTGGAAGCATATACTTTGATTTGCTGTAGTTGAGGTTCTATCGTAGGGCCAATATACTTGCATGTTGGGTATGTGTGACTAGTTAGTTAAGACATACTTATACAAAATAGTTTCTGCACTACATCGCCCCTTGTGGTTGTCCGAATGGTCTAAATTAACCAGGGCCCTGGGAAACATGACTTGGATGTTTGCTTCGGGGTAGCTCCCTTGAAAGCGTAAACACTCCGGAAGTCGTGGATCATTGGACTAGAAGCCTAAGGATGGTAGATGTCATTTAGAGGGGTGTTAGTACGCTTCTTCCTCTCTAAATGTACGGCGATGTGTAGAGGGGTATTTTAGTCATTTCACCTGTAGGTCGGAGACTTTGCTAACGCAGTATTGTCCTTGGGGTCAATATTTCCTTATGGTGATATTAGGAAATATTTAAAATGCAAAATACAGCTATTTTTATGGCAAGGGTATTTTAGTCATTTTAGTAGCCAAGGCGGTGTGTCTTTTGGTCCCCAGTATAGACCGTGAGTCCTAATTAAATATGGGCTAAAGAATTGATCTTAAATTAAATGGAATTTATTTTATTTAAGTAGCCTGATTTAATTATTGGGCTAGAATAAAATAAAGGTCCATGGAGAGAGAGAATTAATTAAATTAGTTTGGTGGGTTAATTAATTATTCAGGGGCTTTGGCCCGATTTGAATAATTAAAGATTAACCCGGGACTAAACTAATATAGGCTTAATTAATTGGACTAGTTTATTTGGGCTGGAAAAATTAATTATTTATTAATTGGGCCAATTATTTGGTTTTAGTTAGAATAATTAATTAAGCCCAAAAGGTTAAACTAAGAGTCCAATGGCCTAATCCAGTTTAACCTAGGGTTTTATTTAGGTTAAACAGAAGATAAGGAACAGGCGGTGTTTTTCCCCAGTGCTTCCTCTCTGTGAAAAATACCAGACGTTTTTCCCTCTCCCTCTCCAGAAAATATTCTTTAGCCCCTAAGTTGTTCACCAAACGAGATTAGGCAGGCCATATACTGGAAGATCGAAAGCTAGGCGTTCATCTACATGCAAAGACGAAGTAAAAGGCTTGCAGGGATTGCACCAGAGGCTTCTACGAGCGTGCCTACCCCAGTTCCGTATATTCCAGTTCAGCCGAGTGTGAGATCAACAAGAAGAGGTAAGAGAAAATATTTTTTTTTCTCCCTTTTTCTTTTTCACGCAGGTGTGCTACGTTTTTGTTGTTCACGTGGCTGGTTTTTTGACTATGTTTGGCTTGCAATTTTATCTTCACTCCACTTCCCAAAATTTGATTTTCCAACTTCTAAACACTTCTATAACATCTCCCTTCATCTCTTTTGTTGATCCTACAAATCAAAATCCTCAAATTCTTCAATTTTTCATAACAACATTACATTCAATCCACAAGCAAGGAGCTTAGATTTCTACAAAAATCTTACATCTTTTGCTTGCCCATGCATACAAGAGCATAAATGTATGATTTTTATTCAATTCCTACAGTTCAAATGTGTAGATGACTTTGTCTAATGTTCGGAATACTGTTGGCCAAAAATGGGAATGTGTATGCTAAGATTAAATGGTCCATTACTCCCTGAGCTGCATGAGCTGGACTAGATTAAGAGTCAATACTTCTGTGATGCTTGATTCATGCATATGATCATTAGGGGATTCATGCATATAGTTAAGGTTAGAATTTTGGCTATTTGTGATGGTTGAATAATGACTACATATGAAACTTGAACTGTTGTTTAATTCCATGATACTGCCTTTATTAACATGATCTTGTCTACTTACATGCATTGAGGATATTCAACACGTTTATACTTTACAGTGAACTTTACATGTATTGTTGCAGGTTGTGTTGAATTGATTGGAGGTGAGTGATTGAATTGTTTGTGGAAAGGTGCTATATATTGACGGAGTTTGGGTTTTGCGGATTGTGAGATTAGTTGAGGGTTGCATGAGATTTGAGGAGTATCTGTGCAAGGGTAGTTGCCCTATTTTAAGTCTTGGAGCTTAATTGTTCTCTCTTCCTATTTCCCCCATTCCTTACTTAAACATGTCTAGAGCGAGAAGTCATTCTTCTAAAAGGGCGAGAGCTTCCTCTTCCTCAGCCCCTTCATCTGTTGATCCTTTGTCCCTTAGACCTACTGAGTTTATAGATACATCTTGTGAGGAATGGTACAATAGGAGAGCATCTAATAAGATCATTGTCGAACGGACTTTTTCACCCACCTTAGATCGTGCACTCAAATTGGGTATGATGTTTCGACGGCTAGGATGGGATTCGATAGTCCAATTGAAAGGGAAGTATTGTCCCGTGCTTATTAAGGAATTCTATGCTAATATGACGGATAAGGGCAATAAACATCTTCCCCATATTGAAACGAGAGTGAAAGGAATCCTTATTGTCATCACTCAAAACCAATTAGCTAACCTCCTCCAAGTCTTTAATGATGATACTTGGCAAGGGATTGATGTGAATAATCAAAAAATTCTTTTTGACCTGAATTAGGATGCTAACGGGACTAGAGCCACCTTAGGATTACATAAGCATAATGCCTTTCAAGCCAATAGTTTCTATTCAAACAATGATCCAGCAGCCAACTTTAGAGCTCTAGTCTAGATGTTTGGGTTCAATGTTATACCATGTGCTAGTGGTTTCAATGAAACTAGACTTATTGACACTTATATTTTGCATCGGATGATGAACACATTACCTTATCCTTCTTGCACCCTTGATCATCCAATCTATTAGGGAGGTTGTTCATCACCATCTCTCCACAAAAGCCTTCGTTTTTCCCTTAGTTATAATGAAAATTCTGAAAGACGTTGGTGTGAGTCTTGAGGGAGAACTGATGGAGGCTACCACTGAGCACGATATAGTCGCTGAGCAAACTCTTATGAGTTGCAGGTACAAGTACAGCCAAGAGTTAAAAAAGTGGCTAACTCCCTTCAAGGTCAAACATCCCAGTCAGGTAAGGCCACCCATAATGGAGGAGGAGCACCCACCACCACCAGCACGTGCACGAGTTAGTAGCTCTCAGTCCCACCCCCGGACTGACTTTGAGACTACCGTGTTGGTACGATTCGATCAGCAAATGGAGGTGCTCCTATGCTTGCAAGGTACTATGGATGACATGGCAAGACGGCAAGTTATTATGGAATAGCAGTTGGCCGAATTGAGACGGCATTCTTCTGGGCCACATGGTGGTGAGGACATCTCTATACCAACCGATGATGATGAGGATGATGATGATAAGGAGGACTGATGATACTGTCTACATTTTCTCGATCACTCTTGTTTTTCCTTTCTCTTTTAATGTTTTTTTTCTTTTTTGTAGTTTTTGCTTTCTTTTTTTGTTTGTACTATTTTCTTTCTGTTGTTTCTGATTTCTTTTCTCTTCTAGTTTTTATGCTTTGGTGTGTTTTTTTTCTTTTTAGGTACTTTGTCAATGCCTCGTTCTTCAAAGCATTCAGCTCTTGTACAGCATAATGCACAATGAATGAAAGTTTATTTTTCTTATCTCTTCTCCTTTATATTTTTTGTCCCATGGCATTGTTTAGTTCTTGTTATAGTTCTTTGGCCATTGAGGACAATGTCCAGTTTAAGTGTGGGGGAGTGATTTGATTAACAAGTCTTTTATACATATACTTTTGCCTTCTTGGAAGCAAATTTTGAGCAAAAATTTTCAAAATTTTTCTAAAATTCTTGAGATTTCAAGCTATATTTTTAATGCATGTTTTTATGATGGATTATAGAGCATATGTTCTAGATCGTTTATGGCTTATGCATGACTTTTTGCATTCACTTAGATGAAGTAGTTCTTGATCAAATGCTTTGCATTGTTCTTAAACCTATTTTTCTATTAAAATTCATGGAGCATTCTAGAACTTACTTGAATACCTCTCGAGGCGAAATAAGAAAGACAATCATGATTTAACTTAAGGATGATGGTAATAGTCTTTCTTTGGATAGTTTGAGCTTTTCAAGCCTACCTATTATTATATTATCTCTAGTGCCTATTTTGAGCCTAAATGGTTGATTTCTTTCTTTAAAACCCGTCACAATATTTTGTCCATTGTTTGTTGTTGAGAGATTGAATAATTTTCCAAATCTTTATCTTCTTGATGGATGAAAGTATATGTAAGAAAATGTTGAGGAAGAATGTGGGGATAAAGATTATGACTTGTTACTTTTAGTCATGGATCAATAACTAGTTGAGCTGGAAAGGAAAAGGAAAGAAAAGAAAGAGAAGAAAAAGAAAAGAGAGATTAAAAACAAAAGAAGAAAACAAAAAGCTGTTAGAAAGAATGGAATGAAGAAAAGAAGTGAGAAAAAACAAAAATAGCAACAGTGGAAGAAAAGACAAATTGAAAGAAGAAGAAAGAAAAGGTCACAAAAGGAATGGTGATTGAGCTGTAAAAATTCAGTTCATATAAAGTCCGTAATACCATTGCTGGAAATTTGAGTGATCTTGTGGAAAAAATAAAGAAGAGTTGATGAGAAGAGTTGAGAAAAAAGAAAAAATGCAGAATTTACTTGAGTGGAGTTGTAATTGCTATACAAGGTTATGATTTGATTGATTTCTGGAATAGGAGAGTAAGAAGGGTTGGAAATTATTGATTCATTTTGTTTATCCTTTTCTTGCAAGCTCTCAGTTTATTTGATGGTGGTCTCGATTCATTAGTTTCATATTTGTTGGCTTTTAACTTGCTTGGACAAAGGGGTTAAGAGTAGGGACAAAGTAATTGAAGGTTAATTGATGTCTGTCAGGATATGGATTCATTAGTTAATTTCATGCATAATTTGCCAAGAATGGGAATTAAATCAAGAACTATGGTTAATGCATCTTTTGGGTAAGACTGGTTGAGACAAGATATTTGATGCTAAATTACCTAGAAGACAGGGATTTATGGATTGGACAAAGAAGTGAATCTATATTATCCTTCATGATACCAAGAGAATAATTAGTTATGATAAAGATTAAGTACTTTAGGTCATGTATGTCAAGATAATGGTTTAAGTTACATAATTCTACATCCTTGACATGTATATATTTTTATTTTCTTTTATTTTCTTTTCCTTTTTATTTATTTTTCACTTTATCGAGTCGGTTAAACAATGAAAGAAATGTTATTAATGTCTACTTGTTCCTGAAAGATCGACACTCGTTTGAACCCTATACTCGGTTAATGATGAATACGCTTGCTCATATGTGTAATTTGGGGTTAACGTTTTAATTTAAACTTGATTAGGAAAGTGTTTTTTTTTATATGATTTTTATACCCAAATCTGGACACATCAATCAATATATATATATATATATATAATAGAAGCTGCAAAAGCCCGTGAGAGAGCCACTTGGCATTGTCTTGCGTGGCCGCCTAGCACTTTGAAATCCCTTCAGTTAACTAAAACTATTAATCTCTTTAAACCTCTTCAAATTCATTCCCTATTAAATAATGAAACGTCTAATCTTTTCAAATCTCTTCAATTAACCCAAACTCCTAAACTTTCAAATATCTTCAAATTCACTCCTTATTAAATAATACTACTAACTCGACGAAGGTTCATTGTTCTTTGCATTATGTTCAATACATCTGAATAGACGAAGATTTATTGGACCGTTTATCTTTAATCACATATTAAATAGTCACATGCGAAGACTACACACAATACAACAAATTAGTAGAAAGGTTTTGCTGAATTCTTTACCTTTATGTTTTTAGTTTAGATTCTGATATATTTGTGGTTTACCACAGGTTGATAGAGATTCCATGTCTATTCACATTCTGTAGATTATCAGTAACTTATCTACAGAATGTATGATAAGTTACCCAGGTCCTCTACATCAGTAGATTTATGAGCATATGGGTCTGAAGCTCCAAATTTAGCCTCTAATTCACACAATGCTTTCTCTCTTTCTGCTGTCTAGATTAACTTCACGTCAAACAGAACTAAAGCAACTGTGATTTCAAAAGGATGACATAGTGAGAAAAGCAAACCTTCAACGACAATGAAACTGCAATTTCCACCCCCAAAAGAAAATACAACAGCAGACATATATGGATACACACTGACAATCTGAATGGAGTTGTGTGTTTGGGGATGAGATTTGTCAAAAATAGATAGTCAGAAACAAACAAAAATAGAAGTTTAGCAGACAATTTATTCGTCACTTATGTTTGAATTTCTTTGTCTTTATACTCATTGTTATGTTAAACTGCATAATGGAATTGGCTTGGGTTCTGGGATAGGTTTAGAATTCATGTTTGTAGTGCACTTTGTTAGTTAATAGGATCGACATGCTTATGTGTTAACCAGATTAAATCTCGAGAATATGATAAACGAATCATACCTTTGTAGATATCGTCTCCACCAATACGATTCTTGAAGTCTTCGGCCTTCTGGTAATGCTCCAAACTCCCAAGTCTTCTTCAATGTAATCTCCTTGGACCAAAAAATTGCTAATCGTATTTTGTTTCTCTCTTTGTTGAGGGTGGACTCACACAAAAACTGAGAGAAAAACTCCAGAGAACCACCACGATGATTCTCACGTATGTTTGAAATAGAGTTATCTCCCAAGTATTGGACTCTATCTCATAATACAAATCCTGATAGAATAAGAAAAGTATAGTTGAATACAACTATCTCCACTTATCATATTCCATTTAAAATACGATTTTTTATTTTCTGCAATTTTTATTAATAAATTATAAATAAATTATAATTTATTATTGTCCCATAATTAGGAGCCACTGAAGGGACTCGACCGGATACAATTAGACTAAGCTCCAATAAATTATTTTGTCAATAAAAATAATTTATTAATTACGTTCCACTCCACTAAAAGAACGTAATCGCACTCTTAGTCTAATCGCAATTACTCGGAGTCAATAATTATATCCATTAATTGATCGATCCAACAAATTACCCCCGCTCGATCAATATAATACTTTGAATGAGGCAAGATGACCACAAGTGCCCCTCATTCAAAACCTCAATTCTCATCTTCAATTTGACAAGCACCATGTGACCACGTCACACATACAAAATGAATTCAATAGACACTATTGAATTACCGAGCTCGCATTTAACTCGTCCCTTAGAAGAACTCATGAGGAAATGATCTTGCCTATTAAAGGTGACGGATTCCATATTGCATAACAATTATTTCATATTTATTTCACTTTAATTCCCAAGATGTCGAGATATTGATTATTAAGTTAATCTCACTCTTTGGCAACTCAAGGAACTTCAAGTTAGTAAATATAAATAATTGTTTGCTCAGGATTAAGGTATTATGTACGACAATCTTTTAATATTTTATTTGTATGGTCTATTCCACAAATAAATATTGATGGTCCGTCCAATATATCAAAATATATCCTTAATTTTATTACCAAAGTCAAAGACAGACTTCAATAAAATTAAGACGATCTTCCAAAATAAATTGCCCAAATTTATCTTAGATCGCGGATAATTTATTTCGAACTAAATTATAAATCAAGTCTTTCTGTGTTTAACAAATAAACACTTGATTTATAATATCTAAATAATTCGTGGACAAACAAAGCTCATACATAATTTATACATACAAATATATAAAAACATACTTTATTTAATTTCAAAAAATACAACCATTGTATTTACTCGATGGGCATATCTAACAAAAATTCTCCCACTTGTCCTAGAGTAAATGGGACATGTCAAAAATACCCATACTTTCTATATGACTTCCAAAAACATTTACAGGTAAACTTTTAGTAAAAGGATCAACAAGATTTTCAGCAGAAGAAATCTTGCACACTTCTACATCTCCACGTTGAACAATCTCCCTAAGTATGTGATATTTACGTTCAATGTGTTTACCACGCCGATGGCTGCGTGGTTCTTTTGCATTTGCCACCGCACCACCGTTGTCACAAGACAAACTAATGGCTTGAGATGCGAAGGAACCACTTCAAGTTCTATCAAGAACTTCTTCAACCATACTCGCCTCTTTAGTCGCTTCACAAGCCGCCACATATTCAGCCTTCCATTGTAGAGTCAGCAATACAAGATTGTCCGATACTTCTCCACACAATCGCACCACCACCTAAGGTGAAAACAGAGCCCGAGGTGGACTTGCGAAGATCTCTATCGCCTTGAAAATCGAATCGCTGTAACCTATAGGTACCAATTCTCGAGTTGAGTAAACTAGCATATATCCTCGAGTTCTACGAAGATACTTGAATATATGCTTGACTCGCTGTCCAAGTGTTCCGGTCCCGGGTTTGATCGATATCTACCGACCATCCCAACAAGCATGACAAATGTCCGGACGAGTACAAAGCATAGCATACATGAGACTTCCTACAACTGATGCATAAGGAACTCGTTTCATGTACTCAACCTCGTTAGGAGTTTTAGGACTATGCTTCTGAGATAACTGAATTCCATGTCTGAAAGGCAATTGACCTTTCTTGGAATTTTGCATAGAAAATCTCGTCAGTATTTTGTCAATATATGAAGCTTGAGATAAAGCTATCTCGTCTGTTCTTTCTATCCCGAAGGATCCGAATGCCCGTAACATATCTTGCTTCTCCCAAGTCCTTCATATCAAATTGTTTACCTAACCAACTTTTCACCAATGTTAATGTTCTTACATCATTTCCAATGAGAAGGATGTCATCAACATACAGTATGAGAAAAATCACCTTACCATCTATAATTCTCTTATAGACACAAGGTTCATCGAGATGCCGATCAAAACCATAAGTTTTAATGGCTTGATCAAATCTGATATTCCAAGATCTAGACGCTTGTTTAAGCCCATATAAGGACCTATTCAACTTACAAACTTTTTGTTCTTGACCTTCCCGGATAAAACCATCTCGGTTGTACCATGTAGATACATTCGTCAAGATTTCCATTAAGGAAAGTCTGTCTTGACGTCCATTTGCCATACTTCATAGTCGAAGTGAGCCGCAATGGATAAGAGGATTCTTATAGACTTTAGCATGGCCACAAAGTAGAAAGTTTCCTCATAGTCAATACCTTCTCGTTGGGTATAACCCTTAGCAACCAATCTTGCTTTGAAAGTTTCCACTTTCCCGTCTACTCCTCTCTTTCTTTTGTAGACCCATTTACACCCAATAGGTTTTACCCCATTAGGCAGGTCCACAAGATCCCGGACGGAGTTAGTGTACATGGATTTCATTTCTCGAATCCATTGCACTCTTCCAATGGTCTCGCGCTTCACGTCCTCTACAGCCTTCTTTATACGTAGTGGGGTCCTCTTCTTCCTCAAAAGAGACTCGCTTGAAAAGCTTCTCCATAGAGTAAGTATCTAGAGGGACGTCGAATGACTCTCCCACTACGTCTAAGCCGTGGAGGTTCCCGGACGATTGGACTTTCCTCCTCCTCGTTGATCGGAACTAGATCTCGCTCGATTCCTCAACGACCGGATTTTGAACAAAGGGTGGAGATTCTTCCACTCTATGTCCCGAAGAGTCGCTGGGTATAGAAGGTGTAACATCTATTTCTCTCCCACCGGAATCCGGCATGTTAAGCGGCATAGATACGAATCCTCCACGTGAATCTTGAGTATGGGTCTCAGTAACCATTTGCTTGGGATTATCTCCCTTGGTTTCTTCCAAAATAACCCTACTCTTAGATCCTCGTTCTTCTATGTACTTGTCCTCTAAGAAAATTGCATTTGTGCTTACAAATATTTTCTTATCTTGAGGACTATAGAAGTAGTATCCCCTTGTTCCTTTTGGATATCCAACAAACAGTACATAAATTTGATCGTGATTCCATTTTATCCATCTTTCCCTTTAGCACATATGCAGGACAACCCCAAATCCGGATGTGCGTCAAATTAGGCTTCCGCCCATTCCACAATTCCAATGGAGTCTTAGGGACAGACTTTGATGGAACCATATTCAATATGTATGTCGCAGCTTTGTATAGCATACCCCCAAAATGATGTACCGAGTGTAGAGAAGCCTAGCATTGTTCTCGACCATGTCTAACAAGGTCCTCGTTTCTCCTTTCTCGCCACTCCATTTTGTTGAGGAGTGCCAGGTGCACTTAGTTGAGATAAAATCCCATTTTCTCGATAAGTAAGATCTAAAGTCATGGGATAGATATTCTCCACCTCGATCCGATCGAAGTGTCTTAATGTTCTTTCCTAATCGCTTCTCGCCTCAACTCTTAAATTCTTTGAATTTTTCTAAGGCATCGACTTATGAGTCATTAGGTAAACATATCCATATCTTGAGTAATCATCCGTAAAAGTAATGAAATACTCATACCCACCTCTAGCTTGGACACTAATTGGTCCACATACATCGTAGTGCACTAATTCTAAGACTTCCTTTACTCTATTTCCTTTGGAAGGAAATGATCTTTTGGTCATTTTACCTTCCAAACAAGATTCGCAAACTTGAAGAGGTTCTACCTTTAAGTCACTTAAAGGACCTTCTTTTACAAGTCTTTGAATCCTATTTAGATTGATGTGACCAAGTCTAAGATGCCATAGGAGAGTCTCATTAGTAGGAGATAACTTAATGCGTTTATTAGTTTCAAGTATGATATAATGAACTCGTTGGTAGGTTTCAAAACATACAGATCATTATTTAAATTTCCACGACATATCAAAGAGTTATTCAAAAATATCTCTACCGAAAATTTATAAAATTTAACAGAATATTTTTGTTTGAATAACAAAGAAACCGAAATCAAATTTCGATAAATGTCGGGAACATAAAAACAATCTTTCAAAACCAAATGTTTATTATCAAAATAAAGATAAACATCTCCAACAAACTCTTGCAGATATCACCGATCCCGTGCCAACCCTTAGAGTATGCTCTCCTTCATTGAGATGTCTCGGTTACTTGGAACCCTCGCAATGAATTGCAAACATGGTTAGTGGCTCCGTAATCTACTATCCAAGTATTTGTAGAATCAACCACTAAACAAGTTTCAATGTAGGATAACTCACCAGCACCTTGCTTGCGTTTAGCTAAGTAATCTGGGCACCGTGACTTCCAATGTCCCTTTTGCTTGCAAAGTGGAAACATTTGCCTTTAGGCTTTTCATCCACTCTTGCTTTCTTAACCTCGTCGCTTAGGCCCTTTATTATTATTCTGCTTCCTCTTATTTCCTCCTTTGCCCTTAGGCTTGGAAGAGGAAGATCCAAGATGAGATAAAACAAGAGCGTTGCCACTTCCCACTTTTAGGGTAGCCTCGGCGCTCTCAAGCTCCTTCATTAACTCGTAAGAGACATCTCCATCTTGTTCATGTTATAATTAACTTTGAACCGTGAAAACATCTCTCGGAAGAGTTTCTAGAGCCATGTCAACCCGAGTCTCAGTGCTTAATTTCAGCCCCTAAGACCTCTCGCCACGTTAAACCGAGCGATCAATTCTAACATATGATCTCTCACGGGCGTTCCAGGTTTCATGCGCATATTCATTATGCGCCTCATTGCCGCTTGACGGGCCTCGACGTCCTTTGTGCTCAAACATTTGCCGGAGGCTTCTCATGATGTCTCGTAGCGGTTGTCATGTTCTCATGTTTCTGCCGCAACACATTTGAGATAGATCCCAAAATGTAGCAACGAGCCATCTCATCGTAACTCAACCACTTATCATAAGCCTCCTTTTGTTCGCGCGTGGACTGTTCAGTAGGCTTAGCAGACACTGTTCAGCTTAGCACATATTTGAGCTTCTCAGCAGTGAGTACAATTATGAGGTTCCTTTTCCAATCAATAAAGTTTTCTCCAACCAGTTGGTTCTTTGTTAAAATTTGGGATAAAGTGTTGGAAGTCATTTTTCTGAAATTAAATAAAATAAAAACATATGAGCCATTTATCATATCATGATGCATGATCAATATAAAATGGTATGATGCATGATCAATATGATAATATTTTAAGTAGTAATAGAAACTACTATCAAAATATGACAACCTAAAACTCTACAAGTAACATGTACCTCTATAGGAGATAACAATGTAACTTATAGTTAGGTCAAGATCCACAACCTAAAACTCCAAAGTAATATGCACCTCTATAGGAGATAACAATATAACTTATAGTTAGGCCTGGATCATCCCACTAAAATTAATATATCTTGCATCAAAACGCAATATTAATTTTAGTGTTATTAATATTTTGGCCATCATAGATATTATTTGGATATTCTATAGGAAGTCCTTATAATGTCTTTGATTTAAGTGTAACCCCTATATTCAAAATTTATTTTATTTTATAAAGTTTCCAATCCAATCACATCACCTATAGGGTAATTATGAATGAATTAAACTTAAAAAATAATTAAAATTTTGATGCCCAATCTAGTAACCAATAAAACGTAGCCTTCCTATAGGGAGACCATTTAAAATGGCACGAAGCAAACGTTAATTTTACTAATGGGCTAATAGGGGAGGCCAAAGGTTAATTAAAATTAACCAACTCACACTTAATTTTTTTAATTAATTTTTATTAATAAATTATAATTTATTATTGTCCCATAATTAGGAGCCACTGAAGGGACCTGACCGGATACAATTAGACTAAGCTCCAATAAATTATTTTGTCAATAAAAATAATTTATTAATTACGTTCCACTCCACTAAAAGAACGTAACTGCACTCTTAGTCTAATCGCAATTACTGGAGTCAATAATTATATCCATTAATTGATCGATCCAACACACTTTTGGCCGTCCCCTTGGCTACCGTAGTTTTGTTGGTTTGAATGATAATGGCGTTCTATTCGATTGTTGTATTATTCAAAGTATTATATTGATCGTCGGGGGTAATTTGTTGGATCGATCAATTAATGGATATAATTATTGACTCCGATGAATTGCGATTAGACTAAGAGTGCGATTACGTTCTTTAGTGGAGTGGAACGTAATTAATAAATTATTTTTATTGAAACAAAATAATTTATTAGAGCTTAGTCTAATTGTATCCGATCGAGTCCCTTCGATGGCTCCTAATTATGGGACAATAATAAATTATAATTTATTTATAATTTATTAATAAAAATTGCAAGAAAATAAAAATCGTATTTTAAATGGAATATGATAAGTGGAGATAGTTGTATTCAACTATACTTTTCTTATTCTATCAGGATTTGTATTATGAGATAGAGTCCAATACTTGGGAGATAACTCTATTTCAAACATACGTGAGAATCATCGTGGTGGTTCTCTGGAGTTTTTCTCCCAAGTATTTGACTCTATCTCATAATACAAATCCTGATAGAATAAGAAAAGTATAGTTAAATACAACTATCTCCACTTATCCTATTCCATTTAAAATACGATTTTTTATTTTCTGCAATTTTTATTAATAAATTATAAATAAATTATAATTTATTATTATCCCATAATTAGAAGCCACTGAAGGGACCTGACCGGATACAATTAGATTAAGCTCCAATAAATTATTTTGTCAATAAAAATAATTTATTAATTACGTTCCACTCCACTAAAAGAACATAACTGCATTCTTAGTCTAATCGCAATTACTAGAGTCAATAATTATATCCATTAATTGATCGATCCAATACACTTTTGGCCGTCCCCTTGGCTACCGTAGTTTTGTTGGTTTGAATGATAATGGCGTTCTATTCGATTGTTGTATTATTGTTTTTTTCTCAAGGCCATAATACATGGTGAGCTGAACTTTCCATCTTTAAGCTTTATTAAGTCATTTGTATCCTGTATACTAGGAATGACTACGGATTGCAATCATGAATGCTTGGAATCATCTGTATGGTGCACGATGCAAGGAACAGGAGTTTGAGAGTGAGTGAGAATTGGTTACATATACGTATAGAGAAAATGTGGGTGAACTATAACCGTGAAATAACATAGCATCACTTTAGCTCATATATTGGAGCTTACTATCCAAAGTTGAGATCCTTTTGTGTGGTCTGCCTTGGTCAATTTTCTATATGTGTATCATACTTATCTCTCAATATTTGTTGTTTTGTCGATCATCATCTCATTCTTTTTTTTTCCTTCTCTACCCTGTAGCTTTCAGTACGAATTATGGAACACTTAGATATCAATTATGAAAGGACTAGTCAAGATCCCCAATTCTAATTCTATTCTGGATCTCAATAAGTGAGCTGCTTTAGGACCCGCCCTTTTTCTGTTTGCTTTGTTTAGAGTTGCTGCTTCCTTGAAAATTTAGGAATCACTTTCTATGAAAAATTACAAGTATCTGAACAATTTGTGATCTTATTATTTAGAGAATTTGGAATTCAATTATGTTGAGAAGGAACACCATAATTTAAGGTGTACATAATGTTGCCTGATAGGAGGGGGAAATATCATTAGTGTGTATAATCTTTGCTTTGTTTCCACCATGAATGCATACTGCTTTGTAAATATGTTGATCCATTTTACTTTTGTAAGTTTATAATGCTTGGTTAGATCTTAAGAATGCAGTCTGTTTTAGTGGGTTATCTTTCAGGTATCACAAATTTCCTAAACACAACAGTAGAAAGAATTTAAACCCAATCAAAAAGAAGCAGAAAAGAATGTTTGGTCTTATGATTCTGTCTGTACAAAGTAAGCTCTGCTTTTTGCTTTTCTGAGCAATGAGCAGATATCAATTCTCTGGAGGTTAGCCTTTGATGTTTTCTTACTGGTCATGGGCATTTGGAAGCCAACACAGACATCTTCCTTGCACAATTATTGAGTCAAGTTTGTCCAAATTTCTGTATTATTTGATGGATTTTCGTGCAAGAAAACGTTCTCGCGCTGCTTGTAGCTTGCTATCACGATTATCGATAAGCTGAGGAATGGCTTTATCATCCATCGTTAAGTTCTAATTTTCATCTTGAGCTCTCTCCTCTGGCTCATGACTTCCACCACTGCTTTTAAATACAGATGAAAGCTCAGGCCATTGTTAACAAGAAGATAGAATTGACATTATAAAAATGAACGATACTAATAGCTAGAATGGAAAATGATCCTAGATTGTTATCTGAGTTTGCTGACATTTAGCTTCTCAAGCTTCCTTATGATGGGCATGACCCACGGCATTTCTACTGCACACACATTGCGCATATACGGGCGTGAGGTGGCAATGAGTTCATGATACACAAACACAATTGGGCAGCATTCCATCTTCATCGGGTTGCAATATACTGGAGATACACGAACTTGAAGAAGCAATAGTTGATTTTGAGCCTGAGAAAATTTCTCTACCAGTATGATCATGGAAGCAATTTATGAAATGCCATTAAATTCCAAACCTCCACCTCCATTTCACAGTAGTTGGCTCTTTTTTTTTTTTTTTTTTTTTTTTTTGTGACTCTTTCTCCTGTTGAATGTTTCACCTGGAGCAAAATAGAAAGTAAAATAAAGGCCTTTTGCGTTCACTACTCTTCACTCATTATTGTTAACTCTTTACTTGAAGCATAACTGCAATAGACCCAATTTCTATTAAAAGAAGTTTAGAAATAAATTTTTACTCTTTTAAAATAAATAAAATTTATTATAATTTACCCTTATTAAGTTAGGAGTAATAATATTTTAGCACCATAAGCTGTAAAAAAGCACCAAACTAACTATAAGTCAATGACGATGTTGATTAATAAAATTTACTTTTTTAATCAAATATCTATTTTGCTGAAAACACAATAAATCAAAGCTGTAAGATCGAGAACATTGGTAATGCACCAACTTAAATTATATTTTTTCTCCTATTTTTTATACCAATCAACATAATACAAAATGAGTTCACCAAGAAGTCTCAATCCTTTGAAAGTAGGATTCATGGTGAAATTTGTGTATATAAATTCACGAATAATTGATGATTGAAATTAAAAAGTTTAAAATTTAATAACAATAGAATGATTGTGTGTAATTTTTTTTAATAGAAAATATTGATTTGCGTGTAAAGATTTTTTTGTTATTTATTTTAATATTAACATAAGTTATACTCCGTGTATTTTAAATAATAAATTTTACTCTCGTACAACGCACAAAATATAAACTTAGTAAATAGATAATATTAGAGAATAAATAGCCACTTCTCATCCTTTGATTTCATAACAATAGTATCATATTTCTTTATAAAAAGGACGCAATCTCTCTATTTTCATTGAAAATTGGGCTAGGGCAAAGCCCAACTCAAAATCTTTGGGCTAAAGTATACAAAAATTCTATCGTGATTTGTCTTAGAAAACTCAACCTAGCCCAACCCATTTACACCAACATCCTGGTTTGGAAAGCAGGCTATCAATTTCGATTGAGGTTAGTCTTTTACCTGATGTTAGACTGGTACTATTTAATTTGCCTCAGTTAATAAAATTACCTTATTTTGTTATCTTTTTTTTTTTTTTTCTGTGTTGCTTTGGAGAAGGGATAAAAGTGTGAAGATCCGCCTTTTTTGGGTGGTTTTATAAGAAGGGGAGGAGGAGGAGAAAAGAAGGGATTAAAGGAGGGAGATTAGATTGATTCTTAAGTAGGAATAGAAGTGTAAGACTATTATAATAAAATGAATGAAAAAAGTGGTGTTCAAATTGATTGGTTAAATCTAGTTTAATTTTACCAATGAGATTCATTATACACAATCAATTAAAACTGTCTTTATTTAATGTTGTAACACGTATGATTATTCCTAAATTTGATTTTCAATAAAAAGCTTTAAACTATCTTATTTACCCAAAAAAAAAAAATACTTAGTCTAGAGATTTTGTCACAAGGTAAAGGCCATGTAATAAATAAAGGTAGACTACATTTTAATACTTTCTACAATAACATATCTACCTTTTAGTAATTCAAAATTTTAATATCTAATTTTTACTCCCCTCAATTTTAGATTAAATGAAAAAATTACTAATTTATTCTAAAATTATTTATATTAACATCCTTGACGTATTTTTATATACTAGAAACATTCACTGTCTTTTAAAATTTTATACCAAATTTCCATATTATTACTTTTTTTTAGTAGAAAAATATTAATTTTCTTTTCTATCCTTTAGAAGAAAAATCATTTAAACTAATGTTTTCTACATATAAGTTATGAAAAAGTATATGAAAAATAAATCATCTATAGATTCATATAATAATAAATTAAAATATATTTATTTTTTAAAAATATGTTTATTTAATCATCTATAAATTTATTGTAATGTTATTTTATCGGTAACAATTACACTGGTTAATTTTTTGAAGATGAATTATATGTATGTAGACATATATTTAAAGACATAATTTAACATTTTTTTTAATCATGATATGAGATTTTTTTTTAGAAGCATTGATAAGTAAATAATAAAAATAAAATATTATTTATGCAATAGTAAAGAATGAAGGAACTTTAATGCTGACATATTAATAAAGAAAATAAAATATGAATGTTTAAATTTAGTTTTAACTATTTTTATTTTAACATGTTACCTTAATAAATTATCATGAAACTCACGTAATAGTATCGTATTTGTTGTAGTTTAATTTTAAATAATCATTTAAATAAAAAATGTAGACTCCTAGTTAATTTTTTTACATTTCTAAAACTAAAAATTAGAAATATATAATATATATTTATTTAATATTTGAAAATTTTTAGTTTATAACAATGTATACTAATAAAATTAAAACTTAAATAGTGTAGTGGTTCATGTTATATAGAAAAACCTAAAGAGAGGTTAATATAAATAACTTTAAAATAAATTAATTACTTTACCTTTTAATCTAAAATTGAAGAAAGTAAATAGTAAGTTTTGAAATCTTAAGGTACTAAATGATAAGTATAGCAGAGTATAAGGCATTAAAAAGTAGTCTACTCAATAAATAAACAAGTTACACAGATGAATTATTCAACTTATGGTAACAAAGAAATACCACAATCCAAAGCCTAAGAGGATAAGGTACAAGAAATAGAAAATAAAACAAACACATAGTAATCTTCCTCTTAAATTTCTTATCTCTATCAATAAACAATATTATAGGTCCAAACTAATCGAGTTCCTTGTGCAGTAATTTGAAAGACTCTGAGTGTATTAGTGGCATTAAAAATCACCTGGGAAAAGAATAAGAAATTAAGAAAAGTTCTAAATTAAGTTTATTCCAAATCAAGTTTGAGTAACAAACTAATATTAAGAAAATAGAATAACCAATGCCGATCTAAAAGGATTGACAGAGAAATCATTTCAAAGAGTTATAAATCTTGATAAACAAAATATATATATATATATATATATATATATATATATATATTGTGGTTTATGGACAAAAAAAAAAGGTGTGAGAGCACAAAAAAATAAAAAAATAAAAGAATTTTGGCCAAAAATCTCCGATCTGGCAAAAAGGTACAAACATGGGAATAAGACGAAGTTCAAGCAAAGAGAAAAATGTTAGAGAGAGAGAGAGAGAAGGAAGGGTAGCCATATATTACCCAAAATCACGATTGAAAGCTAGCAAGGAGGGAAATTGTATAACCCAATTGTGTCTTATGAGGAGCATACAAAATCAAAGAAAAGGCCGGTGGTAATAAACCAATAGTAAAGAGCAAATAAAACAAGTTCTAAAGCAAAATAGAAAAGAAGTACCCCTCCATTCTGTTGAGGATATAATGTTTTGAAAATTGGACTAGAAAGAGAAATGGTAATGGTAATTTTATTAATTACCATTTTTTTTCCCTAACTGGTTCATTAAAAAAATAAGATTGATTTTAATATCATATCCCTTATCAGTTATCACTGACTGTACACAAATATTTTTTCGAATATAAACATTGATAAACCATACCTTAAAAGACCTCATAAAGTGAGATTTCATGTTTTGTTTAAAATAAATAAAAATGGGGTAAAATTTTATAAGGAGTGAAATTTTTAAGAAAAATGAAAACATGATAAACATGTTAAGAGTAATTTGTAAAATTAGTCAATTAACTATCTTTGTGGTTCGAAAATAATTTCAATTTGTTTATTCCAACTTTGTTGCTTCTCAACTATTTTATTTCATTATTTTTAGTTCCAACTGTTAGTGTTGTACCTTAGAGGCAATTACTTGTATAATGTATATGATATATTTTATTTTAACAAAAGGCATTATTTATCTTACAATTTCTTTTGTTTATTTTTAAGTAATATAATTGTTCGATAAAGTCTTTAGTACAACACTGTGTTAAGAAAATCATGATAGAGATCATGATATGAGATTCCTACTACACTGTATAGTGTTAGTACTGAAATAGTCCCTAGTAATAGTTTTAATGAGACAGGACATCATTAATGCGTTAAGACTAGCATGTGTTAGACTTCCTGATTTGATCAGGCAGTGGTTCTCATATCCGTGACTATTGAAATATTCAAAGTTAACACATGGATACTTGTTAATGAAACAAATTCATTGGACGACCTAACTATGAGATAATTACATGAATAATTATTTAGTGCCAGTGATATAATCTCAATATAGCAAACGTGCAAGTATCCTTAGACTTGAGATCTCCAAGGCACTTTGTTTGCTAAGTATTGTACTTTGATTCCAATCTCTGGAGCTCGATCGAGGGTCGCCTATGGGATGGATATTGGGTACATTGTGAGGTAAACGAAAGTAGTTGAGAGGGTCAATAAAGGATTCACCACTCCTAATAGTAGGGACGAATATCTCACGGCCACTTGTTGGAATTACTACTCTCGAAGTCCTTGGTTAAAGCGATTATGTATTGGAAATAATTCAAATTGATACACATCTAGAGTAGTGGGTTCCTGGTACAAGTACTATTGTGTTCGGGCCAGACTAAATTCTGGAGGGAGTTGGCACTAATTCCGTACTTCAAACCGAATGAGATATTATATGGTGAAATGAATTAATTGTACTAAAGTTTGTTATTGAAGGGTTCATGTCAAGCCATTTGACTTCCTGGACTCTTGGGTAGTCATGATGTGTTGTTAGATACCACTCATGATCTGAGAATATGAGTTTATTAATTGATAAATTAATAAACCAATTCTGATTAGAATTAATAGGATTAATTCTAATTAATTATGAATTATTAATCTCAAATAGTTTGGATTAATTCACGTTTGCTACCAATTGATTGGGAAACCTAATAGGTCACACATAATAAAAGATTATATACTCAAGATATTATTTGATAATATAGTGGGTTAATTGGGAGAAAGAAAAGTTGTTGTAGACAAATTATAATTAGTTATAATTTTTTGCCCAAATTGTAATTATGAGAACTTGATATTTCCAGTTACAATTAGAGAATTCTAATAGGACTATAATTCTCAGTTTTAGCAGGATTTTTCAGTTATATATATATATATATATATGATATAATCGAAACCCTAGCTGAGGTTGGATCAACGGATACTCTAGGCAACATACAACCTTCTTTCTTCTCTCTCTCTTGTTGCTCTTGAAGCAAACAACCTTAGCTGCCATCTTTTTCTGCTAGCATAGGAAATTTTGGTACTTGAGTATTCATCTGTGTGGATTACTGTTAGAGATAATCACATACTGTGATTATCGTGATTAGATGTTTAACTCACGTGGAGGTTGATCAAGAGGATTGTTGGATCGTGCCTCAACTTGAAGAAGAAATTTTTGTTCTTCGGATGATCAAACAAAAGTAAAAAGCTGCTACCTTTATTATCTTTATATCTTTTTTTCCACACATAGGAGGATTCTGGGATGGTATCTCGTTTTTTCTTCCACTGCACCGTATATGATATAAGCCTGAGAGATCCAACACCAACTACCACTCAAGTGGCTGAGTTCTATATACTCACATGGGTGGCAAATGATTTTTTCTCTAGACTCCACCACCTTGATCAATAGTTAGGATTAAAAATAATGAAATTAAATAGTTAAGTGACAAAAAAAAAAAGTTAAACAAAAAATATTTAAGACTATTGTTACAAAATAAGCAATTATCAAATTTTATATATGATTCAATATTAAAAAATAAAATTGATTCTAAATTTGATCTTATTCTTATGGTCCTCTTTACAAATATTTAAAGGGCACTAAATATTAGTGGATGATTTTTCACTTACTAAATTGTTACGGACAAATAATAAGAATAAAAGGAATTAAAAGTAAGATAAATTAAAAAACACACAATATTTGCGCAGTTTGATCAATACAACCTATGTTTACGAGTAGGGAGAAAGACATCTATATTTGGCTTGCCATAATAAACATTTTGCATCAAACAGGTTTTATGCAGGAGTTTACCTGATCCTTAGCTTGAGATAAAATAAAGGTCTTCAACAGCTGACCCAACCCCGCCTGGGGTAAATATAAACCACAATCAAACTCAAGCTAAAATCCACTTTCACAAATAAAACTAGCTCAACTCACTACAACCATGATCCTAGTGTCCCAAGCTTTAAGGCCAGATAATAAATAAAAAGGGTATATAAGCTAAGTCTAATTTGATATTTAAAACAATTAGTGTTTTGGGAAATAGGTATTAATAAGTTGAAGGTTTAAATCTTGCTAAAAATAAATTAGAGTTTATTTGATGAAGAGTCCTAGGTGGTATTAGGTAAAATAATGATTTATTAATAATTAATTGTTAGAAAATAATTGATAACTAAAATTAATTGAAAATGAATTTCAATAGGTCTTGATTGAAAGATAATAAATAAATTTTAATAGGTTTTGATTAAAAGATAATAATTGAAAGATAATAAATTTTAATGGTATTTATGAATATAAGACTCACAAAATTAATATTTTACGTATTATGATTATTTATATAAAAAGGCTTTATTTGATATTATTATCATATATAATATCTATATATTTTATTTCTTTAATAAAAGCTATAATTTATTTGACTAAAACATCACTATTTTATGTAAAAGACCAAATCCACATTTTCTAGGGTTTTTCAAAAATTATAATATTGATCATTTTATTAATGAAATAAAATTTAGCTTAGGGACAACTAGATCATGATCATATTTCTATTGCAAACCACAATCATGAACATATACTCTACTTCAATTCATCAAATCATCCAAATCATGAATAAAAGCATAAATCTAAATTTACCAAGGCATGATCCAACATCTACTAGCATAAACATAATCATAGCTTTAACAATCATATATGAATATAAATCCTATTCACCATGGGTGACATAATCTCTAGCATACTTGATCACAAATACTACTTACGACCTGGAGACATGCATTAAACCCTAAAACACGATACAATCAACCAAGATAATCAACTCATGCGCAAATCCCATTTCCATCATATACACACATTTATTCATGCTTCAATCTCAACTCATCACAACAATACATGCTCAAATTTTATTCATAATCCATCTCCTACCAATATCATCCTAGTGACATGAATCTAGAATTTAAAAGGAGGGTTGAAAAGGCTTACTTGATTGATGAGTACCTTGGAAGAGTTTTGAATGGATCTCAACTCCTAGATGACTAGGTCCATCCAAGAGAGATGAAGAAAGCACGACCATTATTGAAGAGATCATCCGGCCAAGAGAGAGAGAGAGAGAGAAAAGAGAAGAAGAGAGTCCATTAGCATGCTTATACACATATATATTCATTAGAGATTGAAGATTAGTGAAGATGAAGTTGATTGAACAAACTTACCTTGAAGGTGTTCTTGAGCCTTCACAAAAATACTGATTTTTTATCCAAAAGAGAGTTGGATTTTGGAGTTTGATGTTAAAAGTGGTATGAATGGATTCACAGCAGTGAGTAGATGAAATCTGGAATTTTTCTGAAGAAGATTGAAGTGGTTTGGAATGGTATTAGGCGAGAGAAGTAAGTAAGTTTTCTTGGTGTTCTATGTGTGTTTGAAGGTTGAAGAGAATGGAGAGATTTTGATTTGAAGCTGCCGAAATTCTGTGTAAGAGGGAGTGCCGAATTGTTTGAGAGGTTTTGGAAATTGAATTTCTAGTTTGGGAGGAAAAGGAAATGTTGGTTGTTTGAAATCCTAAAAGAATAATTTTGTGAATCAAATTTGGAAACAAAATATGGCAAGAATATCTTTGATCAAGGGAGAGCTTTTTGGAAGCTGTAATGGCCGACTGAAAGTTAGGGATTCTACTAGATGAAAGCTGGTTGAAGAAGCTTAATGGTGGCCGAAAAGAGGGAGTACAATGGTGAAGGAAGGTCTGGTTGTTTAAGGGATATTTTATGGAAGTTTACTAAATTAGGATTGCTGGAATTTTGGTCTTCAATCAAGGCATGATTGGAGTAATTGTTGGAGATATTTTAGGGGCAGCCATAACTGGTTTTTCGAGCAGTAGGCTAGGGAAGACAATGGAGTTCAGTTCAAGGCTGTTCAAGAGAAGTTTGGATAGAAAGATGAGGAAGTTTTCGGACATGGCTGAAGATGAAGCAGGGCTGGAAAAATTCTGCACAGGATTTCGCAAGTGCTGGAATTTTCTTTGCTGCCATTTTTCCAGTCAGTTTGCAGAGGGTTTGAAGGGGACTTCAGAGGTCTTTCAAGGCTGGTTTTCAGCCTTCTTTATGGAGAAAAAATGTGGCTAAGGTGCTGGATGAAAACTGGAAGAAAATAGCTTGGTTTAAGCTCACCTAAGCTACGAATTTGCCCAGAAAATTTTCTGGTTTTGCACAGCATTTGTGTAGTCCGAATTTGGCCAGAAAATTTCAGGTTTCAAACTGGTCAAGAGGGATATTTTCTGACAGCATTTGGGAGGGAATGATGGCTGAAAATTTTGACACTTTGAATGCACAAGAAGCTGGAAAAATTCTAGATTACTTCATGAAGGAAAATAAACATAGCTATAGTGGAGTTTTGAATGTTCACTATGGAGATTAATTCTCTTCGAAACCTTCCCCAACTCCTGCACATATTTGGTCCATAAGATGTCTTACACTCAGACATTTTGAATCTTCAAAGCCACAGAACTTTTTTGGAATTTTTCTGGAATGAAATTGGCTTGAATAAATTGCACAACTTAAGAAAATTGAGAAGTAAGAAAAACTAAGGATCAAGAAGGGTATGAATTCCCTTAGGAATTTTTGTAGGGTATAAGAGTAGGATTAGGGTACTCCTATCATGTCTCCCATAAGATATCACCTTTACCCTTCTCTAGAGCACTCAAGGACGAAAATTTAACCTTCCCAAGCAAAAATAAAATTTAATCATGCTAGAGCTCAAATGATGGAATTTGAACCCAAGACCTTAAGAATTAATTCCAAAGTTCTAACCACTAAATCACCACAACTCTTGTTCTTATTTTCTCTCTAAAATATTTTTCCTATTTAATCCTCAAGTTATCTCCCTATTTTCACCTCAAGCAAAAATTACCATTTTGCCCTTCTTACTCAATGAACATAATTAAGCCCTTGAGACTATAACACACAAATCCAAAGCATATAAAATCATATAAAAATATATTTAAACATGCAATAAAATATGATATGCATCCCAACCCCCTTACTCTAAGGTTGGTTTCGACTGAGTTTCACATCCTCCCCTCCTTAGAAGAATTTCGTCCCGAAATTCAAGCATACCTCTATTTCAGGTCGGGATACTTTCGTTTAACCCACTATTCTGATTCCCAAATGGCATCCTGCATGCCATGATGCTCCCACTGAACCTTGACCATTGGTATCTGCTTGTTCTGAAGACTCTTAATACTGCGGTCCAATATTCGCATAGGATTCTCCACATAGCTCAGATTGGGTTGCAACACTAACGGCTCGTTATTCAGAACATGACCGGGATCGACATTGTATTTCTTCAGTTGTGACCCATGAAACACATTGTGAATTCCCGTTAACCCATCTGGCAGGTCCAATCGATAAGCTATTGGTCCAATCCTTTCCTTAATTGGGAACGGCCCTAAATACCGTGGATTCAGCTTTCCACCATTCGGATGCTTTAAGATTCCCCTATTCGGCGTCAATCTCAGAAATACGTTGTCCCCGACTTAAAACTCCAATTCTCTCCGCCGGTTGTCCACATAGCTCTTCTGTCGGCTCTGAGCTGCCTTCAACCTTTCCCTGATCAATTTTAGTTTATCCAACATCTCTTGGACACAGACTTCCCCGGTTCTGCTTATGTGACCATCTTCTGACCAACTCCAATACAGCGGTACTTGACACTTGCGTCCATACAAGGCCTCATACGGTGCCATCCCAATTGAAGCTTGATAGCCGTTGTTATACGACAGTTTTGCGTACGGTACGCACTCTATCCACTTGTCCTCGAAATCCAGAATACAGGCTCTCAGCATATCTTCCAATATCTGTATAACCCTTTCTGACTGCCTATCGGTCTGCGGATGTGCCGTCGTACTGAACTTCAGACTCGACCCTATCGATTCTTGAAACTTGCCCCAAAAATGAGACGTAAATCTCGGGTCTCGGTCAGACACAATACTTGAAGGCACTCCGTGCAGTCAGACTATTTCTCGAATATAAATTTGAGCCAGCTTCTCCATAGAGTCTCTTACATTTACCGGTATGAAATAAGCCGACTTGGTCAGTTGATCCACCACTACCCATATGGCGTCATAGGAAGTCCGGTGACAAAATCCATAGTCACCTCCTCCTATTTCCAGTCCGGCACTGGTAATGGCTGCAACAGTCCCGCTGATTTCTTGTGCTCCGCTTTGACTTTCTGGCAGGTAAGACAGGTCCAGACATACTTGACCACATCCCGCTTCAATCCGGGCCACCAATAGGCTCTCTTCAGGTCCTGGTACATCTTAACTTCTCCGGGATGAATGGCGTACTTGTTCTTGTGCGCTTCTTCCAAAATCTTCTCCTTCAATTGCTGCTCTTCGGGTATACACAACTAATCCCTGAAATGCAAAACTCCCGCCTCATCTTGATGGAATTCACTACCTGGCTGCTTGAGCTCCTTGTCCTTGAAAAGCTGAAACTCGGCGTTGCTTTGCTGAGCTTCCACGATTTCCCGTTTCAAATCCGGTACCAACTTCAAATTGTAGACGACGATTCTTTTGTCTTGCACTTCCACCCTTCTGTCCAACACATCCTAAACTGCTTGAATTTCCTGCACCCTTAGTCTGGCCATTCCAACTTTTCTGCTCAGGGCGTCCACCACAACGTTGGCCTTCCCGGGATGGTAGTTGATCGGACAACGGTATTCTTCCAAGAATTCCATCCATCTTCGTTGCCTCAAATTCAGATTCTTCTGAGTGAAGATATACTTTAGACTCTTGTGGTCGGTGAACACCTCATATTCGACTCCGTACAGGTAGTGTCGCCATTTCTTTAGGGCGAACACTATAGTTGCCAGTTCCAGATCATGAGTAGGGTAGTTGACTTCATGAGGTCTCAGCTTCCGAGAAGCGTAAGCGACCACCTTCCTACCTTGCATCAATACTACTCCCAATCCTTCCTTCGAGGCATCGGTATATAGCGCGTAAGGCTTCCTTTCCTCTTGCAGACTCAATACTGGCGCTGTCATCAATCTTCACTTCAGTTCTTGAAAACTTTTCTCGCATTTTTCGTTCCACACAAATGGAACATCCTTTCTCAGCAGTCGGGTCATTGGCAATGCGAGCGTCGAGAACCCTTTGATGAACCTTCGGTAGTAACCAGCCAACCCCAAGAAACTTCAGATCTCGGTGATATTCTCCGACTGCTTCCAGTCTGACACCGCTTCGACCTTTGCCGGGTCTACCTTGATTCCTTCCTTGGTCACCATATGGCCAAGGAATGTCACACTGTCCAACCAGAATTCACATTTTCTGAACTTGGCGTACAGTTTATGCTCCCGAAGCTTCTCTAATACAAGCTTCAGATGCTCTGTATGCTCCTCCGGACTCTTGGAGTAAATCAAAATGTCGCCGATGAAGACCACTACGAACTTGTCTAAATAGGATCAGAACACTCGGTGCATCCGGTCCATGAATACTGTTGGCGCATTGGTCACCTCAAATGGCATTACTACGAATTCGTAATGCCCATATCTGGTGTTGAAAGCCGTCTTGGGGATATCCTCCTCTTTTATCTGCACTTGGTAGTACCCCTGCCTCAGGTCCAACTTGGAGTAGCAACTGGACCCTTGCAACTGATTGAACAACTCATCAATCAGCAGTAGGAGATACTTGTTCTTGATCGTCAAGTTGTTCAAACCCTGATAGTCGATGCATAGTCTCAGAGTTCCATCCTTCTTCTTCACAAATAGCACAGGCACTCCCCAGGGTGACGTGCTAGGTCTAATGTAGCCTTGACTCACTAACTCCTCTAACTGTCCCTTCAACTCTTTCAGCTTTGCTGGTTCCATCTGGTATGGGGTCCACGATACTGGTTCCGCTCCCGGAACTAAGTCAATGGTGAATTCCACTTCTTGGCGGGGAGGTAAAGAATCAAGTTCTGCTGGGAACACGTCGGGAAAATCCTT
The DNA here is from genome assembly GCA_026120185.1 of Voacanga thouarsii. Lineage (NCBI taxonomy): Eukaryota > Viridiplantae > Streptophyta > Magnoliopsida > Gentianales > Apocynaceae > Voacanga > Voacanga thouarsii. The sequence goes on along the minus strand of JANUWF010001360.1, from coordinate 359,635 downwards.
CACTACTTCAGTGTCCTCCAGAGTGCACTGGCCATTTGGCTTGTTTATCACATAAGCCAGGTACCTTTGACATCCTTGCTTCAGCAATTTTCGGGCCTTAGCCCCCGCAATCAAATATTTTAGTTCTTTCACTCTTTTACCATCAAATTCCAACACATCACAACCTGGTCTAACAAACTGGACCGACTTATTCTAACAATCTACTCTAGCCCCATGCTTGGCTAACCAATCCATCCCCAATATCAAATCATAATCTTCAATGTCCAATACTATCAGGTCTCCCTCTAGACTTTCTCTCCCCACATCAATTTTACAATCTTTCACATACCGATCTGCTTGCACCATTTTCCCCAAAGGTGTGCTTACCACTAAAGTAAAAGGTAGCTCTACTCCATCCCAACCCAAATGACATGCACAAATCTTGTTTAAATAGGAATGAATAGAGCCAGGATTTATCAATGTATTAACGGAGCGTCTGTGGATAGTAAACATACTTTCCACTACTGCCGCATCGGTCCCAACCTCCTCTCTGTTGAGAGCGAATACCATGGCCTTCACTTGCAGCTTCGGTGCTCCACTCCCAGATGCCCCCACGGTGTTAGCTCTATTGGGCCCCGGGTTCTGTGCCGAGTTTCCTTACCCGACTAGGTGCAACTTAGGGTAGGTGTTTCACAGGTGGTTCGGGTTGCCGCAGTGATAACATTTCCTTTCGCCACCCTTGGACCAGCAATTCTTCTCTGTGTGGCCCTTTTTCCCACACTGCCAGCATGTTGGAAGGTTTTGAGTAGGACCCACTGGTGCTGTCCGGGTTTGCTTCCCCCAGTTCTGCCACTGCTTGTTGGTGGGGCGCTTGTTAGATTGCTACCCTTGGAGGTGCCCTTGCGGCTACCTTGGCAGTTGGAGAGGCCTTGCCGCCATCCTGCTGCGGTCTTCATTTTCAGTTCGGGTAGTCGCGTCCACTGGTTGGCGGAGAAAGTGCCAATGCCCTCCTCAATTCCGGCCTTAGCCCCTTGACGAACTGCCTCGTCCTATTCTGTTCAGTATCCAATAATCTCTGGCAGTATTTCGACAGCTGGGTGAACCGTGCTGCGTACTGAGCCATTGACATACTCCCTTGGTTCAAATTTAGAAATTCATCCTCCCGCTTTTCCATGATCCACTGAGGTATGTACTCAGCTCTTAAGACCTCAACAAAGTTGGACCATGTCCATTCTTGCTCGCCCATTTCCCAGTCGTCTTGAACTTGCTGCCACCATGCCCGAGCTGGTCCTCTCAACCGGAAAGCTGTAAACTTAACCATCCGCTCCTCGGTGTACTGGAGCGTTGCAAATATGTCCTCTATTTGCTTGATCCATTGTTCTGCCTTCTGATCTTGTTCCACTTCGCCCAGGAAGATGGGCGATTGAAACTTTAGAAGCCGCTCTAACGCCTCATCTTCCCCCCTAGGGTTCTTTCGCTCGGTCAGAGTTTGCAGAATCTCTGCCATCTTACTGAATGCCTGGCCCATTGACACATCAATCGGAATTTCAGACCCTGCTCCCATCTCTGGACCATTCCCATCACTCCCGTTGGGTGTTTGCATCTGGGCTGTCTCGACTTCCGGTGCCACATGGTCGGCTTTCGGAACCCTTCTGCCCGTTGAAGTTGCATGGCGCTTAGGTGCCATTCTAAACCATACCCCAAATGATAAGTGTATGCATTCAAGGATCAAATCATTTTAGGTGCGTATGCATTCACAGTCAGATATATGTAAAAAGAAATCAGATGTAAATTTTATCTAAGGAATAAATTCTCTTTCAAAAATTGACTTGCATAAATTTAAAATTGTGATAGAAAACAGAATTAAAAATCCTTGACATAAAAGTTCTCGAAAAACAATAAACAAATAAACATCCAATTAAAAATAACTCCTAGTCCTCTAGTCCTCATCAGAACCCTCATCATCAGCCTTATACAACCAACCCCCAGAGTTCTTAAAAAAATCTACCCCAACCCCACTAGCAAATCATTCCATCGGCTTCATCCCAGGGCACCTAGAATTCTCCCCAGGCTCAACTCGGCTGAAAGGAGGAATGAAAGAAGGCTTACGTGGAGACTCATAGTCTATCTCTCCCAGGTAATCACTATTGCTGCTAAGTCCACTACGGGACTAGGAGGGTGGGGTACATGCTCCACTACTATCACCTCATCATCACTGTTAGAGCCTATGTCTATCACCGGGATTGGGGGGGTGGCTTCAGAATCTGGACCTCATCATCACTACTATCCTCCATAGGGATAACTAACTGAGGGGCAGGCTGGGGGACTAGAAGGTCTTCTGGATAAATAGGGAGAGGCGGGTACTACTGCTGCCCTTTCCTCGCGGTCCTAAGTATTCTAACTATCCAACAACATTAACAAGATAGGTTAGATAAAGATTTAAACTTAAATGAATAACACATATACTATCAATTTTTGCCTACAACCTAGTCTTTGATACCACTTGTAACACCCCACTACCTAGGCCCGACAGGGACGGGATGTCGCCCCGTCCAAAGGACAAGGAGTCTTTATAACTAGGTCACACATTCAAAATAATAGAATAAAAATAATACTTTAAACTTAAAATTTATTACAAACCAAGAATTTGAAATAAATTCATAAATAAATTATCCACTCTCAACTCCCAAAGCATTACACAAAATAAATATCAGAAAAATCTTCCAAGACAGGCTACAACTAGCTACTCATCCCCATAGCAGGATCGACCTGAAATCATGGTAAAAAGGGTGATGAGATAAAAATCTCAGTAAGTCCGTGTGTGCTTTGAGTGTCCAGTGAAAATAGTTCGTGAATGCAAAGTGTGAAACCTTCATAAGAGAAATACTGGCAAGCAATAAACAATAGTCAAAATCAAGAGTGGTGTTTTGGCTTTTCAAACCATACATGTTCAATAAAATCAACCACTCAAAAAGTGATCATGGGTTACCACACGTTGAGCCCCATAACCAGTCAGAATGCCACACTTTATGCAGACTGACAAAAGGTAAGTGATCGGCCTACCGGGTAAGATACTCCTCATTCTCTATATCCAAACAACAACCGGTTGTCCATTCCGGCAACACACAGTCACTTGACTAAAAAACTACTAACTCGGACCGGCACGACCTACTGGACTATCATCCTATCTGGGAAGGACTTACCCCTCAGAGGTGGCCACCTACTGAGAGACTCACCATAACCCTTCAAAGACTAGTTCTAGTAATCCACCCTTATTGAGTACTCAACGTAACTTACCACACTTGGGGAAAAAGGAACAAAACATAGTTCCACTTGAAAATGGCAATTAAAGGTTTCCAAAGTCTTTGTCAAAATCAGTTTTAGAAAGAGCTTTGAGTTTGAGTAAATCTGCTTATTAATTTTCAAATAATTTGTTTGACGAAAATAAGACGAGAGACAATCCTCAATTGGCTTTACAGAAATGAGTGTCTATGCACTCTACATTTAGCTTACCATAATAAACATTTTGCATCAAACAGATTTTATGCAAGAGCTTACCTGATCCTTAGTTTGAGATAAAATAAAGGTCTTCAATAGCTAACCCAACCCCGCCTGGGGTAAATATAAACCATAATCAAACTCAAGCTAAAATCCACTTTCACAATTAAAACTAGCTCAACTCACTACAACCATGATCCTAGTGTCCCAAGCTTTAAGGCCAGATAATAAATAAAAAGGGTTTATAAGCTAAGTCTAATTTGATATTTAAAACAATTAGTGTTTTGGGAAATAGGTACTAATAAGTTGAAGGTTTAAATCTTGCTAAAAATAAATTAGAGTTTATTTGATGAAGAGTCCTAGGTGGTATTAGGTAAAATAATGATTTATTAATAATTAATTGAAGATGAATTTCAATGGGTCTTGATTGAAAGATAATAAATAAATTTTAATAGGTTTTGATTAAAATATAATAATTGAAAGATAATAAATTTTAATGGTATTTATGAATATAAGACTCACAAAATTAATATTTTACTTATTATGATTATTTATATAAAAAGGCTTTATTTGATATTATTATCATATATAATATCTATATATTTTATTTCTTTAATAAAAGCTATAATTTATTTGACTAAAACATCACTATTTTATGTAAAAGACCAAATCCACATTTTCTAGGGTTTTCTAGATCTACTAGCAAAAATTATAATATTAATCATTTTATTAATGAAATAAAATTTAGTTTAGGGACAACTAGATCATGATCATATTTCTATTACTAACCACAATCATGAACATATACTCCACTTCAATTCATCAAATCATCCAAATCATAAATAAAAGTATAGATCTAAATTTACCAAGGCATGATCCAACCTCTACTAGCATAAACATAATCATGGCTTTAACAATCATACATGAATATAAATCCTATTCACCATGGGTGACATAATCTCTAGCATACTTGATCACAAATACTACTTACGACCTGGAGACATGCATTAAACCCTAAAACACGATACAATCAACCAAGATAATCAACTCATGCGCAAATCCCATTTCCATCATATACACACATTTATTCATGCTTCAATCTCAACTCATCACAACAATACATGCTCAAATTCTATTCATAATCCATCTCCTGCCAATATCATCCTAGTGACATGAATCTAGAATTTAAAAGGAGGGTTAAAAAGGTTTACTTGATTGATGAGTACCTTGGAGAAGTTTTGAATGGATCTCAATTCTTAGATGACTAGGTCCGTCCAAGAGAAATGAAGAAAACATGGCCATTATTGAAGAGATCATCCGGCCAAGAGAGAGGGGAAATTGACCAAGAGAGAGAGAGAGTGAGAGAGAGAGAGAGAAGAGAAGAAGAGGTCTTTCTCTTTATATTTGTGTATGATTTTATTGGAAATGACCCATTGTGTTTAAGTAAATGGTTCATGTGAATAGAGGTCTTTCACAGTAAGGTATGGACTATGGGATACTTAACACATAAACTATTGTTTTTAACTGGATGATGAGAATGGGAATCTCATCATGGCAAGGTTATTGTGTTATGAATTCTAAATAGGGAATGGCTTACCTTTAACCAATGAGTAGTCTTCTCATTGCATAACACAAGCGTATTTCGAATACGTAGAACATGACTTCTAAAAGTACTATGTGATAGAAACTCAGACTACTACGGCTACATCATAGACTTGTACTCTACAACTTGAGTATAAGTTGGTGGTCTGACGAAGCTAGAAGCGTATGCTTTGACATACTATAATTGAGATTTTTGAAAAGGACCAATATACTTGTATGTTAGGTATATGTGACTAGTTAGTCAAGACAAACTTGTACAAGATAGTGTCTACACTATATCACCCCTTGTAGTTGTCCTAATGATCAAATTATCTAGGGTCCTGGGGAATATGACTTGGATATTGGCTTTAGAGTAGCACTCTTGGAAAATGGAAATATTTCAAAAAGTCGTAGATTATTGGACTAAAAGCCTAAGGATGGTAGATGTCTTTTAGAGAGGTGTTAGTATATTCTTTCATTTCTAAATGCACGACGATATGTAGAAGGGTTTTTGGGTCATTTCATATATGGGTCGAAGACATAGCTAACGCATCATTGTCCTTGGGGTTAATATTTTCTTATGGTGATATTAGGAAATATTTAAATGCAAAATACAACTATTTATATATTAAGGGTATTTTGGTCATTTTAATAATCAAGGCGAGGTGTTTTTTTTGTCTTCAAAATAGCCCGTAAGTCCTAAGTATTTTAAGTTAAGGAAATGGTCACAATAAAAAGAATTTTATTTTATTTAGAAAGTCTAAATTATTTTTGGACTAGAATAAAATAAAAGAACAAGAATGATTATTTTTATTATCTAGTTTAATTGATTAATTAATTATTCAGGGCCTAAGCCTAGATTGAATAATTAGAAAAATTAACCTAGATTTAAACTAGTTAATAAAAGGCTTAATAATTATTTTAGTTCATTTGGGCTCATTAATTATTTATTGAGTTATTTTAATAGGCTCAGGAAATAAATAATTAATGGTTTTTTTGGCTCATTAGGTCAAAGAAAAATAATAAATTATTTTGGCCCAATAACCTGGACTAAAGGATTATTTTTATTCACATAATAGAAGAGTTAAGGATTGCCCAAACCTCTTATATTGATAACCTCCGAATGTTTTGAATATTAAACACCGATGTTTTAGTTATTTGGTAACGTGAATAGGAGTCGTGGGTTTGAGTTGAAGATACAATAGACTCATGACACAGAGAAAAAAAAAATGGTGCTCTTCTCTATGTTATTCTCTCTCGTTTTTCTTCTTCCTCTTTCTTTTTCTTGTCTTTGCTAACTAATAACAAAGGATCAAGAAGGACCATTCCTCGCATAGGTTATTTTACCAACATAGATTAGGTGGAGGAATATTCTGAGAAGCGAAAAGCTTCGCGTACATGCCAAGAAGAAACCAAATGATCGCAAATTTTTCACCAAAATCATCGACGAGACAAGTAGTGACTCCAGTGGTTAGGGCTTTGTCTTCTCAGCCAAACAAACCAAGGACACACAAAGGTATTGTTTTTTACCTTCCGTTGTGTCGTGTCCGATGCTTTTCCTGGTTTTACAGTATTGCATGCATAGATTCCTCAGTTTTTATTGTCTTTAAGTGGTATCAGAGCGATGCTTTGAATGGCTTAGGGTTGGTGTGTGCTAGTTAATAAAATTGGCAAGGCTAATGTGATTAATATGATGAGATCATTCGCTGTTTTGGTATGGGTAGATACGTTGTAAACCTCGTGGTATTGGAAAATGTGACTGGATCTCCTCAATATATATGACAAAAACATCTGGTCAATTAGAGAAAATTTTATGCCAATTGGAGGGGATAATTATTCAACCCAAACATTACAAATTTCATATCCATGCTTTCTTTTTTAATGAATGAAAAGATAAGACAATTAAGTGTTATTCTCTTCGTTTGAGAGTGCATATATATATATTACTCCCCGTTTTAAAATATTTATTTATAAAACCCTTTGGACACAAATTAAGGATATTAAAAATAATATTATAATTTCAATAAAATTTTTATTTTACTCATATTAAAAACACAATAACTATTGGTTAGCGAAAATTCTCAAAAAGTAAGAAGAAAAAAAGAGTTTTGAAAAGTTATTTTTGTTGATTTAAAATAAATGAATGTAAAATAAGAAGAAATTAATAATTAATTCTAAAAAATATGTATATGAGCATTTATTTTGAAATAAAATAAAAAAAATTTCATGAACAATATTTTGAAACGGATGAAGTTTTTATTTATAAGATGAAAATGTAACTCCGAATCAAAAACTCAATTTAAGTTTTCTCAGAAGTTTAAGAAAAGTCTTCAATTGAAAATTTTATTTTATTAATTTAGACATTTTATTTTAAGTTAAGGAGAACTTAATTGAAAATTTTTAAATGATATTTTTCAAGAAAATCCTTATTTAAAAAACTAAGTGGGAGAGAGGTTCCAATGGCCCCATGACTTCAATACGATCCTCATTAGAGATCATGGGTGGATCTCTTCACCACACCCTGGGAGTGAACCTGTATAGGATAGAGATACCACAAGGATCTAAAACTAATGGAAGGATGTAATTAATAATTCGAGAAACGTAATATGATCAGCCAGCTCACGTTGAAGGTTATAGTGCGAGGTATATCCATAAGAAATGAGAAGAAACGACCATCCCCTCGATGGAGTTATCTTCTAGATCATTATCTAAAATAAAAATTAATTTGTGGTGGTTAACACACTTAACTTAGAAAACTATTAATCTTCCCAAGAAGTTATGTAAGTTTTTCTAAGAGCCAAACTAATCATGCTAAGGATAATAGTAATGGGGTTAGCTATTATCAAGTTTAATACGAGGATAAAGTGCACAAAATTATTTTTTATTTTACAAATACTGAGAATTTCTTTATTTTTTAAAATTTTAGAAATAGTTAGTAGAGGTTCTTTCAGTCCCTTAGCCATTATTCTCGTCGAGAATAAGTTAACGGGTCCAAACTATGTGGGCTGAAAAAGGAACCTGGACATAATACTCACAGCTGAGTAGTATAAGTATATCTTATATGAGACCTACCTAATAATTGGGGAAGGTTCTATCGCTGAGGAGCTTGAGGCTGAAAATGCATGAACAAAAGCTGACGAGATGGCCCGATACTATATGTTAGCTTCCATGTTAAATGTGTTTCAATCTAAACATGAGCACATGGCCACTACATATGATACAAGCACATCACTAGCTATAATGTTCATGGATTAGAGCCGGCCCGCAAGGCAGAAGGCTCTTCCTACGATCATAAACACCAAGATGGCTAAGGGACATCAGTCAGAGAACATATACTCAAGATTATTTCTGCTTTCGAGGAAACAGAGGTCTTGGGGGCTATCATTGACCCCAAGAGCCAAGTGGACATGGTTCTTGAATCTTTGCCGAGCTCCTTCACTCAATTTAAGTTGAATTACAACATGAACAAGTTAAACATAAGTTTAACGAAGTTGATGAAGGAGCTCCAAGTGGCAGAAAATGTGATAAAGCCACATGCTAGAGCTATGATGGCCTCTTCTTCGAGAATTGGACCTAAGCCCAGAAAGTTCAAGAAGAAGAAGGGTAATGCAGTGCACCAGCCCAAGGACAAACCCAAGGACAAATTCTTCAAATGTGGGAAGAAGGGACACTAAAAAAAGGAATTTGTCCAGATTTTCAGGCTAAGAAAAATCCCACAGGTAATGTTTTCTATCTAGAGTCTATATGAATGGTTGGATCAACTTCTACTTGGATTATTGATTCAGGAGCCACTGATCATATCTATAACTCCTTGCAGGGGTTTAGGAAGATTCCAGAAGGGCGGATATAGACTATGTGTGGGAAATGGAGCATAAGTGTGGACCCTTGCTGTGGGAGAACTGGAACTTACTTTTGATTGTAATAGAATAGTTGTTTTGAAGGATATTTTATTTGTTGTTGGTTTTAGACAAAATTTAGTTTCAGTTATAAAACTAATAAATCAAGGATATCTTGTTTCTTTCCATTTTGGTATTACTATCAGTAGAAATTGAGAAGTTATATGTACTAGGCACATGTATAAAAATCTGTTCATCATTAATCCAATTAACAATCAATTGAATAACGTGCAATTTGAACCTTTACATAGGAAGAGAAAGACCAATGTCAATAACTCATATCTTTGGCATCTAAGGTTGGGTCATATTAACTTAATCAGGATTCGAAGGGTAATCTATGATAGGACTTTAGGCTCATTAAGATTGAAAAGCTGACCTCAGTGTGAATCTTATCTTGTAGGAAAAATGACCAAAAGGTTATTTACCCAAAGGGTTGATAGAGCCAAAGAAGCATTAAGTCTTGTTCACATTGATGTGTGTGATCCTTTGTCTATACCAGCAAGAAGGGGGTTTATGTGAAACCCCATCTAAAACTAACCCTAGAGTAAGGGGGTTGGGATGCATATCATATTTTTTTGCATGCATAAATATGTTTTTGAATGATTTTATGTGTTTTGAATTCGTGATTTATAGTCTAGAAGGCTCAATTGTGCTTATTGAGTAGGAAGGGCAAAATAGTAATTTTGTTTGAAGTGAAAATAGGGAGATAGCTTGCGGATTAAATAGGAAGAATATTTGGAAGAGAAAATAAGAACAAGAGTTAATGTGGTTTAGTGGTTAGAGCTTTGGAATTAATCTCTAATGTCTTGAGTTCAAATCCCATTATTTAAGTTTTAGCATGATTAAATTTTATTTTGTTTAAGGTTGGACTTTCGGCCTTTGTATTCCATAAGTAGAACTAGGAGTGTTGTCCTAGGGAAGGCATAAAGGGAATGTCTTATTCCTATTCTTATGCCCTACAAGAATTCTTAAAGGATTCATGTCCTTCTACTCTCTAGCTTACCTTAATTATTTATCAATTAAGTTGTTCAATTTATCCCAAGGCCATTTTTATTTCCAGAAAATCCAGCAAGGTTCATTAACCTTGGAACCTTGAAAATGACTCTTAGAGGATAGAGTATTAGCTGAAAATGAGGAAGGAGTTAAGGAAGGTTCTTAAGGGAATTAATCTCCATGGTTGAACCTTCAAACTCCACCCTATAAGTATTTATCTTCTTCATGTAGCAATCTGAAAAAATTTTCCAGCTTCTTGGTCCACTCAACTTTCAAAAAATTTAGCCATTTTTCTCACTCAAATTCTCCCAGAAAAATAGCCAAATTGTTCAGCTTGAAGGCTGAAATCTTTGGCAAAAAATCGGACTGCACAAAAGCTGTGCAAACCAGGAAAATTTCTGGACAAGTTTCGCAGCTTAGCAGGCCAAAAACCAAGCTGTTCCTTCTAGCCTTCAAACCAGTATTTCACCTCTGCCTTTCCTCCATAAAGAAGGTTGAAAACCAGCCTTACAGTACCCTCCAATACCCCTTCAAATCTTCTGCAAGTCGGCTGGAACATTGCAGAAAATCTGCACAAAAATTCCAACGAACCTCTTAAATGTACAACCAGAAATTCCAGCCTTGTTCCCTCTTCAATCCTATCCGAAAGTCACTCTCATTTTTCTATAAAACTAACCTTAGTCAGCCATGAACTGAACTTCATCACCTCCTCCATTGATCTGCACGAAAAGAGCTCCATAGCCACTCCTTAAATCACTCCTTCAATCACTATAATCAAGCCTTCAATTGGAATTCAAAAATTCAGCAAATTACTCCATGAAACTTCCATGGTTTAAGCCTCAACCAACCAAAAATTTCCTCCACCATAAAACACAGAATTTCAGTCACCCTATAGCTTCTTCAACCTTATTCATCTCAGCAAAACCTCAGCTAATTCCAGCTGGCCATAGCAGCTCCAAGGACCTCCATCAACCAAGCTATTCTTACCATGTTTTCCACCTTAATTCACTCCCTAAATTACTTCTTTTGAATTTCAAAAAACCAGCTTTCCTTCTTTTCCCTAATCTGAAAATTCAATCACAAGGATTCTCCAATCCATTCGGCTAACACCACTCAACAGATTTCGTCTAGCTTTTCCTCCATTCTTTCCATTTCTCCAAAGAACACCAAGAACACACACCACCATTCTCTAAGCTTAAGACCACTCTAAAAACCTCCAATCTCTTCCAAAAAAACTCTAGATCACGTCTACTCACCCTCTAGAATCCATTTCTGTAATTTATAACATCAAACACTGAAAACAAGATTCTACTTTTGGATCAAAAACCTGAATTTTTCTTGAAGATTCAAGAACTCTCTCAAGGTAATCACGAACGATTGTGTTCATCTTCCTTCCTCTTCGATCTTTATTGAAATATACTAATACTCTCTCTCTTTCTCCTTCTTTCTCTCTTCCCCCCCCACCCCCCTCTCTCTCTCTCTCTCTCTCTCTCGGCCAAAATGGTTGTTTTAACCATGGCCATTTTCTCTTCTTCCTTCTTGGTCAGATCAAGCCGTCCAAGCGTGTGAACTTTCTTGAGACTTCATCAAGGTAGTCATCAATCGAGTATGTCTCTTTAACCCCCTCCTTAATTCTAAAATCATGTCTTTTGGATGTTGTTGGAAAATGATGGAATATGAGTGGAGATTGAGTGTGTGTTTATATGATGGAGTTGGGATTGAAGTATGAGGATGATTTGTCTTGGTTGAGTTTTATGATGTTTTGGGGTTTGTTGCATGCTCTTCTTGTCGTGACTTAGTATGAGTGATTAAGCATGATAGATATTATGTCACCTTTGGTAAATAAGGTTTTATGTTCTTGTATTCTTGTTGAAGCCATGAATATAATTATGTTTAGTGAAGTTTGGATCATGTGATGGTAGATATAGAGCTATGCTTTTATTCATAAATTGAATGGTTTGTTGATTAGTGTTAGAGTTTATGTTCATGACTATGGTTAGCAATAGGAGAATTATGATCATGACCTTGTTGATCCTAAACTATTTAAGTTAGCCAATTTTATTACATTAATAAAAATTAATGCTATATTTTCCTCCAATAATTTTGAAAACCCTAAGAAGCTTTGAGAGTTGGATTATTAAATGAAATAGTGAGGTTTTAGCCAAATAAATGATATCTTCTATTAAAAATAATATATACGAATATTATACATAGAAATAATAATAAATGTGGTCTTTTATATAAATAATCATAGTAGAAAAAATATTAATCTTATAGGTCATATATTCATAAATACTATTAAAAATTATTTATTACCTTTTGATCAAGATTTGGTAAGTTTTACTCTTAATTTTATTTACTAATTATTTCTATCTATTAATTATTAATTAGGAGATTAATAATAGTTTATTATTTTTAAGACTTAGGACCCTTTATCAAATAAACCCTAGTTTATTTAGTAATAGTAAAGATTATATTTGAACCCATAACTTATTAGAAATTAGTTTACAACCACTAGTTATTTTCATTTATTAAACTAGACTTCTTTTATAAATTCCTTTATCATTTAGCCTTAAAGTTTAGGACATTAGGGTCATGATTGTAATAAGTTGAATTAGGATTATTTATGGAAGCAGTTATGGCTTGAGTTTAACCATATGGCTTGTGTTTACCCCAGGCGGGGTTAGGTCAACCTTGGGGGATTCTTGAATTAGCTCAAGCGAAGGATCAGATAAGCTCTTATATAAAACTTATTTGATGTAAAAAGGTCACTATGGCAAGTCAAATGTGAAGTATGTGAACACTCATTTTTGTAAAGGCAATTGAGGACTATTCCCTTTCTTATTTCAGTCACACAAATTATTTAAAAACCAATAAACAGTTTTTCTCAAACACTAAACTCTTTCTAAAACCAATTTTGACACAGACTTTAGAAAACCTTAATTGCCATTTTCAAGTAAAGCTGTGTTTTATCAGTTTTCTCCCAAGTGGGACAATCAACGTTGAGTACTCAATAAATGTAGGTTAGTAGTACTAGTTTTGAAGAGCAAGAGAAAGTTTTTTGGCAGGAGGCCACCTCCAGAAGATGAACTCAACTTAGACAAGCGACAGTACTACTTAGTCATGTTGGTCCGAGCTAGCAAGTTTCAGTCATGTGGACTGTGTGTTGCCAGAGTGGACAATCGGTTTTGTTTGGGTGTAGAGAAGGGGGAGTATCTTACCCGGTAGGCCGTATACCTACCTTTTTGTCAGTCTGTACAAAGTGTGGCATTTTGACCGTTGTATGGTAATGGGGCCCAACGTGTGGTAACCCATGGCCGCCCTTTTGAGTGGTTGATTTTATTGTACACATGTATGGTTGAAAAAGCAAAATGCCACTCTTTATTTTTAACATTGTTTAATGCTTGCCAGTACTTTTCTTATGAAGTTCTTACATCTTGCATACATGAACTGTTTTACCTGAACACTCAAACCACACACGAGCTTATTGAGATTTTTATCTCATCATCCTTTTACCATGATTTCAGGTCGATCCTGCTCTGGGGATGAGTAGCTAGTTGTTGCCTGCTTGGAAGATGTTGTGCTATTTATTTTATGTAATGTTTTGAGAGATAAGAGTAAGCAATTTATTTTGGATTTGTTCTTAAATTTTTTGGTTGTAATAAGTTTTAATTTTCAAAGTATTGTTTTAATTTTGTTGTGAGACCTAGTTATAAAGACCCCTTGTCCTTTGGACGAGGCGATATCCCCGACCCTGCTAGGCCTAGGTTGTGGGGTGTTATAGTTTGAATACCTAATTACTGTCATAGATGATTGTATAAGATATGGTTATGTTTATCTGATGAGACGTAAGTCTGACTCTTTTACAAGTTCAAAGAGTTTAAGGCTGAAGTAGAGCGTTGAATAGGTAAACTAATCAATGATTACATGGTACATCATGGGATAGTATCCCAACTCTCTGTGCCAGAGACATCCCAGCAAAATAGAGTAGCTGAGAGAAGGAACAGGATATTGATGGAAATGGTCCGAAGCATGATGTCTCATGCTACTCTTTCAGCGTCTTTTTGGCGATATGCCCTAGAAATAGCGGCATATATTCTGAACTTGGTGCTTTCCAAGTCAGTACCTAAGACTTTTTATAAGATGTAGATTGGGCATAAGCCAAGTCTAAATCATCTCAAAATATAGAGTTATCCAACTTATGGATTGATCAAGAGAGATAAGTTAAAACCAAGATCAGAATAATACTATTTTGTTAGGTATCCAAAAGGTACAAAGAGTGGTTACTTTTATCATCCCAAGGAGCAGAAGGTACTTGTAAGTACTAATGCTAGATACTTGGAGGATGAACAAAATACATTCATTAAAGGTTTGACAATGTTGGAATTCGAAGAGAAATTATCTTCTAAATCAACTTCTGCTAACCCGATTATAGAACAAGAAGAGGCACAACCTCAGGAAGCTATACAAATGGGGTCTCATCGTAGTAGAAGGCTATCTAGAGTTCCAGAAAGATGAACTGGAGAGGCTTTTGACTTAGTCTCCGACCATCAAGAATAAGATCCCACTATATATGAGAGGCTATTGCTGATTATGATGTAAACCTATGACATGAAGTAATGAAAGCCGAGATTGAGTCTATGTACTTCAATCAGATTTGGAATCTTGTAGCTTTACCCGAAAAGATAAAACCCATTGGGTGTAAGTAGGTGTACAAGCGGAAAAGAGGAGCGGATGGGAAGGTGGAAACCTTTAAAGCTAGGCTTGTGGTAAAAGGATATACTCAGAAAGAAGGGATCAACTATGAGAAAACCTTTTCCCCGGTAGCCTTGCCTAAGTCCATCCATATCCTCCTTATCATTGCATGCCATTATAACTAGAGATATGGCAAATGGATGTCAAGATGGCATTTTTAAATGGCCATCTTAGTGAAGACATCTATATGTCCCAATCAGAAGGCTTTATTGCTAAAAAACCAAGAACATATGGTTTGTAAACTTAAAAAAATCTATTTATGAACTTAAGCAGGCATTCAGAGTATGGAACTTTCGTTTTAATAAGACTGTAAAGTCTTACGGTTTCATTCAAAACGAGGATGAACCATGTATGTATAGGAAACTGGAAGGCATAAATATAATTTTTCTTGTCCTGCATGTGGATGACATTCTACTCATTGAAAATGATGTAGAGATACTGTCATCTACTAAGATTTAGCTATTTAATCAATTTAGTATAAAGGACTTGGGTGAAGCCAGTTACATTCTCGGAATAAAGTTTCTTAAAAATAGGAAGTAGAGAATGCTAGGTTTATCTCAAGCTACACACATTGACAAGATGCTGGCAAAGTTCAGCATAGACTCATGCAAGGGGGCATTGATCCTTTACAGACATGGGTTGTCTTTTTCTTCAAATGACTATCCAAAGTCTTAAGAAGAAAAGGATAGAATGAGTAGGATTCCCTATACTTCAGCCGTGGGAAGTCTCATGTATGTCATGCCGTGTATTAGGTAAGATATATGCTTTGTCGTAAGTTTAGTTAGTATATATTAGTCAAACCCCGAGGAGGTTCATTAGTAGGCTGTAAAGCATATTCTCAAGTATCTTAATGGTACAAGAGACTATATTACGGTTTACAGGGTGATGATTTGGTTCCTATAGGATACACAAACTTAGACTTCTAGGTGGATAAGGATTTGAGAAAATCCACTAGTGGATATGTCTTCACCTTGTCTGAAGAAGCATTTTATGGAAGAGTATTAAGCAATCTTGCATTGCTGACTTAACCATAGAAGCTGAGTATGTGATAACTTCGGAGGTATTCAAGGAAGCAGTTTGGCTCTAGAAGTTCCTTGTGGAATTTGGAGTCGTGCCACAAATGGACAAACCAGTTGTGATGTATTACGACAATATTGGTACAGTCTCACAATCAAAGAACCAGGGAACCACAAAAAGAGGAAGCACATAGAGAGGAAGCACTACATGATCCGGGATTTCATCTAGAGATAGGAAGTCGTGGTGGAACAGATTACCTCGGAGAACAATCTAGCAAATCCTTTCACTAAGCCTTTGGCGGAAAGAGCTTTTAAAAAGCACTTAGACGCCATAAGGGTGGGCGCCTATTGACTTACTTAGTCTTAGAGTACACGTGGAGTATTATTGGGATGTATGTCCTCTTAGACTAGGTTTCTGATATAATTTTGACTTTTATTAATAAAAGTATTTTTCTCAGAATTTGTTTATGAAATCTTTTTTATATTTGTGCACAATTTTATTGGAAAAGATCCATTATGTTTAAGTAAATGGTTCATGTGAATGGAGGTCTTTCACTGTAAGGTATGGACTATAGGATACTTAGCACATAAACTATTATTCTTAACCGGATGATGAGAATGAGAATCTCATCATGGCAAGATTATTTTTTTATGAATTCTAAATAGAGAATGCTTACCTTTAGCCAATGAGTAGTGTTCTCATTTCATAACACAAGCATATTTAGAATGCGTAGAACAGGATCTGTAGTAGTAGTTTCTAAAAGTACTATGTGATAGAAACCCAGACTACTACTGCTACAGCGTGGACTTGTACTCTATAGCTTGAGTATAAGTTGGTGGTTTGACGAAGTGTATGCTTTGACATACTATAGTTGCGGTTATTGAGAAGGACCAATATACTTGCATGTTGGGTATATGTGACTAGTTAGTCAAGACAAACTTGTACAAGATAGTGTCTACACTATATTGCCTTTTGTGGTTGTTCGAATGATCTAATTATCCAAGTCCCTAGGGAACATGACTTGGATTTTGGCTTTAGGGTAGCTCCTTTGGAAAGCGAAAATATTCCAAGAAGTCGTAAATCATTGGACTAGAAGTCTAAGGATAGTAGATGTCTTTTAGAGAGGTGTTAGTACACTCTTTCCTCTCCAAATGCATGACAATATGTAGAGGGGTATTTTGGTCATTTCACCTATAGGTCGAAGACATAACTAAAACAACATTGTTCTTAGGGTCAATATTTTCTTATAGTGATATTAGAGAATATTTAAAATGCAAAGTACAGCTATTTATATAACAAGGATATTTTCGTCATTTTAGTAACAAGGCGATGTGTCTTTTTAGTTCTCGAATAGCCCATAAGTCCTAATTATTTTAGATTTTATTTTATTCAGGAAGTCTAAATTATTTTTGGACTAGAATAAAATAAAAGAACAAGAGAGATTAATTTTATTATCTAGTTTAATTAGTTAATTAAGAATTCAGGGCCTAAGCCTAGATTGAATAATTAGAAAAATTAACCTTTGCTTAAACTAGTTAATAAAAGACTTAATAATTATTTTAGTTCATTTGAGCTCATTAATTATTTATTGGGTTATTTTAATAGATCTAGGAAATAAATAATTAATGGTTATTATTTTTGGGCTTATTAGGTCCAAGAAAAATAATAAATTATTTTGGCCCAATAGCTTGAACTAATGGGTTATTTTTATTCATGGTATAGAAGAGTTAAGGATTGCCCAATCCTCTTATGTTGATAACCTCAGGATATTTTGAAATATTAAACACCAATGATTTAGTTATTTGGTAACGTGAATAGGAGTCGTGGAGTTGCGTTGAAGATACAGCAAACTCATGACACAGAGGAAAAAAAAAACGGTGCTCTTCTCATTGTTATTCTCTCTCGTTTTTCTTCTTCCTCCTTCATCTTCTTGTCTTTGCTAACTAATAGCAAAGAATCAAGAAGGACCATTCCTCGCTTAGGTTGTTTCACCAACATAGATTAGGTGGAGGAATATTCCGAGAAGCGAAAAGTTTCGCGTACATACCAAGGAGAAGCTGAAGGATCATTGGTTTTTCACCAGAATCGTCATCGAGATAAGTAGCCACTCCAGTGGTTAGGACCTCGTCTTCTCAGCCAAACAGACCAAGGACACGCCTAGGTATTATTTTTTACCTTCCACTGCGCCGTGTCCGGTGCTTTTTCTGGTTTTACAGTACTGCATGCATGGTTTCCTCTGTTTTCATTGTCTTCAATACCAATTAAGGTAGTGGACTTTTCCTTCCTATTTCCATATGAATGAAAGTCACCCCTCAACACTTAGGGATAAGTCCATAGACTTAATCTTGAATATGATCCTTTCTAGGATTAGGAAACTACTACCTCTTAGTGGGACAAAACAATAGCCACGTACTTATCTTTAGATTTGCTTCATTGTCTTAGACCCCTATACGCCTTATGTCTGAACCATGTGTGTCTGGCTAAGTATAAGCTCACTTGTATATTCCTTAATCCACATCTAGGTTGTTCTAGAGCCTAGCCTTAGCCTTAACTTAACTTGACTTTAACCTTATGTTTGACCTATGCATGTCGTAGCTACGTACCAATCCTTATTAGGTCTGCTTCATTGTTTTAGACTCATGCACACCTTATGTTTGACGTATGCATGCCTGGCTAAGTGTAAGCTCACTCGTATATTCCTCCACCCACATCCATGTTGATCTAAAGTCTAGACTTAGCCTTAACTTTGGCTATTTGCCTTATAGCTACCTCGAACATTCTAAGAACCTATTTGTACTAAGAATCATCCACCAACGCCTAGAACTAATATCATGTGAGTAACCACTATCAACCTTAACTATGTCCGTATGTTAGTTCTCGATCTGGCTTGCTGGTGATTCAAGCACTATCTTGTATGCCTCCGTGTCAAACTCAAGGGTTTAATACCACTTATCCATATAATATCACAATACCTTTCTTCCCCTCTACTTTTGCAACATTCCCCCACCTCTCCAAGCACTGCATACTTTTTTCCCACGCAACCTCTTGCCTAAAATTGAAGCACCACAATAATCATCTTCCCTTCTCTCTTGGTAGCCTTCTCCTTACCCTAGCAACATTGCTCACTCATACCCTACCTCTATTTGCAGCCCCTACCCAAACTATACATTGCAATAACCTTCTTCCCCTCTCCCTTTACAGCCCTCCCCATACCCTCATAGAATTTGGCATCTACATTTGTCCCTTTTTCTCCCACAACCCCTTAGCCAAGCTTGCATCACCACAACAACTTTCTTCTCCTCTTCTCTTACAACCTTCTCTTTCTATAGAGAAATTTTTAAAAAAATGATGAAAATATTAAGACATCTATAATAGTGGTAGCAGCTATGGTGGCAAGGAGAGACATAATGCAATCTCCCTATAAAATGAATTTTCTTTTTTTTAAAATTTTTTTACATTTGACTTTGAGGAAAAAGACAAGAAAAATGAATTAGGCTAAATTTAAATTGAACTTTTCTTTTGGTTTAGCTGAGATTACTTATTTTCCATCTCAAATTATTAGAATTTGCAATCTAGTCCAATCAAATCATAAAAAAATTAGGTCGATAGTGAAAATATGGACGAAAAGGGATATTATGCAAAATAAGAATTTTAAAGAGGTAACATCAATCTATTTGAAAAATGAAAAGCATAATAACAATTAACAATTTTTCTAGCAGGATAGACCATTTCTCTCGAGGTTGCGGTGTTTGTCATAAGTACGTAGGGAACTTTTATCACTAGTTATTTAAGTTTCCAAACACCAAGCAAGTTTAGCTACTACAAAATTCTGCTTTCATACTTTTTTCGATAAAAAATGCATGTAAAAGTATATTGACCAAAAGAGATGTACAACGTTTATACTGCTAAGCAATTTACAAGTACGACCATAAGGATAACAAAAACTATACAAAATAGCCATAAGCTTGAGATTCATATAAGGTCAAAATATAAAGGTACACAGAGAAGATCACCTTGTATACATGTGTTTTGACCATGTTAATGATTCTATCTGGTCTACAACCAATCCCTTCAAAAACTGAACTGTTACTTGCTGCCTAAGTGCTGATGCCTTAACCTTGGATGGCCAAGCATTGCCTCATGCTTCCTTATTTAGCCATTTGACACTATTAGGAATGGTGTTCATTAGTCGTCTAATTCAAATCCATTGTTTGATCTATTTCTAGATCTGTCTTGTGACTGGACACCCGAAGAAAATATGCTAGTGCATTTCGGGCTGGTTTTGACAAATAGGACAAAATGGGCCATCAATATGGAACAGTAGGCGATTCTTCATTTTGAGCTTCCTCTTGATCCCAAGCCATAACACGAAAATGTACTTTGATGTCAGAGTGTTAGACCATAGGGTCCTATGCCACAGTACTATCAGTCCCCGATCTTTGAAGTAGTTATAGGCTAACTTGCTAAATGCAGTCTTACCATATTCCTATTCATCAAGGATGGCCTAAGCACAATCGAGCATTTCACAATTTGCTAGAAAAGTGTCCCTAATATCCAAGATGCGCTTGAACAAAGTCGAAACCTATTTATGTACCTTAGCTGTCCAGATGGAGTGCGACACAAGATAATAGTGATGTATCCATTGTATCCATAGGGTATGTTTGTCAGCTTGAATATACCTCAAAATTTTTGCCAGCAAAACCTTGTTCCATGTAGTGGCATCTTTAATGCCAAGGCCTCCTTCCCACTTCAGTCGACAAACATCCTTCCAGGCAACCAGTGCATGCTTTGAGTTACACAGGAATTCATGAGCCATTCAATTAAGCTACTAAATTATTGCTAATGGGATCCGAAAAATAGAGAGCCAGAAGAACTGAATTATGCACAACATCAACCTAACAGGTTCTAATTGTCCCGCGAAAAACAGAGTGTTAGCAGCCTATCGATTTATTGTCCTAGTAATTTTGTCAATCAACGGCATATAAAAAACCATTTTTGTCTATCCACAGTAATAGGCAAACCAAGGTATCGAAAGGGAAAATCACCAACCTGGAACTCGGTGATGTCCAAAATCGCTTGTTTATCTTGTACTGATACCCTTGCCTAGTGAATGCTGGTCCTTAATCTGTTAGCACCCAGGCCAGATGTTGCTTCAAATTTAGATAGGCACCTATATAAAATTTGTACTAATATTTGATCATCCCTAATAAACAATAAGAGGTCATTCGCAAATGCTAGGCGGGTTATACCGAAGAAGCCACATTTGGGGAGATGATTGAACACCATTCCTATAGTTGCCTCTTTAAAGCTCCTAGAGAAATACTCTAAATAGATAACACTGCAACTCCATGTTTCACCTTCCATGATCTTTTTAACGCTTTTTTTTGAAGGAAGACATCATAGGAGCTCTCTTTATTTTCCTTGACAGCATGTAAAAGAATATGAATGATAGCTTGAGGAGATTATATCTATGATTTGATGTTTAGTAGATTAACTGAGTAACCTAAGAAGTAACACAAAGGTTTTTGGATCTTTGGTGCAAAATTACCCCTCTAATTGGACTGTCCCTGGCTAGCAAGCTAAATCTAAACATGGATAGGGTATGGACTGTTAAAAAAGTTGGAACAAGAGCTACAATCTGTGACCAATGAAGGATTCTTTTTCTTCTAGATTAAGGCTTAATGTCTTCTTAGCAGAGTATGTGAAACCCCAACTAAAACTAACCCTAGAGCAAGGGGGTCGGGATGCATATCATATTTTTCTGCATGTATAAATATATTTTTGAATGATTTTATGTACTTTAGAACTATAATTTATAGTCTAGAAATCTTAGTTATGCTTATTAAGTAGGAAGGGTAAAATGGTAATTTTGCTTGAGGTCAAAATAGGGAGATAGCTTGAGGATTAAATAGGAAGAATATTTAGGAGAGAAAATAAGAACAAGAGTTGTTGTGGTTTAGTGGTTAGAGCTTTGGAATTAATTTCTAAGGTCTAGAGTTCAAATCCCACTAATTAAGTTTTATCATAATTAAATTCTATTTTATATAAGGTGGAATAATTTTCGGCCCTTGCATGCCATAAGAAGAAGTAGGAGTGTTGTCCTAGGAGAGACATGAAGGGAATGTCTTAATCCTATTCTTATGCCCTACAAGAATTCTTAAGGGATTCATGCCCTTTTTGTTCCCTAACTCACCTTAAATTCTTCACAAATTAAGCTGTTCAATTTATCCAAATCCATATTTTAAT
Source organism: Voacanga thouarsii (assembly GCA_026120185.1). Taxonomy (NCBI): domain Eukaryota; kingdom Viridiplantae; phylum Streptophyta; class Magnoliopsida; order Gentianales; family Apocynaceae; genus Voacanga; species Voacanga thouarsii. The sequence goes on along the minus strand of JANUWF010001360.1, from coordinate 337,670 downwards.
TCCAAAAAATTCAACAAGGTTTATTGACCTTGAAATTTCGAAAATAGCTCGTAGAGGATAGAGTTTTTGCTGAAAATAGGGAAGGAGTTAAGGAAGGTTCCCAAGAGAATTAATCTCCATGGTTGAACTTTCAAACTTTCTTCATGGTAGCAATTTAGAAATTTTCTAAGTTCTTGGTCAATCCAGCTTTCGAAAACTTCAGCCATTTCTCTCACTCAATTGCTGCCAAAAAAATGGCCAACTTGTTCAGCTTGAAAACTGAAATTTTTTGCCAAATATCGGACTGCACAAAGCTGTGCAAACCAGAAAAAAATTCTGGGCAAGTTTCGCAGCTTGGCAGGCCAAAAACCAAGCTGTTTCTTCCACCTTTCAAACCAGCAATCTAACTCTGTTTTTCCTCCATAAAGAAGGCTGGAAATAAGCCGTAAAGGACCCTCTAATACCCCTTCAAACTCTCTACAAGTCGGCTGGAACATTGCAGAAAAAAACTGCACAAAAATTCTAGCAAGCCATGCGAAAATCAAACCAGAAATCCCAGCCTTGCTCTCTCTTCAAGCTTTGTTAGAAAATCACTTCAACTTTCTGTGAAATCAACCTTAGTCAACCATGAACTAAACTTCATCCCCCTCCTTCACTGACCTGCACGATGGAACTCCATAGCCACTCCTTAAATTCCTCCTTCAATTACTCCAATCAAGTTTCCAATTAAAATTCAAAATTTTAGCAAATTGCTCCATGAAAACTTCCATGGATTAAGCTTCAACAACCAGAAATATTCCCACTCTCAACAATTTGGCTACCCTATAGCTCCTTCAAATCTCATTCATCTTAGCAAAACCTCAGCAAACCAGTCGGCCATTACAGCTCCAAAAAACCTCCATCAATCAAACCACTCTACCATATCTTCTACCTTAATTCACTCCATGAATTACTCTCTTTGAAATTCAAATGACCAAATTTTCCTCTTCTCCCTAATTTGAAAATCAAATCACAAGAATTCCTAAACCATTCGGCCAACACCTTCCAGGGATTTTGTCCAACTTTTCTCCAATTCTCTCAATTTCTCCAAGAACACACACCACCATTCTCCAAGCCTAAGACCACTCTAAACATCTCCAATCCCTTTTAAAAACTCCATATCATGTCTACTCACTCCCTAGAGTCCATTTCTGGATTTTATAACATCAAACATTGAAAACAAAAATCTGCTATCGAATAAAAAACCAGATTTTTTCGTGAAGTCTCAAGAACTCTATCAAGGTAACCAAGAACAATTTTACTCATCTTCTTTCCCTTCAACCTTTAACATGATGTACTAATACTCTCTCTCTCTTGGCCGAAATGGTTGTTTCAACCATGGCCATTTTTCTCCTTCCTCCTTGGACGAATCAAACCTCCTAAGCGTGTGGATCTCCTTGAATCTTCATCAAGATTTTCATCAATCAAGTATTTCTCTTTAACCTTCTCTTTAATTCTAAAATCATGTATCTTAGATATTAATGGAAAGGATGGAGTATGATTGGGGATTGAGTATGTACTTATGTATGAAGAAGTTGAGATTGGAGCATGAGAATGTTTTGCCATGGTTAAGTTTTATGATAGTTCTTGTGGATCGATGCATGTTTTCATGATTTGGGTCAGTTTGGATGTTTAAGCATGCTAGATATTATGTCACCTTTGGTGAATAGGGTATTATGTTCTTGTTTCCATTGAAGCTATGAATATGATTATGCTTAGTAGAGTTTTGACCATGTGATAGTAGATATGGGTTTAAGTCTTTATGCATGAATGGAATAGTTTGTTGATTGATGTTGGAGTATATGCTATAATGAATCTTGTTAGCAATAGGAATTATGATCATTACCTTGTTGATCCTAAGCTATTTTAATTAGCCAATTTTATTACGTTAATTAAAATTAATATTATGATTTCCTCCAAAGATTTCAAAAACCCTTAGAAGTTGGATTTGGAATATTAAATGGAATAGTAATATTTTAGCCAATTAAATGATATCTTTTATAATATAATTAATTATAGTAATGATAATAAATAAAAGCCTTTTATATAAATAGTAATGGTAGGGAAAATATTACTCTTATAGGCTATATATTCATAAATACTATTAAAATTTATTTATTTTCTATTGATCAAAACTTAATAAAATTTATTGTTAATTATTTTCTAACTATTAATTATTAATCGAGAGATTAGCAATAATTTATTGTTTATTTAAAAAAAATCATCTAGGACTTAGGATTCTTCACCAATTAAACCCTAGTTTATTTATTAATAACAACATTCAAGATTTATATTTGGACCTATAACTTATTAGTAATTATTTTACAACCCCTAGTTATTTTCACTTATCAAGCTAGACTTATTTTATAAAAACATTTATCATCTAGCCCTAAAGCTTAGGATATTAGGGTCATGATTGTAATAAGTTAAACTAGGATTATTTATAGAAGCAAATATAGTTTGAGTATAACCATATACCTTGTGTTTACCCCAAGTGGAGTTAGGTCAGCTTTGGAAGACTTGTGAATTTGCAAGCAAAGGATCAGGTAAGCTCCTGCATAAAACTTATTTGATGACAAAAGGTTACTATGGTAAGCTAAACGCGAAGTGTATGGACACTCATTTTGTAAAGGTAATTAAGGACTGTTTCCTTTCTTGTTTCAGCCAAACAAATCATTTGAAAATCAACAAGCAGTTTTGCTCAAACACTAAACTCTTTCTAAAACCAACTTTGACACGAACTTTAGAAACCCTTAATTGCTATTTCCAAATAAAGCAATGTTTTATCAGTTTTCTCCCGAGTGGGATAATCAATGTTGAGTACTCAATAAGGGTAGGCTAGTAGTATTAGTTTTGAAGAGCAAGAGCGAGTCTTCTGGCAGGAGGCCACCTCCAGAAGATGAACTCAACTTGGAGAAGCAACAGTACTACGTAGTCATGCCAGTCCGAGCTAGCAAGTTTCAGTCATGTGGACTGTATGTTTTCAGAATGGACAACCGGTATGTTTGGGTGTAGAGAATGAGGAGTATCTTACCCGGTAGGCCGTACACCTACCTTTTATCAGTCTGCACAAAGTGTGGCATTCTGACCGTTATATGGTCATGGGGCCCAACGTGTGGTAATCCATGGCTACCTTTTGAGTGGTTGTGTTTATTGTGCACTTGCATTGTTTGAAAAGAGGAAAATCCATTCTTTATTTTAAACCTTCTTTCTTGCTTGCCAGCACCCTCTCTTATGCAATTTTTTTTTCCAACCTATATTTATGAACTGTTTTACCTGAAACACTCAAAGTACACACGGGCTTACTGAGATTTTTATCTCATCACCTTTTATGTCATGTTTTCAGGTCGATCCTACTGTGGAAATGAGTAGCTAGTTTGTTGCCTGCTTTGAAGACATTGTGTTATTTATTTTATGTATTATTTTGAGAGATGATTGTAAACAATTTATTTTGGGTTTGTTCTTGAATTTTGGGTTGTAATAAGTTTAAATTTTAAGGTATCATTTTTATTTTCGTTTATGTGACCTAGTTATAAAGACCCCTTATCCTTTGGATAGAGCGACATCCCCGGCACTGATGGGCCTAAGTAGTGGGGTGTTACAGAGTATGCTAAAATCTTGGCATACCTAGAAGGCCTTTAGTTTGCAAAATCACATGGTATTTGCAGATTTAGCTCGAATATGATTCTCGACTCAATATAGAGGGTAAGGATTTCTCAGCTACTGGCTATCTCATCCATTGTATATATGAAATAGGAATCTAGACAATACTTTAGTGTTTAGATTTCTCAAATGCTAGGGAAATACCGCTATCCGTCATATTACTAAATAAGTATTGAATATTAAGTAAGGGCATGTTTAATAATTTGATTGAATATTTAAATTATTTAATTAAGTTTTATTGAATTATTTCATTCCATATAATTATAGATTCTTATTTTCAATTAATTAATTAAGATGTATTAAGACCCTATTATAAATTTTAAATGGAATGAAAGTTGCTTAAATTTGAAATTTAAACATATTAAATAGTCATCTAATTATTAATATATTTTTATTTAATTTTAATAAAATATAATATAAAAATAAATTATAATTAATTCAATATTCACATTTCAATATTTAGTTTTTAAAATTTAATTTTCAAAATTTAATACTTCATTTTTTAAAATTCAATCTTCACACTTCTAATATTATCAAGTAGGTCCTAACACTGTTTCTAGATTGAGGAACTTTGGTATTCTTGCTTCTATTATATTATTTGAATATGTTTAATAAAATTTATATTTTTGTTTAAAAAAAGTAATTGACAAGTTAAATTACCAAAAAGCCCTTAATACCAAACTACTCAACAAAAGGTTAAAAAGAGAGCTTTGCAATCTTTTAGGTCTCCAAATGGATCTAAAGTTTGCACAGGACATTTTTTTTTTAAGTATTCCATCTACTTAGGGTTGAATGCCCACATTTCTATTTTAAGATGTTCGTAAATAATACTTATTTTATTAAAATAAATATATTTTTTCTATACTTTGTTATAAGTTTCAATAACCTATTAGTCCTATTAGTAACTTCTCTAATTAATAAAAATAATGTGGTAATTTATTAGATGAAATGCTTTACTAGATATTTATACCAAATCAAAAAAGAGTATTCAAGTCCAGATGGTGGGAGTGAAAAAAGACTCTCATTCTTTAGACTGAGCCAAACATGATATAGATACTACAGTTGAAAAATGCTAGACTACATAAAGAGATAGAAGAAAAGAAGAAGTGAATCCTTACTTTAAAAATTAGATACTCCCTTAACCTCGCAAGAAGAAACTAGGGATTGAAAATGTCTTACCAGTCCCGACCTTACTTTTCTCATTAAAAAACTAATTTCTCTTCCTTCTTATATTATTTTACTTATCCTATCTTCCCAATATCTCGATATTTGGTCTCCCCTGGTCATCCACTCTATTCCTTTTTAATTCTTTTCTCTATCTCCCATTATCTTTTTTTTTTTTGCCTCATCTTATTAGACGGCAAAAGCACCAAGCACTAGATTAGTTCGACTTGATTTGCTATTTTGTTTCTGCTTATATGTTAATTAAAGTAATATATTAATATGGGCTAAAATCATCATTTATTTCCTAATTATTTGAGATTATTTTGTGATACATTTAATATAATAACTAGACATATTCTTTTATACTTGATATTTTACCTTTAGAAAGGTATTTTGGTATTGTTATACAGAATAAATCAAGAAAAAGGTAAAAATCGACACTGCAACAGAGCATGGCCGGCATTGGCCGTACAGAGCATAGCGGGCGTCGGCCGTAGACTAGAACAGGGCTGAATAGAGGAAGAAAAATAGAGCAAAACATCAGGTGCCCAGAGCACGACTGATGCTAGCCCAAGTTTGTGTTGAGGCGGCGTGGACTTCATTTTTCGCACGAATTTGGCAGTTTTTCAAGAGTTTTGGTATTTTTCAACTTGTGCTTGGTTTAAAACTCTTAAAGAATGAGTTTTGACATCTTAAGAGGCTATATAAGCAAGGAAAATACAAGAGAAACAGATGAATTCAAGGATTAAAGCTACAAATCAATCATTGAAGAGGGGATTCATCACTCAAGAGGCATTGTTCAAGAAGGTCTTCAAGGAAGGAGAAGGGGACTTGTCTATGAGTTTGATGCGTATAAATTTGGGTATAAAAAATCATATAAAAATAAGTAGATTCTCAATGAAGTTTAAATTAAAATGTTAACCCCAAATTACACATATGAGTAAGCGTACTCATTATTAAGCATAGCATAGGGTTCAAACGAGTGTCAATTCTCAAGGAACAAATATGTATTAATTACTTTTCTTTCATTGTTTAACCAACTCAATAAAGTGAAAAAGAAATAAAAAGAAAAATAAAATAAAATAATATATACATGTCAAGGATAGAGAATTATGTAACTCAAACCATTATTTTGACAAACATGATCTTAAAGTACCCAATTATTATTATAATTAATTATTCTCTTGACATCATTAAGGATTAAGACAGATTCACTTCTTTTTCAATCCATGAAATCACTATCTTCTAGACAAATTAGCATCATATATCGTGTCTCAACTAATTCACCTAAAAGATGCATTAAACACAATCCTTGGTTAAATCCCCATATCTTGGCAAATTTAAAACATGAAATTAACCAATGAATCCATATCTTAGCAGACATAAATTAACTTTTAATTATCCATTTCTTAGCAATTAACCCATTTTCTAAGCAACTTAAGAGATAACAAATATGAAATTAATGAATTGAGACCACCATCAACCCCTTTTCCATGCAAGTTAATGGAAAGAAACAATCAACTAATATCGTAATTAGCATAAGTAATTAAATACCAAGAATAATAATCAATTAATCAAAAGATCAAAGTGACTCTAAAAATCATGAATACCTAAAACAATGTTAAATTATAATAAAACAATTAATACATCATTGTTCAAGAAAAAGAAAACAAAGTTAAAAGAAAGCACTCATAGACAAGCCTCATTCTTCTTCCTTCGTAGACCCTCTTGTACAATCCTCCTTTAATTTGAGTGATTTGATGTTATGATCTGCGAATCCTCCTTTTTTCCATTTGTTTTTCCCCTATTTATAGGCTTTACAAGTGCCTAAAATTGTTCCTCTAGAGTTTTTGGCCAACTAGAAGTAGGAAAATATTAAAACTCTGCAAATTACCAAAAATCACACACAAAAATCGAGGCACCTCCTCAGTATCAGGGTACAGTCGGCGTTGCCTCCGGCCTTCTAGTTAACGCCGGTTATGATCTGTTCCATTATTCGTTCACTGATTTTTCTTGATTTTCGCTCCAATCCTTCCAAAGTGCAGCCGGCACTGGTTTGGTTTTGTTCCACTCTGTTTTACTGGTTTTTGTCACCTCAAAGTGCGTGCCAACAGCACATGGCCGACGCTGGTTCCCCTGTCCTGGCTAGCGCCGCCTCTGGTCTGTTTTGCAACGTTTTTGTCTTATTTTACCCTTAAAATCTAAAATAATGCACAAAATCATTTTCAAGGGTAAAATCTCAAATATGAAGGAATATGATCAGTTATTGAATAAAATGTATCACAAAATAGCCTCAAATAACTAGAAAATATATGATTAATTTAGACTCTATCATATTCCCCCACACTTAGCTCTTTGCTTGTCCTCAAGCAAAGTATCAAAGACAAGTAGGAAAAACACAAGGTTTCACAAAATCACTTAATTACTATCAAAATAATATCTCTAATGCACTTAATTACTATCAAAATAATATCTCTAATGCTTTTTTTATTCAAGACAACAAAACATATGCTACGGCACCTTTCATAACAAATTCAAGACTTGTTTAAGTGAGTAGTGACTAGTAGAACCATATCAATACTTAACAATATTTTCAAATCATTGGAGAGAATTTAGTTCAAAAAGAATATGCATTTCATAAACTTACTTTTCATAAACTCTCTCCACTAATTCGAGACATATCATGATCTACTTAGGTCAAGTAGGACTTTTAAGCTTGTAATGTAAGGCTAAAGGGTTTGTAATGTAGCTTTCAAATGAAGGATATAGGAAAATCAACTATCAAAGATGAGAGTTTGCAAGAAAAGGATAAACAAAATGTACCAAGAAATTCTAAACTTTTCTTGCTCTCCTATTCCAAACCAATCAAAAGCCATAACCTTATATAGCAATTATAGCATAATTCAAGCAAATCTTACTTTCTTTTTTCTCAATAATTCTTAACTCATCATTTATTTTGCACAAGAGTATAAAAAATTTCAGCAATTCTTATTCCAACTCTCTTCTTGTGCTATTCTTCTTTTTCTCTTTCAGCTTTTCTTTTTAAATGATGCTTTTGTTTGCTTTTCAGTTTTCTTTTCTTTTTCAACCTTTCCTAGCAGCTTTCTTGTTTTCTCAAGCTTTCTTTTCTTTTTCTTTCTTTTCTTTTATCAACTCCACTCAACAATGATGCATGGCTGAAAGTAACAAGTCATGACAGTTACACACGCTATCTCCCTCACAACTCCCTACTTGTACTTTTATCCATCCAGAGCAATCAAAAATTTGGAAGAATTATCAAACTCTTAGAAAAAAGTAATGGACAAAGTATGATAACGGGTTTTAAGAAAGAAATTAACAATTTAGGCTTAAAATAGGCACTAGGGATAATATAAAATAGGTAGGCTTGAAAAACTCAAACTATCTAAAGAAAGCCTATTACCGTCATCCCTAAGTTAAATTATGAATGTCTTTCTTATTTCACCTCTAGACGTATTCAAGTAAGTTCTAGAATGCTCAATGAATTTTAGCATAAAAATAGATTTAAGAACAATGTAAAGCATTCGATCAAGAACTACTTAGTCCAAGTGCGTGCAAAAAGTCATGCATAAGCCATAAATGATATAAAACATATGCTCTATGATCTAGCACATAGACATGCATTAAAAATACATCTTGAAAGCTCACAAGGATTTCAAAAGGATGAAGTATAACAAGAAGAATGAAGTATAAAAGAATGAAGAAGAATTCACAATTTAACTACTCCCCCACACTTAAACTGGACATTGTCCTCAATGGCCAAATAAATAGAGTAAGGACATATTGCCATGGGACCAAAAATAAAAGGAAAAAGATAAGAAAGATAATACTTCCATTACAGTGAGCATTTGTCTACAAAAGAGTCAAGTTCCTGGAAAGAGAGGTATTGTCAAAGTACCTAAAAAGAAAAATACAAAAGAAACACACCAAAGTATAAAAACTAGAAAAGAAAAATAAACAAAATGGAAAGGCAATAGTATAGGGGAAAAAAACTGATAGTACAAAAGAAAGAAGTCAAGACAACCCAAGAAATTTTACGTTGTAGTGCCCAAAAGCATCTCCACTTGATCCGTGTTGTGAAAAATTTCACCAACATAGTGTTTCACTCAATTGCCATTGATTTTGAAAGTGCACCTCATGGGGTGAGTCAGTTCAAGGGTTCCAAAGGGGAATATTTAACTTACCGTATATGGTCCTGCCCATCTTGATTTCAACTTACCTAGAAAAATTTGCAAACAAGAGTTGAATAACAACACTTGATCACCTTTCTCAAATTCATGTTGTTGAATGATATGCTTATTGTAACACCCTGCTACCTAGGCCCACCGGGGCCGGGGATGTCGCCCTGTCTAAAGGATAAGGGGTGTTTATAACTAGGTCACATAAATAAAATAACGAAATAAAAAAATAATACTTGAACTTAAAATTTATTACATCCCAAAAAATAAGTCCAAGAATACCAAAAACAAATCCACAATAAAATTCATCCATTCTCATCTCCCCAAAACATTAGACAAAATAAATTATCAGAAAATCTTCCAAAGAAGGCACTATCTAGCTACTCATCCCCATAGCAGGATCGACCTGAAATCATGGTAAAAATAGTGGTGAGACAGAAATCTCAGTAAGTCCGTGTGTGCTTAAGTGTCGGGAGAAAATAGTTCGTGAATGCAAAGTATAAAATTCTTTATAAGAGATCACTGGCAAGCAATAAACATTAGTCAAAAGCACGAGTGGTGTTTTGGTTTTTCCAACCATAAATAATCAATGAAGTCAACCACTCAAAGAAATGATCATGGGTTACCACACGTTGAGCCCATAACCACATGGTCAGCATACCACACTTTGTGCATATCGCTGGTCAGAATGCCACACTTTATGCAGACTGACAAAAGTAGGTGATCGGCCTACTGTGCAAGATACTCCTCCTTCTCTATACCTAAATAACAACCGGGTGTCCATTCCGGCAACACACAGTCACTTGACTGAAAGAGAACACTGCTAGCTCGAACCGGCACGACCTACTGGACTGACGTCCTATCCGAGAAGGACTCACCTCTCAGAGGTGGCCACCTACTGAGAGACTTACCCTAACCCCTCAAAGACTAGCCCTAGTAGTCCACCCTTATTGAGTACTCAACGTAACGTATCCCACATGGGAAAAATGAACCAAACATAGTTCCACATGACAATGGCAATTAAGGGTTTACAAAGTCTTTGTCAAAATCAGTTTTAGAAAGAGTTTTGAGTTTGAGTAAATCTGCTTATTGGTTTTCAAATAATTCATTTAACTAAAATAAAAAAGAAGTCAATCCTTAATTGCCTTTACAGAAATGAGTGTCCATGCACTCTACATTTGGCTTGTCATAATAAACATTTTACATCAATCAGGTTTTATGCAGGAGCTTACCTGATTCTTGCTCACAATATAAGGTCTCCAACAGCTGACCTAACCCCGCATGGGCAAAAATAAACCACAATCAAACTCAAGCCAAAATCCACTTTCTCAATTTAAAACAACTCAACTCACTACTACCATAATCCTAGTGTCCCAAGCTTTAAGGCCAAACAATAAATAAATAGGTTTATAAGCTAAGCCTAATTTGATATTTAAAATAATTAAGGTTTTGGGAAATAAGTACTAATAAGTTGATGGTTTAAATCTTGCTAAGAAAAATTTAGAGTTTATTTGATGAAGAGTCCTAGGTGGTATTAGGTAAAATAACGATTTATTAATAATTTAGTTGTTAGAAAATAATTGATAACAAAATTAGTTGAAAATAAATTTAATGAGTCTTGCTTGAAAAATAATAAATAAAATTTTAATGGGTTTTGATTAAAGATAATTATTAAACTTTTAGTAATAAATATTTTACTAATTATGATTATTTCCATAAAAGGTTTTAGTTGATTTAATTATTTTATATAATAGCTATATATAAATATTTTATTTTTCTAGCAAAAGCTATTATTTATTTGACTAAAATATCCTTATTATATATAATAATCCAAATCTATCCCTCCTAGGGTTTTTTTTGAAATTACTAGCAAAATCATATTATGAAATATTTTATTCATTAAATAAAAATTAGCTTAGGGACAACTAGGTCATGATCATAGTTCTATTGCTAACTATAATCATGAACATTTACAACTATTCAATTCATCAAATCATCCAAATCATGCATATAAGCATATATCTAAATTTACTAAGGCATGATCTAACTTTTACTAGCATAAATATAATCATGGCTTCAATAATCACACAAAAATATAAATCGTATTCATCATAGATGACATAATCTCTAGCATACTTGATCACAAATGCTACCTATGACATGGAGACATGCATTAAACCTCAAAACATCATACAATCAACCAAGATAACCCATCCATGCATAAATCCCATCTCCAACATATTCACACATATATTCATGCTTCAATCTCAACTCATCACAACAATATATACTCAACCCTATTCATGTTTCATCTTCTATCAACATCATCCTAGAGACATGAATCTAGAATTTAAAAAAAGGGTTAAAAAGGCTTACTTGATTGCTGAATATCTTGAAGGAGTTTCGAATGGTTGTCAACCCCTAGATGCCTAAATCCGTCCAAGGAAGGTGGAGAAAGCTTGGCCATTGGAGAAGAAGCCATCCGGCCAAGAAGGAGAGAGATTCGGCCAAGAGAGAGAGAGAGAGAGAGAGAGAGAGAGAGAGAGAGAGAGAGACCATTAGCATGTTTATTCATACATATATTCATTAGAGATCAAGATTGGAGAAGATGAAGTTGTTAGAACAAACCTACCTTGAAGGTGTTCTTGAGCCTTCACAAAATTTCTGATTTTTTATCCAAAATAGCAAGTTGGATTTTGGAGTTTGATGTTGAGAAGGGTGTTGATGGACTCACGACAGTGAGTAGATTCAATCTGGATATTTTAGAAGTAGTTTGAAGTGATTTGGAGAGGTATTAGGTGAAAGGAATGAGTAGGTGTTCTTGGTGTGCTATGTGTTCTTAAAGTTGAAGAAAGTAGAAAGCTTTTGGGATTGGAGGCTGCCGAAATTCTGTAAGGATTAGGGTTGGTTGACTGCTTAAAGAGTTTTGGTAGCTAATTTTCTGGGTTGGAAGGGAAAAGGAAAGGCTAGCTGCTGGAATCCTTGAAGAATATTTTTGGGAAGCAAATTTGGAAACTAAATATTACAAAAATATCTTTGATTATTAGAGAGCTTTGGGGAAGTTTGCCATGGCCGAATTGTTGGGCAGTGTTTCTGCTAGATAAATGCTGGTTGAGGGAGGCAAAGGGTGGCCAAAAATAATGTGTGTAATGGTGAAGGAAAGGTCTGGTTGGTTGAGGTATATTTTATGAAAAGTTGTTAAATCATGGTGGCTGAAATTTTGGTATCCAAATCAAGGCATGATTGCAGAATTTTTTTTTGGAAATCTTTTAGGCATCCATGACTGGATTTTGTGCAGGAGCTTAGGGAAGACAATGGAGCTCTGATCATGGTTGTTTAAGAGTGGTTTGTGCAGAAGAAAGATGGAGTTTCGGCCAAGGCTGAATTAGGAAACAAGGCTGGAAAATTTCTGCACAGGATTTTCGCTATTGCCGGGAATTTTTCTGGGCAGTTTCGGCTACCATTTTCCAGCCAGGTTGCAGGGAGTTTGAAGGAGATTTCAGAGGTCTTTCAAGGCTGGTTTCCAGCCTTCTTTATGGAGGAAAAACGTTGCTAAGATGCTAAACAAAAACTGAAAGAAAACAGCTTGGTTTCGGACCTCCAAAGCTGTGAATTTGCCCAGGAATTTTTCTAATTTTGCACAGCTTTTGTGCAGTCCGAAAATGGCCAGAAATATTTAGGTTTCAAGCTGATCAAAAGGGCCATTTCCTGGCAGCATTTGGGAGGGAATAATGGCTAAGAATTTCGACACCTTGAAGGCACACAAAGCTGGGAAAATTTCAGTTCCAAGCATGAAGGAAAATGAACCTAGCTAGAGTGAAGTTTTAGAAAGTTCACCAAAGAATTTAATTCACTTGAAATCCTTTCCCCCTCTTCCATGATTTCGGTCCTTAAGATGTCTTTTACTAAGATATTTTGAACCTTCAAAGCCACAATACATTGCTGAAATTTTTCTAGAATAAAATTGGCTTGAACAATTTGAACAAGCTAATGAATTGAGAAATATGGAAAATTAAGGATTACGAGGAAATGAATTCTCCTTAGGAATTTTGTGCAGGCCAAAAGAGTAGGATGAGAATACTCCTATCATGTCTCTCTTATGACAACATTTCTACCCTACTCCAAGCACATAAGGCCGAAAATAATACTTCCCAAGCAAAAATAAAATTTAACCAAGCTAAAGCTCCTATGATGAAATTTGAACTCAAGACCTCAAGAATTAATTCTAAGGCTCTAACTACTACACCAGAATAACTCTTGTTCTTATTTTTCTCTCAAAAAAAATATTTTCCTATTCAATCCTCAAGCTATCACCCTTTTTCCACCTCAAGCAAAAATTATCATTTTGCCCTTCTCACTCAATAGTCATAATCAAGCCCTCTAGACTATAAAACACAAATTCAATACACATAAAATCATATAAAAAATATATTTAAACATAAAATGAAATATGATATGCACCTAACCCCCTTATTCTAAGGTTGGTTTTGACTGGGGTTTCACACTTATCGTGCCATCTTTTGACCTTCTTTTTATATTGCATTGAAGTATCATAAGCATCCTTGCGCAACTCCTCCAAGGCGGTGAGTTGGAGCAACCTTGACTTTTCAGCTGACTCAAGATCAAGGTTAACAAGTTTAATAGCCCAATAAGCTTTATGCGCAATCTCAACAGGTAAATGACATGTTTTTCCATAAACTATCCGAAAAGGAGTTGTGTCAATTGGGGTCTTAAAAGCTGTCCTGTATGCCCAGAAAGTGTCATCTAATTTTAGACTCCAATCCTTCCTAGTATGGTTAACAGTCTTTTCCAAGATTCGTTTGATTTTCCTATTAACCACTTCAACCTGTCCATTTGTTTAGCGATGATAGGGGATAACAAACCTATGATTCACTCCTAGATGTTTGATAACTTTGTCCAGTTGAGTATTACAAAAATGAGTCCCCCCTATCACTAATGAGCACCTTCAGCACACCAAAACGGGTGAAAAGTTTTTTAAAAATTTTACCACAATCTGTGCATCATTAGTTGGTAAAGCTTGTACTTTTACCCACTTAGAAACATACTCCACTACTACCAAAATGTATTTATTACCCAAAGAACTAGGAAAAGGTCACATGAAGTCTATCCCCCAACAATCAAATACTTCACAAGCTTGGAAAATTTGAACAAACTTGTGGGCATCTTTGAACAACGTGGGCAAATAGAATCCAAAGTCAAGCACCTTTCGTGCAGTGTTGTTAGCTTGGTAGTGTCCGCCAGCAAGTCCTTCATGACAATATCTTAAACAAATATAGTTCTTCCCAAAAGTAGTGCCTTACGTTGGAGAGGAATTTCTTCTTTTGTTGCATCGTGAGAACTTTTGGGAGAATTCCTGCAACCAAGTGATTAGCAAAGTCTGCGAACCAAGGGGTGTTTGGAATCTCACCTTCTATGAGCAAGAGTTGTTTATTTGGAAAGGTGTCATTAATTTCCTCCTCTACTAATGATTCCAAATTGGGATTATCCAGTCGTGACAAGTGATCCGCAGCCAAGTTTTTCACACCCTTTTTGTCCCTAATCTCCAAATCAAATTCCTGCAATAATAATACCCATCTTATCAATCTTGGTTTGGAATTATGTTTGGTTAGTGGGTACTTTAGGGCAGAATGGTCCGTATACACAATGATTTTAAACAAAATAAGATAAGAACGAAATTTATAAAATAAAAAAAAACACTATAACAAGCAATTCTTTCTCTGTTGTTATGTAGTTTTCTTGTGCATCCATTAAAGTCTTGCTTGCATAGTATATGGGTTGAAAGTGCTTATTCCTTATTTGTCCGAATACTGCACCAACTGCAAAATCACTTGCATCACACATTAGTTCAAATGGAAGAGACCAATTAGGTGCAATCAAAATGGGTGATTGATCAATTTCTCTTTAAGCATGGTGAAAGCATTGAAGCATTTTTTATCAAAATTAAACACAGCATCCTTTTTAAGTAAAGAAGTAAGAGGTTTAGAAATTTTTGAGAAATCTAAGATGAACCTCTTGTAAAAACCTGCATGACTAAGAAAGCTCCTTATAGCTTTAACAGACGTAAGAGGAGGTAGCTTCTCAATTGCTTCGATTTTTGCTCTATCTACTTCTATCCCTTCCTTGAAATCTTATGCCCCAACACAATACCTTCTTGCACCATAAAGTGGCATTTTTCCCAATTAAGCATGAGGTTCGTCTCTTCATATCTTACTAGTACCTTTTCAAAATTAAATAAACATAAATCAAACAAATCACCAAATATTAAGAAATCATCCATAAATACCTCTATGATATTCTCCACGAGCCCTTCAAATATAGCTGTCATGCACTTTTAGAATGTTCCAGGACCATTGCAAAGACCAAACAACATTCGACGATATGTAAAAGTACCATATAAACATGTAAAAGTGGTTTTCTCTTGGTTCTTAAGAGCTATGGGGATTCGTAGGTAGCCAGAAAATCCATCCAAGAAATAATAGTATTCATGTCCGGCTAACCTTTCTAATATTTGGTCAATAAAAAGTAAAGGGAAGTGGTCTTTCCTAGTGGCTTTGTTTAACATCCTATAATCAATGCAAAACTTCCAACCCGTGACCAATCTCATAGGAACTAGCTCATTTTTATCATTAGGGCTTACCGTCATTCCTCCCTTCTTTGGTACCACTTGAGTAGGACTCACCCAAATACTATCAGAAATAGGGTTAATGATGCCTAAATCTAGAAACTTAATCACCTCACCTTTTACCACTTCACTCATATGTAGGTTCAACCTACATTGGGGTTGTACTACGGCTTTTGCACATTCTTCCATCAAAATCTTATGAGTGCAGAATGATGGACTAATTTCCTTTATATCGTGTTCTTCCATGCTATTACTCCCTTATAATTCCCCAACATACTTACCAATTTGGTCTTTTATTCTTTAGTGAGATCTTTGGCAATGATCATAGGCAATTTCTGTTATTCAGCCAAGAATACATATTCTAAGTGCTCGGGTAGATCTTTTAGATCCAATTCTGGAGGCTCCTCTATGGATGATTTCATTCTCCCCAAACTACTTTTCTCAATTTTTTCAAAACTCTTCATTCCCTCCTCATCAATAGAATCCTCCAAATATGCTACTGAAGTTTCCACCAACTCCTCCTCCCATGATTTCTGCATAAACTCTAAAATAAGTTCGTCAAGAATATCAATTCTTAAACAAGAATCATCAGAAGATAAAGGGTGTTGCATGCTTTTGTGGATTTAAATAACTACTTCCTCATCCCCAACCCTAAGTGTCAACCTCTACCCATAAACATCAATTAACGCTTTTGTTGTAACTAGGAAGGGTCTACCTAAAATTAAAGGGACTTTGGAATCTTTAACCATGTCTAGAATAACAAAATCCACTGGAAATATAAATTTATCAACTTTTACCAGCACATCTTCTATTATACCCCTAGGATATTTGATAGATCTATCTGCGAGTTGAATACTCATCCTAGTGGGTTAAGGTTCTCCTAGGCCTAGCTTCTTAAATGTTTTATATGGTAGTAAATTAATGCTAGCACCTAAGTCAGCTAATGCATTATAAAAATTAAGAGTGCCAATTAAATATGAGATAGAGAAACTCCCTGGATCATTCTCTTTATGTGGCAAATTCTGTTTGTCCTGCAATATGGCTGAACATTCCTCGTTTAGTACCACAGTAGACAATTCTTCCAATCGCTTTTTGCATACGAGCATACTTTTGAGGAATTTGGCATATTTGGGCATGTGGATTAAAGCTTCATTGAGTGGGATAATTATGTGTAGCTGTTTGAATATCTCAAGGAATTTGTCAAACTAGGCATCTTTTCGAGCTTTGTGTATACGGGTAGGATAAGGAATTTTGGGCTGAAAAATAGAATTTCTAGTGGGATTTCTGGCAGATGGACAGGGTGCAGTCGGCGTCGGTTCTTTTCTCCCAGCTAGAGCCGGTTGCATGCTGGTTTCTTGGTTCTCGGGTGTATAGGACGGCCAGGGCCGGTTCTCTTCCTCCAACTGGCGCTGGTTGCAATCTATAATGTCGGGCAACTCCTTTCCACTCCGTAATGTGACAGCAGCTGTTTCCTCTTCATCTATTGGTATTAGTTCTTGAGACTTTAACACCATGTCAATAAAAAAATCAGATTTGTCGTTCCATATTGCAGATCATCTCCTCGAACTTCTCAAATGTGGAATCTATTTTTTGGAAGTGTCTCGTGACATGGACAGCTAATTTTCTAATCACTGTCACAAGCTTTGCTGATTCTGGGGCTTTGAGTGTTATCTCGGAAGAGTAATGGGGGTATTACCCCTCATTAAGCCTCTTCTGGTTCCAATTCGCCATTTCTCCTAAATATAGAAGATAGTTAAATAATGTAATTCTCAATTCAAACCAAATTAAAAGAGCAAATTAGTTAGTTAAATATCAGTCAAAGTTAGTAAGTAAGATTACAACAATATACAAGATACAAAAGATGGCCCCTTTTTTTTTTTTTTGCAAAAAGAACAATTGTGCAAATGTACAAATTTATATATTTACATATTTACATATTCACATGGTTGAATCAAAAAAATCCAAACTTTCATGATAATATTCCCCGACAACGGTCCCAAAAACTTTATGCGTATAAATTTGGGTATAAAAAATCATATAAAAATAAGAGCATTCCTAATCAAGTTTAAATTAAAACATTAAACTCAAATTACACATATGAGCAAGCATACTCATCATTAAGCATAGCATAGGGTTCACATGAGTGTCGATATTCAAGGAACAAGTATGCATTAATCACTTTTCTTTCATTATTTAACCAACTCAATAAAGTGAAAAAGAAATAAAAAGAAAAATAAAATAAAATAATCTATACATGTCAATGATGGAGAATTATGTAACTCAAACCATTATTTTGACAAACATGATCTTAAAGTACCCAATCATTATTATAACTAATTATTCTCTTGGCATCATGAAGGATTAAGATAGATTCACTTCTTTTCCAATTTATGAAATCACTATCTTCTAAACAAATTAGCATCACATATCCTGTCTCAACTAATTCACCCAAAAAATGCATTAAACACAATCATTGGTTAAATCCCCCTATCCTGGCAAATTTAAAACATGAAATTAACCAATGAATCTATATCATGGCCAACATCAATTAACCTTTAATTACCCAGTTCTTAGCAATTAACCCATTTTCTAAGAAACTTAAGAGACAACAAATATGAAATTAATGAATTGAGACCACCATCAGTCCCTTTTTCCAAGCAAGTTAATGGAAAGAAACAACCAACTAATCTCGTAATTAGCATAAGTAATTAAATACCAAGAATAATAATTAATTAATCAAAAGATCAAAGTGACTCTAAAAATCATGAATACCTAAAACAATGTCAAATTACAATAAAACAATTAATACATCATTGTTCAAGGAAAAGAAAATAAAGTTAAAAGAAAGTATTCATAGACAAGCCTCATTCTTCTTCCTTCGTAGACCCTCTTGTACAATCCTTCTTGAATTAAAAAATTTCTCCTTTAATTTGAGTGATTTGATGTTATGATCTATGAATCCTCCCTTTTTTCATGTGTTTTCCCCTTATTTATAGGTTTTACAAGTATCTAAAATCGTTCCTCTAGGGTTTTTGACTGACTAGAAGTAGAAAAATATTAAAACTCTGCAAATTATCAAAAATCACACACGAAAATTGAGGCACCGCCTCAGCATTAGGGTACAGCCGGCGCTACCTCCAGCCTCCTAGTCGGTGCCAGTTGTGATCTGTTCTATTATTCGTTCACTAATTTTTCTTAATTTTCGCTCCTATCCTTCCAGAGTGCAACCGACACCGTCTCTAGCCTCCTAGCTGGCACTAGTTTGGTTCTGTTCTGCTCTGTTTCATTAGTTTTTTGTTACCTCAAAGTGCGTGCCAGCAGCCCTTGGCTAGTTCCCCTGTCCTGGCCAGCGCCGCATTTGGTTTGTTTTGCAACGTTTTTGTCTTATTTTACTCCTAAAATCTGAAATAATGCACCTTTCCAATGGTAAAATCTCAAATATAAAGGAATATGGCCAGTTATTGAATAAAATGTATCACAAAATAACCTCAAATAACTAGAAATATATGACTAATTTAGGCCCTATCAAAGTTCTTTCTTTTACCTTTGTTTTCTTTTTTCTAGAACAATGATGTAATCACTATTTTAATTGTAATTTGACATTATTTTGGGATTCATGATTATGAGTTAATTTAGTCTTTTGATCAATTAATTATTATTCTTGGTACTTAATTACTTGTTTTAATTGAGAAATTAATTAATTGATTCTTCTTGTTAACTTGCTTGTAAAAAAGGTTAATAGTGATTTCAATTTAATTAATTTCATGTTTGTTATCTTTTAAATTACTTGCAAAAGGGGTTAATTATCAAGAACCTGTGTAATCAAAGATTAGTTGATAATTGCTAGAATATAGAGTTATTGGCTAATTTTATACTTTAAATTACCTAGAATATATATAGGGATTTATGTAAGGATTAATTTTAATGCATCTTTTGAATAAATTAGTTGAGACAGAATATGTTCACTGATTTAGCTAAAGGGTAGTAATTTCATGGATTGCAAATGAAGTGGGTTTGTTTGAATTCCTTCATAATGCTAAGATAATAATTGATTGTGATAATTGTAAAGTAATTCATTGCCATATCTTCAAGAATATTTGCCTAATTACATATTTTTTCACATTAAGTTATATATTATTTTTATTTTTATTTTTATTCTCTTATTACTTTTTGGGTCAGTTAAACAATGAATAAAAAGTAACTAATAGTAATTGTTTCTTGAGGATTGTTACTTATTAAGTCCATATACTATACTTGTATAGGTATACTTGCTCATTTATGTAATTTGAGGGTTAATGTTTTAATTAAAACTTGACTAGCATTAAACTTAAAATTGTATGATTTTTATACACCCAAATCGTAACATATCAAGTTTTTTACGCTGTTGCCAGGGAACAATATCATAAAATCTTAGATTTTATTAATTTAATCATGTTTATATGTATATATGTTCGTTGTATAAATAAGTGTCATATCTTGTTGTTTGTATAATTGTACCTTAATTGACCGACTTAGTTTCTGTTGTATTTTACTTACTTGGCTCAATATTGTACTTGGTATACTAATTATACCTGCTAACCCCACTTTATGTTCATGAAACTAACAAGATACCATATATAGGTGATGTGGCCAAGTTGAGATGGTGAACAGAGAGCTCAAAAGAATTTTAAACAAAGTGGTTAGTCATACATGAAATGATTGGAATCTAAAATTGGATGACACTCTTTGGGCATATAGGACTGCCTTTAAGACCTCCATAAATTTCTCCACTTGAACGCATTGGAGGAATTGTGTACGGAGGACTATGACAATTCCATGATATACAAAGAAAGGGTAAAACAATGGCATAACAAATACATTGTTCAAAACTGGGAATTTAAGGAAAGTGATCAAGTATTGTTGTTTAATTCTCACTTACGACTCTTTCCAGGTAAGTTGAAATCAAGGTGGTCTGGACCATATGTTGTAAGTAAGATCTTTCCCATTGGTACTCCTGAAGTTACTCATCCAACTAATGGCACTTTTAAAGTGAATGGGAATGGAGTGAAGCATTATTTTGGTGAGGCTCTTGGCAATTTGGATCACGTTGATGTTTTTCTACGTGATGCATAAAATTCTTAGACTACTTCTTAGTTTTTCTATTATTTCTTTTTCTTTTCTTTTTCTAGCTTTATGATTTGTTTTGTTTCTTTTGTTTTATTTTAGGTACATTCAACAATGCCCTTTGTGATGGATTCACCTATCTTGAGAACACTACTAAACTCTGAAAGTATTTTCTTTTCTTATTTTCTTTCCCTCTATTTATTTTGATCTATTGGTTTTGCTTTATCTATTATATTTTTTTTCCATTAAGGACAATATCCAGTTTAAGTATAGGGGAGAGTTTTGAATTGGAAATAGATTCTATACTATATATTCTACTTTTGGGCTAAATTGCTAAATTTTTCAAAATTTGTTAATTTTTTTGAAAATTTTCATTTCAACCGTTTTTAATTGCTTTGATTTATAATGAGGTTGTGATTATCTTTCTTATTTAGGATATAATTTTTGTCATTCAATTAGTTGAATTTTTATTAACAGTGAATTGATCTATTAGATTGGATATGTAAAGTCTTGAGAATTTAAGTTAATCTTAGTTATGTGTTAGTGTTTGAATATTATTTTATTCATATCATTTGGATATGATTGATATAATGAATATAAGAAGAGTTTTTATTCAATTCTTGATTCTTGGTGACTATAGTTATTCAGCTTCAGGTTGTGAATAAGGATGGTGAGGATTGAAAAGTGTTAGGAACTCAGGTCATGCATAATCTAATTAATGCAGTGGAAAAAACCGAATTCCAATCCCAAGATCGCATGTCTATGATTAAAACGGGAATAAAACAAAGGTTACGGGGTTATCTTTTACTACATGAAGATTTAAAAATTTTCTCCTTCTGGATGTTGAAGGTGCGATCTAGAAAACCGTTTTGTTAGGTTACAGCTAATCACCAATCAGAGAGAACGTCTTCTTTATACGTTTCATTAAAGCACTCCAACCCAAGTATAAGATCGCCTCTAATATAGTCCACACAAGGATTGCACTCAAGCATCACTGGAATTCTATGCTAGCAGAATGTATCTTGGTAGCTAGGGTTTGTGTGAAAACAAGAAGAAGAAAAAAAAGAGAATAACCCCTAGAGAAAAATGATTGTTCTCTCACTATTGTAATTCCAAAAACACGGCATACATATCAGAAGATCCTCCGTGTTTGGTAACAAAAATCCATAAAGAATAAGGATTCTTTAATTACCAATTGGAATTGTAATTTTTTTTAATTACAATATGTCACACGAATTATAACTAATTATAATTCGACCACAACAACTTCTTCTTTTTCTCAAATAACTCTGTAATGTTATCATATAACATCTCGAGTTCATAATACTCTATTGTGTGTGACCTATTAGGTTTCCTGATCTATTGGAAGCGAAATATGAATTAATCCAAACATCTTTAAAATTGATAATCCTTAATAATTTAGAATTAACTTACTAATTCTAACTAAAATCGATTTATTAATTCTCTAATTAATAAATCTATATTCAGCAGATCATGAGCGGTTCTAACAACACAACATGACCACCCAAACGTTTAGAAAGTCAAGTAGCTTGACTTGAACCTTTTAATAGCAAATAACAGTGCAATGAACTCCTTTCATCATATAATATCTCATTTAGTTTAGAGTATGAAATTAGTGCCAACTCCTTCCAAAATATTAATTAATTCTGGCTCGAATATTTTAGTACTTATTTTCGGAATCTATTACTCATCATGTGTATCAATTGAAACTATTTCTAATATACAGTCCCATTGGTCAATGACTTCTTAAGTAGTGATTCCTGAGATATTCGCTCCTACTATTAGGAGTGATGAATCATTTGTTGATCCCCTCAACAAATTTTGTTTGCTTCACATTATACCTAATATCTATCCTATAGGTGGTCTTGTCAAGACTCCAGAGATTGAAATCAAAGTATAACGCTTAGCAAACAAAGTACCTTGGAGATCCCAAATCTAAGGATACTTGCACATTTGCTATGATGAGATTCTATCATTGACACTAAATAGCTATTCATGTGATTATCTCATAGCAAAAGTCATCCAATGTACTTGTTCAAGTAACAAGTATCTACATGTTAACTTTGGATATCACAATACTTATAGATGTGAGAACTACCGCCTGATTAAATCAGAAAGTATAACATAGTCTTGACGCATTAATAATGTCATATCTTATTAATACTATGACTAGGAATGATTAAGTACGAACACTATACATTTTAGTAGTGTCATAGGTTAGCTATTTTAACCAAGATAGCCTGTGCGGCTCTAGCTACTTCTTAAGACTAACTTAGGAAATGTTAGCTAGATTAGCCTAAAGGGAACAAAAGATAGAAAAAGAGATGGAGATAAGGTAGTTAAGTATTTAAATGGAAACTAAGTAGGAAAACGGTGAGATGGCTAAGAGATAACAAGAGAGCTCTTGAGAGAATTGTACTTGTATTCTCCAAACTTAGATGCTTACAAATGGAAGGGCTTGGCCCTATTTATAGGCAAGCCTTGGGGTCTAAAATTTTCTTACAAGTTGCAAATGCAAGTTGGCAACTTGCATAAATATTTAGATATTCTATAATATTCTAGATATTCTAGAGAATTCTATAATATTCTAAGTTTCTCTATACTATACAAGAGTTTCCTAGAGTATCTTAGAATATTCTAGAAACTTCTACAAACCTCTACAAAGTTTAACCGGTCAAAAGAGTCCAATGGTCCAGAATGACCCGATGGCCTGTTTCGGTCCTGTGTCGGTCTCATGTCGTCCTGCACGCATGCCCCATTCTCGGTTTGGTTTGCCCGTGCATGGGCTTGGACATGGCCCATCGTGTGTCTGTCGATTCCGTTTCATGCCATTTTCGTCCTGCTTGACCGTCCGCTCCGTGCCAATCGTGTCACTCTTCCCCACTTGACAATGCCTTAGACTCCTCATAGTCCCGAAGTAACTTAGTGAATTGCCACAATTTTTCCAATGGCTCCTAACTTTTCTCAGACACTAGCAAGCCTTTCTATTTCACTAAGTACTCTTTTGATGGTGCCCGATTCTTATAGCAGACGATACGATCCAATAGTATTTCTTCGGCCATTTTGTCGTATTCATTTCGTATTCCTACTGGTGCTCATGTCGAAACGTTCCTTGAAGTATCATCGAGGTCTTTGTGATATGGCTTGAGCAGGCTAACATGAAAAATGGGATGAAGTTGGGGTATAACCTCGGGCAACTCCACTTTGCAAGCCACGGTCCCAACTTTCTTAAATATGGTGAACTGCCCCTCGTACTGTCTCATTAGTCCCTTGTGAACGCCCATACCCTTCTGTGTTAATATAGCTTAACTAGTACTTGGTCAATCTTCTTGAACTCGCGAAACGTCCATTTCTTGTCATCCACTTCTTGGCACATCGTGTGGCCTTCTCGAAGTATAGCTTGGCTACGTCCGCTCGTTTTTGCTAGTTCTTGGCAAAACTGTAGGCTGGAGGACTCGACTCTTTGTAACCGGCAATGATATCTTTAGGGATCGTTGGCTGAAACCCTAAAACTATCTCAAACGAGCTCTTGCCGGTATTCTCGTTACGTTGCAAGTTATAGGAAAACTGGATCACGTCTAGCAATCGTGCCCAATCCTTTTGGTTGACAGTCACGTAATGTCTCAGATACACCTCCAAGATATTATTAACACGTTCCGTTTGTCCGTCGGTCTACGGGTGCATCGTTGTAGGCATGTTAAGTGTTATCCCAAGTAGACGAAAGAGTTATGTCCAAAATCGTCCCATAAACTGTGAGTCCCTGTCGCTCACGATCGATGTTGGTAGTCCCCAATACTTAACAACGTGCTTCATGAACAACTTAGCTGTCACCTCTACTGTGCATTCTTTTTTGGGGCAGGAATAAACTCGACATATTTAGATAAACGGTCGATGACCACCTATATACTCGTGCAATCGTTTGACTTTGGAAGCCCGACAATGAAGTCCATTGAGACATTATCCTATACCTTCTCAAAAACCTGTAAAGGCTGCAACAAGCCTACAGGTGGTTGGTTTTCCACCTTATCTTGTTGGCACACAAGACAGGTGTGAACGTAAGCTTTCACATTGTTCTTTAGCCTTTGCCAGTAGAACCATTCCTGAACCAACGATAATGTGTGGTTAGTCCTTAGGTGGACAATATAGCGACTATCATTAAGGATATCTCATCTCAAGTTGTCCCACGTCAATATATAAATACGTTGGCCCTTGGTGTAGAGGACCCCATCATCAACCCAGAACCTCATTGTTTTTTGCTCCTCGGCTAACCTTTTGAACGTTTGAGCTTGACGGTCGTGCTCTAATCCTTCCTTGTTTGTTCTAGGAGTCGTCCCTCTGGTGTGCTCATTATTGGGGCTAGGACATGCGTTAGCCATAGTGTTGGTCTTGCCCAGACTATATTCAAGCTCGTACTTGAATTTTGCTAAATAGTCCAACCATCGAGCTTATTTGCTAGAAAGCTTTTTCTGGGTTTGATGATAGCTTATCGCTCAATTGTCCATCTTGATCTTAAACGGAGTGGCGGCTTTGAGATAGTGTTCCTAGACCTTTAGACAATGAACGATGGCAAGAATCTCCTTCTCGTGGGTTGGCCAATATCGTCCCGTGTCATTCAGCTTCGGCTCTCATAGGCTATTGGGTGGCCTTCTTGCAAGAGAACACCCCCAATAGCAAAGTCGGATGCATTGATATATACCTCGAATGATTTCATGAAGTCTGGAAGAACCAAAATCAGTTTTTTAGTGACAGTGTCTTTTAAAGCATCAAACATGTGCTAGCACTTAGGAGTCCAATCCCATGCACGTCCCTTCTTTAGCAAGTCAGTTAATGGTGCATCTATAGCTTAATGCCCCTCGATGAACCGATGGTAGTAGTTAACAAGCCACAGAAATGAACATAGCTCGGTTGCCTTTGTCGGAGCCTCTTACTTCACAATGGCCTTGATTTTCTCGGGGTCCATATAGATTTTTTCGTCCCCAATGATATGCCCTAAGAGGGAGACTTCCTGTAGCCTGAACGAACACTTCTCTTTCTTAACATAAAGGCTATTTTCCCGTAGTGCCTTGAAAATGAGATGGAGGTATTGTGCATGCTCCTCTAACGAATTGCTAAAAATGACTATGTCATCGATATAAACCACAACGAACTTGTCGATGAATTCAGCTAGTACCCCTTGCATAAGAGTGCAAAACGTAGCCTATGCGTTCGTGAGTCCAAACAACATTACAAGAAACTCAAACGATCCATACCTTGTAACAATTGCTATTTTTGGTTCGTCTCCCTTCTTAATACGAACTTGATAGTAGCCTTTGCAAAGATCGAGTTTCGAAAACACCTTGGCTCCTTGCAAATGGTCAACAAATTGGCTATCAGTGGGATCGGATACTTGTTCTTCACCGTTTGCCTGTTGAGGGCTCGATAGTCATTGCACATACGTAGGGTTCCTTCCTTTTTCTTCTGGAAGAAAACGGGCGCCCCGTACGGACTCTTGGATGGCTTAAAGAAATTAGCCCCCAAAAGCACCTTAAGTTGTCTCCTTAGTTCTTCAAGCTCTTCGGGAGACATAGGGTACGGTAGTTGGGAGATTGATTTAGCACCATCCACAAGCACAATTGCGTGGTCTACCTCTTATCTTGGTGGAAGTCGTTTTGGGAGGTCCTCGGGCATAACGTCTTCAAACTCCTTGAGGACTTTGGCGACTTCAGGAGGAACAAGTACTTTCATGTTTTCCTCAAAAGTCGAGGCATCCTCTTCTATAATATAGCAGCAAATGTCGACTCGCCCCATTGCATCCCTTTCTTGAGTTGCTTCGGCTTAGCTCATTTTCACGGCTTAAATTTACTGATGCGTGTTGTTTAGTGTAAAAGAAATTGTCAACAAATTTCACAATCAATCAAGCTTTAAATAAAATGCTAACTAATAAAACCACATATACGGGCAAGTATACCCATCATATAGCATAGGAAATAGCAAGTATCGAATCCATGAGAACTTAGACTGCTACCTTACTTTACCTAAATCTTTATTGTTTAGCCAATAGAATAAGAAGAGAATAAAAAAGAAAATAAATAAAGATAAAAATAGATATAACTCAAGGATGCAATTTCATGTAAATAGAAAGTTATCTTGAAAATACAATATTGAATTACTTGTCATTCATCACAATCAATTGTCGTCTTGGCATCGAGAAGGAATGTAAAAATAAATTCCACTTCGTTTATCAATCCATGAAATCACTATATTTTGATTCATATTAACAGATTTGTCAATCAAGTTAACATAACTAAAACATGCATTAAGCTCATCACTATATTTTAATTCAAATAGCAGATTTGTCAATTAACCAATCTAACCAAAATATGCATAAATCTCAATTCTTTAAAAATATGAAATTAGCTAATAACCATTTGTCAAAGCGAATCAACTTAATCTTTGATTACTTAGTCCTATAATCTTAACTTTGTCATTCAAATCCATTAAGATTTAACAAAAACAAAATCAATACAATGAGACTCCTAACATCGTTTTCCAAGTCAATTAGAAGAACCCGCATCAATAACCAATGATAACAAGTAATCAAATACCAAAGATAACAATAGATTGATAAAAAAAATTCCCATTAACTCAAAATCATAATCTCCAAAATAATATCCAATTACAATCAAAACATTAAGCACATCATTATTAAAGAAAAGTAAACAAATGATAAAAGATAAAACTCATAGACAAGCCCTTCTTCTTCTCTTGAAAATCCCCTTTGAACAATGCTCCTTTGAGTGGTGATCGAGTAGCTAGCTTGAATCCTTCAAACCACACATTTCTCTTGTATTTTCTTATACTTTTATAGGCCTCTTAGATGCTAAATTCGTGGCTTAGGAAGTCTTAGCTGAGTAGGATTTGGAAAATACTAAAATCATTGAAAATTTTCTAATTTTATACATAGAATATTCACATTTCAGAGCATACCTGGCACCAAGTACCTTCGACCTACTTGGTGCCAGGTGCACTATGTTCTTCCCTTATTTTGCTCCTTTTCTAGTCTTTTCTCCTCGGCGGTTAGATTAGACCTGGTGCCAGGTCTATTTTGGGTTTCCCTTGAATGTTGGCCCAATTTCTGCTACTTGACTAGAATGGACCTGACACCTAATCCAGTAGTTGGGCCTATCACCAAGTGCATTTTGGAATTGTTTACTTTCTACTTGATTTTAACTCAAATTTGCACAAACTTGCCAAAAATTCATTTTACAAGCGAAATGTCAAATAGGAAGGAATATGCTTAGTTATTACAACAAAAGTATTTCAAAACAATATCAAATAACTAGAAAAATAATGGTGATTTTAGTCCCTATCACATACCCCACACTTAAAAATTTGCTTGTCCTCAAGCAATCAAGAATTAGACACTAAGAATTTAGAACAAGATAAAAAAAAATTGTAAATTTTTCCTTAGCAAATTCATCCATAATGAAGACATAACCTTCTTCCAACCTTAAACACAAACTCGTCATTCATTCAACCCTTTCAAAACCTTGTAAACTCATGTATTAAATCGAACAATCCCAAGGCCATCAAAGTTAAGTTAAACAAGTTTATATCTAGTACAATAAAATATCCTACTCCTCAAGAAAAAATATAGATAATATAAATCATATAAGTCAAGCCATTTAACCAATTCAAGCATTATAAACTCAAATTTACTCAACTCAAGTAATAAGATAAGAAAAACACTCCATTCTCTTTTTTCCTCTCAAAATTTTTTTCAACGATTTAAAGAATTGATAGCCTCAAGTGCATGGATTTCTCTTCACACACCGTATTGGCCTCCTTTTGGACATCATTTTTTTCAGCATTTTTTTCCTCTCTTTTCTCTTTCTTGCTTTTTTTCTTTCCTTGCCTTCTTACTTTCGGGATAGCCTCAAGAGAGTGTAATGCTTCTTTGTTTCTGCTCTTCCACTCACCGTATTAGCCCCCTTTTCAGCAAAAGGTCTCTTTCTCTTTTGTTCAATAATAAAAGCATATATTTTTTTCAACTCAACATTTTTTTCATCTCACATTTTTTCTTTTCACTTAAATTTTTTTTTCTCATATTTCTTATTCATAACTCAAAGTCAAGCAAACTTTAAATTTATAATACAAGAATTAGTCAACACCTTTTCCCATACTTCATCATATCATCTATATTCAAACTTAAAGAATAAAACAAACCTCAAATACCAAATATAACCAAGGTTAACTTAAATTTTTAAGATTTAGCAAAAATCCAACTTAATACACAAGTTTACTTTTTAATAAAAATTGAACCATAATGAATGACAAATCTATATCCAAAGTTAAAAAGAAAATCACAACTCTATTATAGATAAATAAGCTCAATTTAGCTCCAAATTTTTAAATTTTTAAAATTTTACCAAGAAAATACCAATATAATTGACTAAAAATTTGGACCAAAAATATTACTAAAATTTTCAAAATTTTACCATGAAAACACCAAGATAATTGATTAAAAATTTGGACAAAGAATATTACTAAACCACTCCCCACACTTAATATGGACAATGTCCTCATTGGAAAAAAATTAACACAAGAAAGTATTTCCAAAGGGACCAAATCTAATAAAAGGATAGAAAGTTTAAGTAATACTTCTCAAGTGCAATAAAGTGCCAATAGATATCAAAACTAAAAATAGAGAGAAGAGCTTGTTCAAGAGGACTTTATTCCTACCTACAAAATAAAACACAAAAAAAGCACAAGGAAAATAATAAAAAAAAAAATAAAAACACACATAAATAAAAGAAAATAAAATAAAGAAAAATATTAAAAAATCCTAAGAAAGTAAATAAAGACACGACTCACTCCTCCACACTTACGATGGAAAATATTTTTCTTATTACTAGGGGATAAAAGACACTTAACCACTTAAACAAAAACCGAACCCAAAATAAAGATACAAACTCTTTCCACTCATCATACTTCCTCATCAAACTTTTGGAAAAGAAATTAAAACTTATTGAAAAAGGTAGGCATGATGAAAGTAGAAACAAGAGAGGTTTTTGAAAAATAGAAGGTTCATGAAAATAATTTTTCTCAACAAAGCAAAACATATGAACCTTATTCTCGAACCATCCTTTAGGTACACAAATACTGTTTTTGATATATGAGTGCATATGGTATCTAAAGAATGTATCAAACTTGAAATCACCATTTAACCCTTTAAACGATTTGCCACAATGAAAATTTCCCTTAAAACTTAGCAATTGAGTTCTTAAATATAGGATCAAGAAATTCTTACTTTTCAATGCATGATCTATAGAAATTAAGTTATCTCCCTTTGAATGGGGTGAAGGGTAGAAATTACCAACATCCCTCAAGGACTTCATATGATGTAGCGTTGAAAGATCAAACTTCTTGAGGTATGGTAAATTCAACTCATCATCAATGGGACAATTGTTCTCCAAGAGGTGAGAGAAACCTAAGAAATCATGTGACACAGAGAAATTAGAATTATTAGCGTATAGAGTAGAATCAAATACCTCTCTTGTTACATTATGCACTTGCTCCTCATATCCTCTCTCATCTCCTTGGGAATCCTCTTGGTCAATCGTATGGGCCTTTATGGCATCTTCAACCAATTTGATCAGTTGTATTCTTTGATAGCTCATACGTTGAGATGCTTCTCCATGCCACGTAATGGATGTGTTTGTGCTAGCAACAAAGGACTTGATTGAAGCTTCAAATGACGTATCACTAAAAGCGTTAACCAAGCTTGCAACCTTGCCAACGTATCATTATTATAGCTCATTTGACATTGTGCCCAACAGTAATTGTCCATGATGATGTCAATCTCACACTTAAAGAAAAATAAAATCAAATCAAAAATAAAAATAAAAACAAACAATAATAATAGAAAAATAAAGAAAAGAAAAGTATACAAATTAGAAATATTCGTAAATTACCTAAATACAAAAGATAGCGATATATACAAATACAACAAAGGTTAAATCAATAAGACTCGAGTGTTTTTTACAGTGCCCATCACCGCCAAGAGCGCCAAAAACTTAATACGTGTTTTTTGGTGTAGAAAAAATTATCAACAAATTCCACAATCAATCAAGTTTTGACTAAAATGCCAACTACTAAAACCACATATACGGACAAGTATACCCATCGTATAGTTAGGGAATAGCAAGTATCGAATCCACGAGAACTTTGGCTCCCATCTTACGTTATCTAAATCTTTATTGTTTAACCAATAAAATAAAAAGAGAATAAAAATAAAAATAAATAAAGATAAAAATAGATATAACTCAAGGATGCAATTTCATGTAACTAGACAATTATCTGGAAAACACAATATTGAATTACTTAGCATTCATCACAATCAATTGTCATCTTGGCATCATAAAGGAATGTAAAGATAAATTTCACTTCGTTTGTCAATCCATGGAATCACTATATTTTGATTCATATTAACAGATTTGTCAATTAAGCTAACATAACCAAAACATATATTAAGCTCATCACTATATTTTGATTCAATTAGCAGATTTGTCAATCAAGCCATCCTAACCAAAATATGCATGAATCTCAATTTCTTAAAAATATGAAATTAGCTAATGACCATTTGTTAAGGGAAAATCAACTTAATCTTTAATTCCTTATTTCTATAATCTTAACTTCGTCGTTCAAATCCATCAAGATTTAACAAACACGAAATCAATGCAATGAAACTCTTAACATCGTTTTCCAAGTCAATTAGAAGAACCACATCAAGAACAAATGATAACAAGTAATCAAATACCAAATATAAGAATAGATAGATAAAAAATTCCTATTAACTCAAAATCATAATCTCCAAAATAATATCCAATTACAATCAAAACATTAAGCACATCATTGTTAAAGAAAAGTAAACAAAGGATAAAAGATAAAACTCATAGACAAGCCCCTCTTCTTCTCTTGAAAACCTCCTTTGAGCAATGCTCCTTTGAGTGGTCATCGTTTTGGGCTTGTCTCCCCTGCCTTCTTCATGAGTGGGCTTCTTTCCCTTGTCCTTGCCGACGTCTTTCTTTTGGAACTCGAACAAAGACTTGGAAATGGCCATCGCTTGGGTGATGTCTTGAACACCCTAATGCTGAAGCTCGAGTTTAGCCCAACGGCTTAGGCCATCCATGAACGTGAACAAAGCCTCCTTAGGGGTCATGTTAGGTATCTCAAGTATAAGCTTAGAGA
Organism: Voacanga thouarsii; assembly: GCA_026120185.1. Lineage (NCBI taxonomy): Eukaryota > Viridiplantae > Streptophyta > Magnoliopsida > Gentianales > Apocynaceae > Voacanga > Voacanga thouarsii. The sequence continues at coordinate 305,633 of JANUWF010001360.1, read as the reverse complement.
ATTCCCATACATATTCCCTAAAGTGGTTGTCCTTGTGTTGTAAACAACGAAGGTTGGCCCTAGCTTCATTTTCGGCATCCTGGGTTGGAATTGTTTCCTTACCTCAGCTTTAAATCCTTCCTAAGTTGTGATGGCGTCGGCTCCCCTACAAATATCATCACATCTTCATCTTCACCATACGAGAGCGGTGTCCTTAAGGTAGAGCGGAGCGGTGCATAGCTTTGTGGCATTGTCGAACACACCAAGGGCATCGAAGTATCGTTCGACCCCATAGAGGAAGTTCTCAATATCTTGTGCCTTCCTTGTCCCACCGTAAGCCTTCGGCCTCGGCACTTCAAGCCTTGGTGCAGCCACAACAACACCCATTGCCATTTGAGATTTATAAGCGTTAAGCTCGGCCCTTAAACGGTGGATCTCGTTTTGGATGTATGACGGCTTCCTGATTTGCACAGTGCTCCCTGAGTTAGTTGTGCTTTGCATTCCTCAAGCTTACCCTTGAGCTTGTTAACTTCATTTTGAAGAGCCTCGATCATCGAACAAATAGCATTGTCCCCCTTGAGAAGTCCATCCACAACTTCGTTTAGTGCACCTTACATGCTTTCCCACAACTCATCCCTGTTGAGTTGTGACATTCGTTGGTCCATATCCTCTCAACGATCATTGTGGTTGGCCATGGGAAGCTCCACATGAGCAAGCCTCTTCTCGAATGACGCCAACAGTTCTTGGGCTGCTGACTTATCCTTGGGGGTCCACATGAGCAAGCCTCGCGCCCAGCATGCTCTTCTTCAAACTCGACCAATTCGAAAATGGAAGCCATCATCCCTTACTTCGTAACATAACCTTAGCTTAGCTCTGATACCAATTGTCACAGGTTGGCTATTTTAACTAAGATAGCCTGTGCGGCTCTAGCTACTTCTTAAGACTAACTTAGAAAAGGTTAACTAGATCAGCCTAAAGGGAACAAAAGATAGAAAAAGAGATGAAAACAAAGTGGTTAAGTGTTTAAACGTAAGCTAAGTGGGAAAGCGGTAAGATAGCTAAGAGATAGCAAGAGGGCTCTTGAGAGAACTTTGCTTGTATTCTCCAAACTTGGATGATTATAAATAGGAGGGTTTGGCCCTATTTATAGGAAACCCTTGGGGTCTAGAATCTTTTTGCAAGTTACACATGTAAGTTGGCAACTTGCATAAATATATAGATATTCTATAATATTCTGGATATTCTAGAAAATTTTATAATATTCTAGGTTTCTTTACACTATACAAGAGTTCCCTAGAGTGTTCTAGAATATTCTAGAAACTTCTACAAAATTTTATCAGTCAAAATAGCCTAACGGTCAGCCCGTGTCGGTCTTGTGCCGTCCAAAGCGCGCGCATGTCCCATTCTCGGCTTGGTTTGCCCGTGCAGGCGCCCAACACATGTTGGCCCATCGTGTGCATGTCAATTTCGATTTGTACCATTTTTGTCCTATTCGACTGTCGGCTCCATGCCAGTCGTGTCAATAGAAACCTCACATCATGATATCTATCATAATTTTCTTAACATAGTACTGCACTTAGGACTTTATCTAACAGTTATTTTACATGAAATCATAAATTAAAAAAAAATGAAAGATAAAGAATGACTTGTATTATTCAATAAATTTACAATATACATAATACAGGTGATTGCCTTTAGGGCATAACACTAACAAGTTCCCGCTTGCAATAGATCCAATCATTTATGTATCTAATACCGAATAACTCAATATGTTTATCATGTTTCTTTTGAGACATTGTTTTAGCAAGTGGGATCAGCTATGTTCTCATCAGTGGGAACTCTCTCTATCTTTATATCTTGTCTATCTATGATTTTCCTAATCAAATAAAAATGTCTAAGTACATGCTTAGATTGCTAGTAAGACCTTGGCTCATTTGCTTGTGCAATAACTCTATTGTTGTCACAATATAGAGATATTAGTTTCGGCAATATTGGGAACCATTCCAAGCTCTGTCACGAACTTGTTGATCCAAACTGCTTCCTTAGCTGCTTCAGAAGCGGCTATGTACTCAGCTTCAGTTGTTGAATCAGCAATAGTATCTTGTTTGAAACTTTTCCAACTTATTGCCCCTCCACACACGTATGTATAAACAGATTATGATTTGAAATCATCTTTGTCAGATTAAAAATTAGCATCAATATACCTGTTTATTTTCAGATCACCTTCTCCATAAACTAAGAATACATCATTAGTCCTTCACAGGTACTTAAGGATATTCTTTACAGCAGCCCAATGACCCTTACTAAGATCAGATTGGTATCTGCTCGTCAAACTGAGAGCACAGGATACATCGGGTCTAGTACATATCATAGCATACATAATAAATTCAATTGCCGAGGCATATGGAATCATACTCATGTGATCCCTTTCAACTTGTGTCTTTGGAGACATTGACTTTAAAAAGCTTATCCCATGAGACATAGTTAAGAATCCTTTTTTGGATTGATCCATACTAAACTTCTTTATCTATGTATGTAGATTGTGAAAAACTTAGCAACATTTTTTATCTATCTCTATAGATCCTAATTCAAAAAATATAGGTTACTTCTCCAAGGTCTAACATGGAGAATTTCTTGGATAGCCAAACTTTTACTGATTGAAGAACAGGTACATCGTTTCCTATTAGTAACATATCATCTACATAAAGTAACAAGAAAACGACTGCACTCCCACTAACCTTCTTGTATACACAAGGTTTATCTATATTTTAAATAAAACCAAACCCTTTGATTATTTCATCAAAACGGATGTTCCAACTCTTAGAAGCTTGTTTAAGTCTATAAATGGACATTTACAACTTACACACTTTTATGCTATCGTCGGGCGTGAAACCTTTAGGTTATATCATATACACTTCCTTAGTTAGGTTTCCATTTAGAAAAATTGTTTTCACGTCCATTTGTCAAACCTTATAGTCATAATAAGTGGCAAGTATTAGGAGTATCCTTATGAATTTCAACATAACAACTGGTGAGAAAGTTTCATTATAATCAATACCATGCTGTTGACGATAACCTTTAGCAACCAGTCGTGCCTTATAGGTAACTACATTACTATCTATGTTAGTTTTCTTCTTAAAAACCCATTTGTACCTAATAGGTTTGATTCTTTTGGGTGGATCAACCAAAGTCCATACTTGGTTGTCGTACATGGAATCTATTTCTGACTTCATGGTTTCAAGCTATTTGCCAGATTCTGAACTATTTAGAACATCCTTATAAGTAGTAGGCTCATCTTCATTTATAAGCAATACGTCATTGTGGTCACTTATGAGAAATCCATATCTCTCAAGTGCCACACGTATCCTACTCGACCTACGAGGTTTTTGTATAGACAAAAAAGTTCATCTATTCTCTCAATAGATGTGGGATCAAACGGTTGATCTGTGTTTGTTTGCTCTTCTTGAACTTCACTAAACTCAATTTTACTCCCACTTTTTCCTTTGAACATGTGATCCTTCTTTAAGAAGACGGCATGCTTTGAAACAAACACTTTGTTTTTGGAACGGAGATAGAAGTAATATCTGAATTACTCTTTTGGATATCTAATAAATAAACACTTGTTAGATTTACTCTCAAATTTGTCTAACTATGGACTTTTGACAAAGGCTGGGCAATCTCATATACTCAAGTGAGATAATTTTGATCTCTTATCAAAGAATAGCTCAAATGGGTAGTGTCAACCATTTTTTACGGAACTCTATTTAGAATATAAACAGAAGTCTTTAGTGCGTACCCTTAAAATGATTTTGGTAAGTCTGCAAAACCCATCATGGTCCAGACGATGTCTAGAAGGGTTCGATTCCTTCTCTCAGATACACCATTATGTTGAAGTGTATATAGTAGAGTTTATTGAGATAATATCTCATTATCTCTAAGATAACCTTGAAACTCTTGGCTTAAGTATTCACCTTTTCAATCAGATCTTAAAGTCTTGATGCTTTTCTGAAGTTATTTCTCTACTTCATTCTTAAAGTATTTGAACTTATCAAATGCCTTAGATTTGTATTTCATTAAATACAAATACCTATATCATGAATAATCATCAATAAAGGTTATAAAATAGTGATAACATCATTTTGCTTGTATAGACATTGGACCCCATACATCAGTATGTATGAGTTCTAATACTCTTTAGCCCTTTCTCATTTTCCAGAAAAATGAGTTTTAACCATTTTACTAATTAAACAAGATTCACATGTGCAATATGATTCATAATTAAATGACCCTAAGTCACTAAGCTTGTGTAACTTAGAAATGCTATTCTCATTTATATAGCCTAAACGACAATATCATAAGTAAGATGAGGTTGTGTTATCTATTCTTGATTTTTTATTGTTTATATTAAAAGCTGAATTATCCATGTTTAGAACATATAAACTATTAAACAAAGTTGCATAACTATAATGGATATCATTCAATGAGAAAGAACAATATTTATTCTTAAAATTAAATAGACTATATACAAGTCTAAACAAGCAATTGAAATAATATTTTTCAATAAAATTAGTACATAATAATAATTTTGAATTTCTAAAACTAATCCCGAAGGTAAGTGTAGGTCATAAGCCCCCACACAAGTGTAGCAATCTTTGCTCCATTTGCAGCACGTAAGTCCACATTGCCTTTCTCAAACCTTCTACTGTCATTTAGTCCTTGCAAGTTATTGCATATATGAGATCTACATCCGGTATCCAATACCCATATCTCATTTCTAAAGATAGTATTTATCTCAATCATAAACATGCCAGGAGTAGAAATAGAAGTGCCCGCAAGCTTCTCCTTCTCTTTCTTGTCCTTGACGGTCTCTAGGTAGGCTTTGCAATTGCGCCTCCAATGTCCCATCGTGTCATAGTGATGGCATGGGCCTTTGGTGGCTGCATCTTTCTTCTTTATACCACATTTGGGCTTAGTGAGAGCCTTCTTCTTCTTCTTAGGAACTTTCTTCTTAGAAAATGAAGATTCTACCAACATAACTGCATTAGATTCCTTCTTCATGGAGGATACCACAGTCTTGAGAAGGTTGATAAGCTCGGGTATTATAGACTCAATCTTGTTCATCTGGTAGTTAATCATAAATTGTGAAAAATTACTTGGCAAAGATTATAAAATTAAGTCAATACTTAACTCATTGTACATAACAAAACTGAGAGATCCTAGCTTCTCAATTAAGCCTAACATTTTTAGTCCATAAGTGGCCACAGAAGTACCCTCAATCATCTTAGAATGGAACAGTTATTTTGAGATCTCATATCTCTCTGTTCTGGCTTGGGCATCAAATAGCTTTCGAAGATATAAAATGATAGAGTAAGCATCCATATACTTGTGTTGTTTTTGCAGTTCAGGGGTCATTGATGCCAACATCACACAGGGTACTGTGTCACTGTCCTCTTTGTGATTTTTGTGGACAGCATACTCATTAGCATGAGCATTTTGTTCTGGTGATGGAGGAATCTGAGTATCTAGCACGTAGAGTAGCTTTCTGACTTAAGAACGATTCTCAAGTTTCTATACCAGTCCAGAAAGCTTGACTCGGTAAGTTTATTGGTTTCCAAGACGCTACGTAAATTTAGGTTGGTTGACATGATGCACGTGACCTAGATGTAAAGATAGAGAAATCAGCTAAATTTATATGCATATGTAATGCAAATAATTAGGTCTTTAATTAAACACATTATTATTTCACTATTTTTCTCAAACCAATGCTCCCAATATTAATTCGGAAAAGCCTATTAGAAGCTTTTCTAGTGGACCAATATCTAAATTCCTCAAGAATGACCTTGTGTTTGCCCAACAAATCACCCTTAAGTTCAATGGTAGGTATCCAATACCAATTACATCAAATGTAATTACCAGATCGTTGGGTGATTAACATATTTTAATCGTAAAACCTTTTAAGCTAACCCAATCTTACCTCTAATTTTCTTTATGCTTGAGTTAGCCTAATCGGGATAAAAAAAATTAGTTAAACCCAACCCATTAATAAGAAATTTAAAATTCTATAGTTTGAACATGCCCGATATCAAGTAGGCTTCGGTTAGCCCAACAACTTGGTCTGGAAAAAGGACTCTCGTTCTTACTATATTAATAGAAGCCATTAAGTTTAATATTAATTTGAGGGATTTGTAATTTTTAGTGATTTATACATTGCATGCATAATATCAATATATTCACACATCACAAAAATAATAACGTGATTTGGTTATGGACTTTACTATATTAATTTTCTTGAGCCACAAAGAAAATTAATCTAGTCAATCCTAATTGTTCGTGCATGATTGAGAAAGAAAGTCTTACCATCCTCCTTTTTGGTCTTGATCACCTTCTCCTTATCTTGTAATAAAGTTTAATCTTATCTAACTTATGTAATCTAATTACATAAAATATTTAAATATAGAAACCTTGAGTTACATTCAAGAGGAGTTAGATGAGAAGAGAAATCACACAAGAAAAATAGAGAAGGCAGGACATGCAGGCCCTATTTAATTCAAAACTAAAGCAATAAAATGCATGAATAATTTAATTGGGTCTATAGTTTATAACCAAACCACCATGTTAATTTTATGCTCAAAATAAAATTAAACATAGCAAATAATTCCAAAATCACTATTTTGAAAAAATAGAATAAATTCTTAAATCAATATTTTAGAAACTATATTATTTGCTAAAGTCATATTTTTGGAATTAAAATAATATATAATCTAAAATTAATATTTTAAAAAATATATTCATTGCTAAAATTATATTTTAGGAATTAAAATAATATATAATCTAAAATTAATATTTTTAAAAAATATATTAATTGCTAAAATCATATTTTATGAATTAAATAATATATAATTTAAAATCAATATTTTAGAATTATTTTCCAAAATCAAATTTTGAAAAAATAACTCCGTTAGTCCCAAAATAGAATTTTGGGAAAAGTTTGGGTACTAAATGGGGAAAAAGAAAACCACAGGCCGTGTTTGTGAAGAACCGAAAAATAGGAAAATTTAATTTTTTTTAATAAAAAAAAATGCATCCATGGTCGGCATCTAATATACCAACCATGAAATGCATGAAATTAACCTAAGCCAGCCACGGCTCAAAAGGAGCTAGCCGCTGCTTGGGTTGTTTTATGCCTTAAGTCGCGGCTAGGCTTTAGCAAGCTGCTCGAGGCTTCGAGCAAAATACCATTTTTTTTTTCGATTTTTCCATGCAGGTCTTTCCGGCAATTACAAAAGACAACTCCTCTGTTCAATACTTAGAAAAATAATATCTTCACAGTCTGTTCACTGGAAAACAGAAACAACTAAAACGAAGAACAATTCTTCACATAAGCTAATTAACAGAAACGGTTTTCTTCTTCACAAAACCTTCTGGAAAATAAATTTTTCTGGGATACTGTAACCATTACAGATATTTATACAACCCAGCAATCCATAAACAACATGAACCAATTTCAAAACCATTTTGAAAATAATTTTCACATACCAAAATCGTTGCGGTTTTCATCACCCAATAAACTGTATATTCAAAATACACAACGATAGTTCATGAAACAATTTCACAAAAGCATAATAACCCATTAAAACCACAAACATGGAGGCTCTGATACAATAGTTAGGAGCTCAGGTCATGAATAATCTAATTCATATAGCAGAAAAAACCAAATTCCAATCCCAAGATCGCATGTCTATAATTAAAACAGGAATAAAACAAAGGTCATGGGGTTACCTTTTGCTGAGTGAAGATTTATAATTTTTCTCCTTTTGGATGTTGAAGGCCCGATCCAGCAAACTATTTTGTTCGGTTACAGCCAATCACCAACCAAAGAGAACGTATTCACTATATGCTCTATCAAAGTACTGCAACCCAGGTATAGGATCACCCTAATATAGTCCACATGAGGAATGCACTCAATCATCACTAGAATTCTGTGCTAGTAGAATATATCTTGGAAGCTAGGGTTCGTGTGAAAACAACAACAAGAAGAAGAGAATAACCCACAGAGAAAAACGATTTTTCTCTCACTATTGTAATTCCAAAAACATGGCATACATATCAGAAGATCCTCCATGTTTGGTAACCAGAATCCATAAAGAACAAGGATTCTTTAATTACCAATTGGAATTGTAATTTTTTTTAATTACAATATGTCACGCGAATTATAACTAATTATAATCCAACCACACAACTTCTTCTTTTCTCAAATAACCCTGTAATGTTATCATATAACATCTTGAGTTCTTAATCCTCTATTGTGTGTGACCTATTAGGTTTTTCGATTTATTGGTAGGTAACTATGAATTAATCTAAACATTTTTAAGATTAATAATCCTTAATAATTTAGCATTAACTTATTAATTCTAACTAGGATTGATTTATTAATTCTCTAATTAATAAATCCATATTCGATAGATCATGAGCAATATCTAACAACATATCATGACCACCCAAAAGTCCAGAAAGTCAAGTGGCTTGACTTAAACCTTTCAAGAGCAAATAATAGTGTAATAAACTCCTTTCACCATACAATATCTTATTCGGTTTAGAGTATTGAATTAGTACCAACTCATTTCAGAATATTAATTAATTCTAACCCGAATATTTTCGTACTTATTCCCGGAATCCATTACTCATCATGTGTATCAATTGAAACTATTTTCAGTACACAGTCGCCTTGGCCAAGAACTTCTCGAGTAGTGATTATTGTAGGTGGCCGTGAGATATTCGCCCCTACTATTATGAGTGGTGAATCCTTTGTTGAACCTTTCAACTACTTTTGTTTACTTCACTTTATAACCAATATCCATCCCATAGGCAGTCTTGTCAAAACTCCAGAGATTGAAATCAAAGTACAATACTTAGCAAACAAAGTACCTTGGAGATCTCAAGTCTAAGAATACTTACACATTTGTTATGATGAGATTTTATCATTGTTACTAAATCGTTATCCATGTGATTATCTCATAGCAAGGTCAGCTAATGTACCAATTCAAGTAATAAGCATCCACGTATTAACTTTGAGTACCACAATACTCATGGAGGTGAGAACCACCGCCTAATCAAATCAGGAAATATAACACGTGCTAGTCTTAACGTATTAATGATGTCCTATCTCATTAATACTATGATTAGGGATGATTTAAGTACAAAGCAGGAACCTCACATCATACTCTCTATCATGATTTTCTTAATACAGTATTGCACTTGAGACTTTATCCAATAGTTATTTTACACGAAAGTATAAATAAAACAAATTAAGAGATAAAGAATACCTTGTATTATTTAATAAATGTACAACATATAAAATACATGTGATTACTTCTAGAGCATAACACTAACAAAAGGAAAGAGTGAAAATTTCTTTTGGTGAGTTGGAAAAAAATGAGTGGAAAGATTTGTTTCATTGAAAGAAAGTGCTTATTCTATTTTTTTTTTTTAAAAATGCTTATCTCACTTGAAAAGAAAAAAAAAATTGATTAAGGGAGCCAATTCGGTTAGTAGAGAGAAATCCACTTTCTTAAGGTCAATACCCGAAAAGCATAAGAAAATGTTGATGACAAAAAGGGGGCCAATACGGTGCGTGAAGAAACATCCATTCACTTGAGGCTAATCCCCTAAGTTATATTGAAAAAAAAAAAATGAGCATCTCTTTATTTACTACTTAGAGTTATGTAAATTAATTTCTATGAATCTTGAATTGGTTAGATGACTTGACTTGTATAATTTGTGTTATTCATATCTTGGCTTGAAGGGTATAATAATTTTGAATGACTAAAGTATAAACTTGCTTAACTTGACTTCAATGACCTTGATATGTTTAATCTAATACTTCGATTTGTAAATGTTTTCAAAGGGTTAAAAGAATGATAAGATCATGTCTAAAGTTTGAACGAGAATTATAGCTTTGTTATAGTCAAAATTTTAGAAAGTTATATTTGTGTTGTCTTGTTTTTCTTTGTCTTAAATACTATGCTTGAGGATAAGCAAAGATTCAAGTGTGGAGGAATGTAATAGAGGCTAAAATCATCATTTATTTCCTAATTATTTGAAGTTATTTTGTGATGCATTTGATATAAGAACTAGGTATATTTTTTCATACTTGATATTTTACCTTTGGAAAGGAATTTTGGGGTTTTTGTGTAGAATAAATCAAGAAAAATGCAAAAATCGACGTTACATTAGAGCACAGCCGGTGCCAGTCGTGCAAAGCACAGCAGGCGCCAGCCGGAGACTAGAACAGGGCTAAACAGAGGAAGAAATACAGAGCAAAATGTCGGGTGCCCAAAGCACGATTGGTGTCGGCCATGAGGAGCACAGCGGTATTGGCCCAAGTTTGTGCTGAGGTGGCGTGGACTTCGTTTTTGGCACAAATTTAGAAGTTTTTCAAGAGTTTTGGTATTTTTTAACTTATACTTGGTTTAGAACTCTTAAGGAACAATTTTTAGCATCTTAGGAGGCTATTTAAGCAAGGAAAATACAAGAGAAACAAATGAATTTAAGGATTAAAGCTACAAATCAATTATTAAAGAAGGGATTTATCACTCAAGGGGCATTGTTCAAGAAGGTCTTCAAGGGAGAAGAAGATGACTTGTCTATAAGTCTTTTTACCTTTATTTTCTTTTTCTATAACAATGATGTGATCAATGTTTTCATTGTAATTTGACATTATTTTTGGATTAATAATTTTTGAGTTAATTTAGTCTTTTGATCAATTGATTATTATTCTTGGTATTTGATTACTTATTTTAATTGAGGAATTGATTAATTGATTCTTCTTGTTAACTTGCTTGCAAAAGAGGTTAATAGTAATTTTAATTTAATTAGTGTCATATTTGCTATCTCTTAACTTATTTGCAAAAGGTGTTAATTGTCAAAAATTTGGATAATCAAAGATTAGTTTATGATTGCTAAAATATAGAGTCATTGGCTAATTTCATACTTTAAATCACCTAGAATATAGTGATTTATGTGGGGAATAATTTTAATGTATCTTTTGGGTAAATTAGTTGAAACAGAATATGTTCACTGATTTTGCTGAAGGGTAGTGATTCCATAGATTGCAAATGAAGTGGGTCTATTTGAATTCCTTTATGATGCCAAGATAATAATTGATTGTGATAATTGTTAAGTAATTCACTACCTTGTCTTCAAGAACATTTGTCTAATTACATATTCTTGCATAATTGATTTGTATATATTTTTCTTTTTATTTTCTTATCACTTTATTGGTCGATTAAACAATGAATGAAAAATAACTAATAGTAATTGTTCCTTCATGATCGATACTTGTTAAGTCCCTATGCTATGCTTACGATGGCTATACTTGTTCATATGTATAATTTGGGAATTAATGTTTTAATTAAAACTTGGCTAGGGATGGACTTAAAATTGTATAATTTTTATACACCTAAATCGTAACACATCATATATAAAAGATCATATCTCATAGTGAAACTTGATCCATAATATTTAGTAATCCCAAAACTTGATATTCTATGCCGAAGCCAAACTCCAAGTAGAATTCATAATCTATTTTATTTATAGTCTTGGCAAAATCAATCCACGGATGACAATGATGATCACAATCAATATACTATAATAAGGAAACATAATTTTATGCCCTTATGATAGAATTTCCTTTTTTTTTTTAATACGTTAGAGATAAAACCATGTATTATACAATTGTAATTAGTGAGTGAAGGAGAGAACAAGATTATATTTATGGCTACAAATTTGGGTAGAAATAACAAAAATTTGAAATGGAAGCCTCTTGCGATGGGCTTTGTTTGCGGTGTTCATTGTTGATCTTAAGCCCAGATAAAGGAGGAGAGTTGCGGTAAGGCTTGTGACAGCCAGCGTAAAATATAGTCGCATCTATAACTTGAACTAATTGATTGACTTCGTGGGGGCGTTCTCTACTCAGTAACACGCTACACTTTCTAGACTCAGGTGTAGTGATAAATATGCGAGGGTTGTTAGGTCATTGCCCGAAAGCAACGTACCGTGTCCGTCCCCGAATACGGTATCAAATATGCAAGGGTGTAGGGTAAAAAAGACAGTCCATAGTGATAAGTTCCGTCTAACTACATGGAATATAAGATTTTTGACCGGTAGATTGATAGAATTAGTTGAGAATATGCAGAGGAGAAAGATTAGTATTTTGTGTCTTCAGGAAACCAAATGGGTAGGTGAGAAGGAGAGAGTAGTAATGCCTTGGGTTTACAAGCTTTGGTATTCAGGTAGAATTAGGAATAGAAATGGAGTCGGGATTATTATTAACCGTAAGTTTATTGATGATATGGTTGAAGTACAGAGGAAGAATAATAGGATTTTGAGTATTAAGATCATGCTTAGCAGTAAGATTACTACTGTTATTAGTGCGTATGCGCCACAAGTAAGATTTGATGATTTGATTAGGTAACAGTTTTAGGATTATTTAGATGAGATTGTGTAGAGTGTACCATGTGCAGAGAAGCTTTTCATTGGTAGTAATTTAAACGAACATGTGGGTACTAATCAGAGCACGTTTGAGAGTGTTTATGGAGGTCAGGGTTTTGGAGTTAGAAATGAAGTAAGAACTGCTATTTTTAACTTTTCCTTGGCATATGATTTGACCATAGCAAACACCTGGTTTAAGAAGAGAGATTCTCACTTAGTGATTTTTAGAAGCGGATTAAATACCAATTAGATAGATTTATTTTATTATGAGGCGTAGGTTTCATAGTGATTGTACAGATTGTAAAGTTATTTCAAGCAAGAGTGTAGTTACACAACACAAGCTATTGGTCATAGATTTTAATTTTAGGAAAAATGGTAAGCAGCGGAAGGTTGACCCTAAGATTAAGTGATAGAAGCTACAAGGGGATAAAAGAATAGCCTTTGTCGATAAAGTAGTTTAGGCGGATGACTGGTCTTCTGATATGAATTCGGATACAGATACTATGTGGAGAAAAATGGCTCAATGTATTAGGACAGTAACTAAGGAAGTGCTTGGTGAATCTAAAGGAAAAGTGCTTTTAAACAAGGACGTGTCGTGGTAGAATAACGAAATGAAAGAAGCCGTAAGGAGTAAAAGAGAGTGCTATAGAAACTTAGGGAAGTGAAAAAGTGATGAGAATTTTGAGAAATACAAAGTCGCGGGAAGAAAAGCTAAAAAAACCGTAAGAAAAGAAAAATCTATAGTTTACAAGGATTTATATGAAAAGTTGGATACTAAAGATGGGGAGAAGAATATATATAGACTGGCGCATTTTAGGGAGAAGAAGATGAGAGATATCGATGCAATGAAATGTGTGAAGGATGACAACCACAGAGTTTTGGTTAAAGACGAAGAAATAAAGGAGAGATGGAAGTCTTATTTTGATAAGTTATTTAACAGGAGTCAAGTCCAAGTTCCGAGTTTGGGTAGCCTTGCAATTTCGAACGAAGAGGTTAATCATGCGTGTATTCATCGTATTCAAAAGCATAAAGTCCGAGATGCCCTTAAAAGGATGAGACCAAAAAAACCAATGGGACTGGATAGTATACCGATCGAAGTTTGGAAGTGTTTAGAAGATATAGGTATTATGTGATTGACAAGTCTATTTAACAAGATATATAGAGTTAATAAGATGCCTACAGAGTGGAGGAAGAGTACTTTGATTCCTCTGTACAAGAATAAAAGGGATGTTCAAGATTGTGCCAATTACCGTGGGATTAAACTCATTAGTCATACTATAAAGCTTTGAGAGAGAGTGATTGAATAGAGGTTAAGGGGCATTATACAAATTTCAGATAATCAATTTGGTTTTATGCCTGGACGTTCCACTACGGAGGCAATTCATTTATTATGGCCGATGATTAAATATTATAAGAAAAGAAAGAAAGATTTACATATGGTATTTATTGACTTAGAGAAAGCCTATTACAAGATACCTAGAGAAGTAGTTTGGTGGGTACTGGCCAAGAAAGGTGTCTCGCTAAAGTATATTACTCTCATTAAAGATATGTATGAGGGAGCATGTACAAGTGTAATGAGTTGTGCCGGGGTGATTGCAGAGTTTCCTATTACTATCGGGGTGCATCAAGGATCAACGCTTAGCCCTTTCCTCTTTGCGACCGTTATGGATGAGTTAACCTGCACTATATCGGAGGTTGTGCCATGGTGTATATTATTTGCTGATGATATTGTGTTGATTGATGAGACTGAAACTGATGTAAATGTTAAATTGGAGTTGTGGTGACAGACATTAAAATCCAAAGGCTTTAAAATTAGTAGGAGTAAAACAGAATATATGGAATACAAGTTCAGTAGCAGCAGAAATATAGCTTAGAGTGTAAGTTTGAATGATAGAGATATATCAGTGGGTGATTGCTTCCGATATCTATGACCTATTAGTCAAAAAGACGGAGAGCTCAATGGCGACGTTGCACACTGAGTTACGGCGGGTTGGTTGAAATAGAGGAGTGTGACCGGTATTCTATGTGATCATAATATACTATTGAACATAAAGGGAAAGTTCTATAGAATAGCCGTAAGACCTGCTTTGCTATATGGCACAGAATGTTGGGTAGTTAAAATGTGTCATATTCACAAAATAAAAGTAACTGAGATGCATATATTATGGTAGATGTGTGGATATACTAGAAAGAATAGAGTCATAAATGAGTCTATTAAGGAAAATGTGGGAATGGTATCTATTGAGGAAAAGATTAGAAAAAGCCGCCTGTGTTGGTTTGGACATGTACAGAGAAGACCGAGAGATGTTCATGTTGGGGGGATTGAAGGAGGGAGGCAGGATAGATTAGACAGAGGCAGAGATAGGCCTAAAAAGATATGGATAGAGGTGACTAAGAGAGATATGTCTTTGTTAGATTTTGATGAGAATATGACGATCGATAGAAGAAAGTGAAGAGAGAGGATTCATGTGGATGACCACACGTTGCCTGACATTGGTTCATGTAGCTAATCCCAAGTTTTTTGGGATTAAGACTTAGTTTGTTATTGTTGTTAAACCTCTTGCATAATGATCTTGCCTTTTGCTGTCCAAAATAGCAATTCATCATTTTACTAATATGCGAATATGGTGTTTACGCTGATCAAGAAAATGGAAAATAGGGAATCAATTTTTTTTTTTTATCTATTTTGGAGAAGGAGTCGAGATGAGGAGGGAAATAGAGAGAGATGGTATCTATTCTTCTGTTAATCTATTAACATGGTGCATTTGCTGACCAAAAAAATTGGAAAAAGAATAAGTAAGCAAAATTTTGCTCTCATTTGGGGGAAAAGGAGCCAAGGTGAGAGGGAGGATTGAGATATGTTCTTCTACTAAGAAAGAGAAAAAGAGAGGATTCAGAAAGAAGAGGTTAGCGGTGATGAATTTCAATAAAAACAAAGAAATGCAGAAAAGGGAAACAAGCACAAAAAACCACATGTGAACTTGAGAGAAGAAACATTCTTTATTGGAAGAAAAATCTACTTGTATTTATAAGGATTGAGTCTTATATATACATGTGGAAGCTTTAGAAGCTTCATAGCTTAATAATTGTAAAAGTTCTAATAACTATAAAATAAATACAAAGAGAGAAAAGTTGGCTTGGTTAAAGATGGTTAGCCCAAGTCATGTAAGAAAGTTTTTGTCTTCTATATATAATTAGTTTTGTCGAATGTTGTTAAGCAGCTGATTTGTTAGACTTAAGACCCCCTGCATGCTAGATGAGGGAAGGGCAAAAACACCAAAATGATGAAGAATGCCATGGAAGGTTTCAGGAGGTAGAGGCTTAGTAAAAATGTCAGCTAACTGTGAGGAAGAAGAAACTGGAAGTGGACATAAACAGTCAGTTTGGAATAGTTGGCGAACAATATGGCAATCTAATTCCACATGCTTAGTATGCTCATGGAAGATAAGATTCTCAACCAAGTAGATGGAACTTCAATTGTTACAGAATAAAGGAACAATAGGTACAAGAAAGAGATAATTTAACTAGTAGATTAAGCAACCATTGAAGCTCACAAGCAGCCTGGGCAAGGGCACGATATTTAGGTTTAGCAGAGTTGCAAGACATAACTGACTGTTTCGTAGACTTCTAAGAGACCAAAGAATATCCAAGAAAGATGCAATAAGTGGTAATAGATCATTGAGTAGAAAAGCAACCAGCCGAATTAGAATTAACAAACACTTAAAGATGAGGAGGGTGATTAGCACTAAAAATATCCCTGATCTAAGGAGCCTTTGAGGTAGCAAAGAAATCGATGACAACTTTAACATGAAGCATGGTTGGACAGCTCAAAAACTAACTAAGTTGTTGAATTGCATAGTGATAAGGGCTAAATTAGTCATATTTTTCCTAATTATTTGAGATTCTTTTGTAATACATTTTGTTCAATAACTAGTTATATTCCATCATATTTAAGATTTTACCCTTGGAAACGTATTTTGTTCATTATTTCAGATTTTTAGGGTAAAATGAAACAAAAATGTCGCGAAACAGAGGAGAGGCAGCGCCGGCTAGGGCCCTAGAATTGGTGCCGGCCATGCACTGTTGACAC
Source organism: Voacanga thouarsii (assembly GCA_026120185.1). Classification (NCBI taxonomy): domain Eukaryota; kingdom Viridiplantae; phylum Streptophyta; class Magnoliopsida; order Gentianales; family Apocynaceae; genus Voacanga; species Voacanga thouarsii. The sequence goes on along the minus strand of JANUWF010001360.1, from coordinate 289,075 downwards.
GTACTTTGAAACGAAGGAAAAATTGGTGAAGCAGAGTAAAACAGAGTTAAACCGGTGCCAGCTCCAAGAGTCAAGGTGGCGCCGACTGCATTCTGGTCTTCATCATGTGGAATTCAGAGAAAAATCGATGAACAAGTAGAGAAGCAGAACATAACCGGCGCCGGCTGTGTCCTAAAGTTAATGTGGTGCTTTGATTTTTCTACGTGATTTTTGGTAATCTGTGGAGTTTTAGTACTTTCCAACTTCTACTCGGCCAAGAACATTATACCTACGAGTTTAAACACTTTCTAAGCCTATAAATAGATGAAAAACACAAGGGAAAATGAGAGAATTCATTGATCATCACAGAAAATCACTCAAATCAAAGGAGGAATTCTTCAATTCAAGGAGGGTTGTACAAGAAGGTCTTCAAAGGAAGAAGAAGGAGGCTTGTCTATAAGTGCTTTCTTTTACTTATTTTCTTCTTCTTCTTTTTTTTTGAACAATGATATATTAATTATTTTATTGTAATTTGACATTATTTTAGGTATCCATGATATTTAGAGTTATTCGATCTTTTGATTAATTGATTGTTTTTCTTAGTATTTAATTACTTGTGCTTATTACGAAATTAATTGGTTGGTTCTTCCTATTAATTTACTGAGACCAAAGGGGTTGATGGTGGTTTCACTTGATTAATTTCATATTTGTTGTCTATTAACTCGCCGAGACCAAGGGGGTTAATTGATGAGAACTAGGTAATTAAAGATTAATTGATGTTTGCCAAGACCAAGGATTCATTAGTTAATTTCATGTTTTAAATTCGCCGGGACCAAGGAAATTTAACCAAGGATTGTGTTTAATGCATCTTTTGAATAAGTTAGTTGAGATGAGACCAAGTAATTTTAATTTATCTAGAAGGTAGTGATTTCATGGATTGAAAAAGAAGTGAATCTATATTAATCCTTCATGATGCCAAGAGAATGATTAGTTATGATAATAATTGCGTACTTTAAAATCATGATTGTCAAAATAATGGTTTGAGTTACATACTTCTCCATCCTTGACATGTATATATTCTTTTGTTTTATTTTATTTTCCTTTTTATTTCATTTTCACTTTGTCAAGTTGGTTAAACAATGAAAGAAATGTGACTAATGTCTACTTGTTCCTTGAGGATCGACACTCGTTTGAACACTATGCTATATTAATGATGAGTACGCTTGATCATATGTGTGATTTGGGTTGGACGTTTTAATTTAAACTTGAATGGGAATGTGCTGAGTATTTGTATGATTTTTACACCCAAATAAATACATATCAAGTTTTTGGCACCGTTGCCGGGAAACAATAGCATGAAAGCTTGAATTTTGTTGATTTAACCATGTAAATATGTAAATATGTAAATTACGTATGATTGTTCTTTCTGTAGAGAGATGCTATCTTTTGTATTTCATGTATTCTTGTACACTATTTTAACCTAACCTAACTTACTGACATTGACTAACTTTATAGCCTTTTAATTTTGTTTTAGACATTAATTCTGTTATCCAACTTGCTTCTTATTTTCTTAGGTGTTATCCTTGGTACATGACCCGAAAATCAGAAGGCGAGATAGTCGATTTTGACCCTGAAATCGAAAGGACATTGTCAAAAATTCGCCGGACAATTCAAAGGAATTTGATCGCCAAGATGGATGGTGCTCAAAACAATAATGCTGATAGGAGGGTTATGGATGACTTTGTGAAACCCGCAATCTTGGGCACAGGCTCGAGTATCACTAGACCTAAAATAGATGCAAACAATTTCGAAATAAAGCCTAACATTATTCAAATGGTGCAAAATATGGTTCAATTTGACAAGCTACCTGAAGAAGATCCCAATGCCCACTTAGCTAGTTTTCTTGAGATTTGTGATACTTTTAAAATGAATTGTGTTTCTGAAGATGCCATAAAGTTAAGACTTTTTCCTTTTTTCCTTGAGAGATAGAGCTAAATCTTGGTTGAAGTCTTTACCTACAGGTTCCATCATTACTTGGAATGCCCTAGCTAAAAAATTTTTGGCCAAATATTTTCTTCCAGCTAGGACAACCAAACTTAGGAACGAAATCTTTGCCTTCCAACAAGTAGATTCTAAGCCTTTATATGAAAGTTGGGAGAGATTTAATGAGATGTTAAGAAAATGCCCACACCACATATTTGAGTTGGGAATGCAAATGCTTATTTTCCTAAATAGCCTCACGTTCAACACGGTAAGTGGTGGACTCTTCTGCAGGAGATTCCATCAATCATAAGACCCCGGAATAGGTATTTGAACTTATTAAAAATTTGGCTTCTAATAACTATTCTTGGGGAAGTGCAAGGTCTAGAGCTCGTGTGCAAGGAGTGCACAAAGTGGATGTTGTGGCAGCATTAGAGGCTAAGATGGACGCCCTAACCCAAAAAATGGAACAGATGGTGATGCCTCAAGGCCATGTTTTAAACATAAATTGTGATTTCTGTGGAGAAGGACACCCCAATCATGAATGCCAAAATATGGGATCACTTTAAAAAACTTCGGAACAAGCGGCCTTTGTAGGTAATGTCCAACCAAGTAACAATTTTTATAGCTCTACCTATAACCCTGGTTAGAGAAATCACCCTAATTTCTCTTGGAGCAATGGGAATCAACCTAAGCAAGGTTCTTTCAATTATGGAGGTAATCAAAGGAACCAAAACCCCATGAACAATAATGCAGCATCTTCAAGGTTACCATTGGAAGAGTTGATTGGCCAACTGGTAAGTACAATGGAGACTAAGTTCTAAGGGGTCAACGTACCGGAACGGATAACATTCGAGATTATGCAGGATTATACACGAAAGATCCTTTTTTGGCTCTCTCTTTAGCCCTATGTCTCTTATCCCTAGGGGGTCTTCCTCCACTAGCAGGTTTTTTCGGAAAACTCTATTTATTCTGGTGTGGATGGCAGGCAGGCCTATATTTCTTGGTTTTAATAGGACTCCTTACAAGCGTTGTTTCTATCTACTATTATCTAAAAATAATCAAGTTATTAATGCGACAACAAGGAACCTAGAGGCCTCCATGCGCAACTTAGAAAACCAAATTGGTCAGTTACCCAAACTACTTGGAGATCGTCAAGTAGGGACATTACTAGGGAATACTGAGGAAAATCCATGGGATCACAGTCATGGGAAACATTGAAGCATTTTTACATTTTCTTCCAGTTTCTATGATTGAGACAATTTTTATTTCTGTCGTTTTGATTGATTGTTTTTATTCAAGTACATTATTCAACATTAGTGTGTTTTCTGCATTCTTATTAAGATTAATTAAAAAAAAATTAGAGAAACCCCGGACAGAACAACGCCGGCACCGGCTCAGAGAGCCAGAACTGGCATCGGTCCCTGTCTGGTGAAGTGCAACTTAAGGGCCATTTTGGCCACTTTTTCTTCAAAATCTCCAATCTCCCTCTCAAATTCTCTCCAGCCCGCACCGGCTTCACATCCTTCACTTCCCAAAATTTGATTTTTCAACTCCTAAACACGTCTATAACATCTATTGATTTCTCTTTTGTTGATCCTACGGATCAAAATCCTCAAATTCTTCAGTTTTTCATAACAAACATCACATTCAATCCACAAGCAAGGAGCTTAGATTTCTACAAGAAGCTTGCATCTTTTGCTTGCCTATGCATACAAGAACACAAAGGTATGATTTTTATTTAATTCCTACGATTAAAATGATGGAGATGATTTTTTCTAATTCTAGGGACATTTTTGGACGAAAATTGGGATTATGTATGCTATGATTGAATTGTGCACTACTTTTTGAGCTTCATGAGTTCAACTAGATTAAGAGTTAATGATTCTTTGATACTTGATTCATGCATATGATCATTAGGGGCTTCATGCCTATAGCTAAGGTTAGAATTTTGGCTATTTGTGATGATTGCATAATGACTAACTATAGAACTTAAATTGTTGTTTAATGCCATGATAATGCCTTCATTAACATGATCATGTCTATTTGCATGCATTAAAGATATTCAACACGTTTATGCTTTACAGGAAATGTTACATGTATTATGTAGGTTGTGTTGAATTGATTGGTGGTGATTGATTGAATTGGTTGATAGGAGGTGATATATATTGAAGGAGTTTAGGGTTTGCGACTAGTGAGATCGGTTGAGGGTTGAGTGAGATTTGAGAAGTGTTTTTGAAAGGGTAGTTACCCCGTTTTCCATCTTGTAGCTCAATTGTTATCTTTTCCTATTCTCCCCATTCCTCACTTGACCATGTCTAGAGTAAGGGGTTAGTCTTTTAAAAGGGCGAGAACTTCCTCTTTCTTAGCCCCTTCATCTGTTGATCATTTGTCCATTAGACCTACTGAGTTTATAGATACATCTTGTGAGGAATGACATAATAGGAGAGCATCTAATAAGATCATTGTTGAACGGACTTTCTCACCCACCTTAAATCGTGCACTCAAATTGGATATGATGTTTAGAAGGCTAGGATGGGGGCCGATAGTACAATTGAAAGGGAAGTATTGCCCGTGCTTATTAAGGAATTCTATGCTAACATGATTGATAAGGGCAATAAACATCTTTCCCATATTGAAACAAGAGTGAAAGGAGTCCCCATTGTCATCACTCAAAACTAATTAGCTAATCTCCTCTAGGTTTTTAACGACGATACTTGGCAGGGAATAGATATGAATAATCAAAAGATCCTTTCTGACTCAAATTGGGATGTTAGCGGGACTAGAGCCACACTAGGGTTACATCAACATAATGCCTTTCAAGCCAATAGTTTCTATTCCAACAATGATCTGGCAGTCAACTTTAGAGCTTTAGTCTATATGTTTGGGTTCAATATTGTACCCCGTGCTAGTGGTTTCAATGAGACTAGACTTATTGACACTTATATTTTGTATCGGATGATGAACACATTACCTATCCCTCTTGCACCCTTGATCATCTAATCTATTAGGGAGGTTGTTCATCACCGTCTATCCACAAAAGCCTTCATTTTTTCCTTGGTTATAATGAAGATTCTAAAAGACTTTGGTGTGAGTCTTGAGGGAGAACTGATGGAGACTACCACTGAGCACGATATGGTCACTGAGCAAACTCTTATGAGTTGCAGGTACAAGTACAGCCAGGAGTTAAAGAAGTGGCTAACTCCCTTCGAGGTCCGACATCCTAGTCAGGTAAGGCCACCCACAGTGGAGGAGGAGCAACCACCACCACCAGCACGTGCACGAGCTAGCAGTTCTCAGTCCCAACCCCGGACTGACTTTGATACTACTGTGCTGGGGTGACTCGATCAGCAAATGGCGGTGCTCTTACGCTTTCAGGGCACTATGGATGACATGGCGAGACGGCAAGCTACTATAGAGCAGCAGTTGGCCGAGTTGCAGCAGCATTCTTTTGGGCCACATGGTGGTGTGAGCACCTCTACACCAGCTGATGATGATGAGGATGATGATGATGATGTAGAGGACTAATGATACTTGTCTACATTTTCTCGATCATTCTTGTTTTTCCTTTCTCTTTTAATATTTTTTTTTTCTAGTTAGTTTTGCTTTCCTTTATGTGCCCTATTTTCTTTCTTTTGTTTTTGCTTTATTTTCTTTTCTAGTTTTTATGCTTTGGTGTGCTCTTTTGTATTTTTCTTTTTAGGTATGTTGCAATGCCTCATTCTTCAAGCATTCAGATCTTGTACAACACAGTGCCAAACGAATGAAAGTTTGTTTTTCTTATCTCTTCCCTTTATATTTTTTGGTCCCATGGCATTGTTTAGTCATTGTGATATTTATTTGGCCATTGAGGACAATGTCTAGTTTAAGTGTGGGGAAGTGATTTGATTGACAAGTCTTTTATACATATACTTTTGCCTTTTTGGGAGCAAATTTTGAGCGAAAATTTAAAATTTTTCTGATTTTCTTTGAGATTTCAATCTATATTTTTAATGCATGTCTTTATGATAGATTATAGAGCATATGTTCTAAATCATTTATAGCTTATGCATGACTTTTTGCACTCACTTGGACAAAGTAGTTCTTGATCAAATGCTTCGCATTGTTTTTAAACCTATTTTTCTACTAAAATTCATGGAGAATTCTAAAACTTACTTGAATACCTCTCGAGGCGAAATAAGAAAGACAATCATGATTTAACTTAGGGATGGCGGTAATAGACCTTCTTTGGATAGTTTGACGTTTTCAAGCCTACCTATTTTCATATTATCCCTAGTGCCTATTTTGAGCCTAAATTGTTGATTTCTTTCTTTAAAATCCGTCACAATATTTTGTCCATTGCTTGTGCTGAGAGTTTGAATAATTTTCCAAAGTTTTATGCTCTTGATGGATGAAAGTATATGTATGAGAATGTTGAGAAAGAATGTTGGGATAAAGATCATGACTTGTGTCTTTCAGTCATGGATCAATAATGAGTTGAGTTGGGAAAAGAAAAGAAATAGTAAGAATGAAAGAAAGAAGTTGAAAAAGAGAGAAAAAGAAAAAAAACAAAAAGCTGCTAGAAAGAAAGAGAAAGAAAAAGAAAACAAAAACAGCAGCAGTGAAGGAAAAAACAAGTGAAAGAAGAAGAAAAGAAAAGATTACAAAAGGGATGGTGATTGAACTGTAAAAGTTAAGTTCATATAAAGTAATTAACACCATTGCTGAAAAATTGAGTGATCTTGTGGGAAAAAAATAAAGAAGAGTTGAGAAAAAGAGAAAAAGGTGCAGGATTTGCTTGAAGTGCACAGGAATTGCTGAATAAGGTTATGGTTTGATTGATTTTTGGAATAGGAGAGCAAGAAGAGTTGGAAATTATTGATTCATTTTGTTTATCCTTTTCTTGCTAACTCTCAATTTCTTTGTTATTTGATTCTCCTATATCATTCATTTGATAAGCTACATTACAAGCCTTTAGCCTTACATTACAAGCTTAAATATCCTACTTGATCTAAGTAGAATCATGATCTGTCTCGGATTAGTGGAGAGAGTGTATGAAAGGTAAGCCTATGGAATGCATATTTCTTTTGAACTAAATTCTTTTCAATGGTTTGAGAATATTGTCATGTATTGAGATGGTTCTACTAAGTCATTTATCACTTACACAAGTCTTGCATTAGTTGTGAAAGATGTAGTACCATGTGTTTTCTTACTTGTTCTTGATACTTTTTTTGAGGACAAGCAAAGAGCTAAGTGTGGAGGAATATGATAGGGACTAAATTAGTCATATTTTTCCTAGTTATTTGAGATTCTTTTGTGATACATTTTGTTCAATAATTAATTATATTCCTTCATATTTGAGATTTTACCCTTGGAAACGTATTTTGTTCATTATTTCAGATTTTTAGGGTAAAACGAAACAAAAATATCGTGAAACAGAGGAGAGGTGGCACCGGCTAGGGCCCTAGAACCGGCGCCGGCCATGCACTGTTGACACGTACTTCGAAACGACGAAGAAATTTGTGAAGTAGAGCAAAATAGAGTCAAACTAGCTGCATTCTGGTCTTCATCATGTGGAATTCGGAGAAAAATGACGAACAAGTAAAGAAGCAGAACACAACCGATGCCGGCTCCGAGAGCCAAAGCGGCGCCGGCTGTGTCCTGAAGTTAAGGCGGTGCCTTGATTTTTCTACATGATTTTTGATAATCTGTGGAGTTTTAGTACTTTCCAACTTCTACTTGGCCAAGAACAATGTACCTACGATTTTAGACACTTTCTAAGCCTATAAATAGATGAAAAACACAAGGGAAAATGAGAGAATTCATTGATCATCACAGAAAATCAGTCAAATCAAAGGAGGAATTCTTCAATTCAAGGAGAGTTGTACAAGAAGGTCTTCAAAGGAAGAAGAATGAGGCTTGTCTATGAGTGCTTTCTTTTACTTTATTTTCTTTTTCTTGAACAATGATATATTAATTATTTTATTGTAATTTGACATTATTTTAGGTATCCATGATATTTATAGTTATTCGATCTTTTGATTAATTGATTATTTTTCTTGGTATTTAATCACTTGTGCTTATTACAAAATTAATTGGTTAGTTCTTCCCATTAATTCACTGAGACCAAAGGGGTTGATGGTGGTTTCACTTGATTAATTTCATATTTGTTATCTATTAACTCGCCAAGACCAAGGGGGTTAATTGATGAGAACTAGGTAATTAAAGATTAATTGATGTTTGCCAAGACTAAGGATTCATTAGTTAATTTCATGTTTTAAATTTGCCGGGACCAAAGGAATTTAACCAAGGATTGTGTTTGATGCATCTTTTGGATAAGTTAGTTGAGACGAGACCAAGTGATTCTAATTTATCTAGAAGGTAGTGATTTCATGGATTGAAAACGAAGTGAATCTATCTTAATCCTTCCTGATGCCAAGAGAATGATTAGTTATGATAATAATTGCGTACTTTAAAATTATGATTGTCAAAATAATGGTTTAAGTTACATACTTCTCCATCATTGACATGTATATATTCTTTTGTTTTATTTTATTTTCCTTTTTATTTCATTTTCACTTTGTCAAGTTGGTTAAACAATGAAAGAAATGTGACTAATGTCTACTTGTTCCTTGAGGATCGATACTCGTTTGAACCCTATGCTATGTTAATGATAAGTACGCTTGATCATATGTGTGATTTAGGTTAGACGTTTTAATTTAAACTTGATTGTGAATGTGCTGAGTTTTTGTATGATTTTTACACCTAAATAAATACGCATCACATAGCTCAAATCAGGTCAAGTATGAGTAAAGTATAACAGCTTGCCTATAAGACCACCATATAAAAATAGATAGATCAAAGCACAAATCCGAATCATCAATATATGAATAGAAGTAATCTTTACCACTAGTGAAAAAGTATCAAGAAAGTGTATGCCCTCTTGTTGAGTGTAACTAATATAGCTTTATATTAATCTATGGATCTATTCACCTTATCTTGACCTTATATGCCCACTTGCAACTAATAGCTTGTTTGTCTGGTGGTAAAGAAACCAAATGGCAAGTCTTGTTTGCCTTAAGAGCCTCAATTTCATATTGCATGGCTTTCCTCCATTCATGTAAGATCACAACATGGTAATAATATTTAGATTCAAATGTAATAGAACTATGATAGGTATTAGTAGTATAAGAAGTAGAGAAATGTTTGATAAAGTTGCACTTGTAGTCTTGGAGATAAGAATGTGCTGAGTGGTTCTTGCACTTCGACAAGTAAACATAGAGATAGGGAGGGAGTAAGAGAAAAAAAAGATGAAACAAAAGCTAGATCCTTAAAACTCTCAGAAGTGGAACTATAAGAGAAAGGTAATAGAAGAACCAAATTATCTATAGATGTAGAATTGGAAGACTGAAGATGTGTGAAGGGAAATATGTGTTCTAGAAATTCAATATGCCTAGACAAAAATATTTCTCTAGACAGAAGATCTAGTAGAATAGAACCTTTGGTAGTGGAGGATTGTCCTAGATAAGCACAAACATGCCCCCTTAGATCAAACTTATGTTTATGTTGTGATAGTATACATGCAAAAACAAGATAACCAAACACCTTGAATGAAATATATTCTTGCATTTTGTTGTGTAGTAATTCAAAAGGTGTTTTATGCTTTAAAATAGGGGTAGGAGTAATATTAATGAGATAACAATCATGCTAAATGTAATAGTCCTAATATGTAAGAGGTAAACTGGATTGAAATCTTAAGGCTCTAGCAATGTTCATGAGATGTTGATGTTTTCGTTTAGCAATACCATTTTGTTAAGCTGTCTCCATACATGTGGTTTGATAAATTATACATTTGGATGCATAGAAAGATGGAAGATAAAATTCTCCCCCATTATCAAAACGGAAGACTTTGATCTTCTTATGAAACTGGTTTTCATTATACATATAAAAATGAGCTAGAATAGTAGCAACTTCTTATTTTTGTTTCAACAAGAAAACCCAAGTATATCTACTATGATCATCAATAAGAATGAGAAAAAATCTATGCCCTTGAATAGTGGAGACCTAATAAGGGCCTCAAACATCAATGTGTACTAAATCAAAATAATGAGCAAAAACTTCTTTATGTAAAGGAAAGGGTATTTTATGTTGTTTAGCTAAATGACAAATGTTACAAGTAGCCCCCTTATTAGATAAAGAAATGAAATCAGAATTCTTATGTAATTGACTTAAAATTTTATTCGATAAATGGCCTGACCTAAAGTGCTAAATAAAATAGGTGTCATTAGGATGGCCTAAAAGAACATTGCAGACCGTTGCTTAGATTTTTGAAAATGTACTTTTATTGAATTGATAAAGGCCTTATGTTAGCTCAGTTGATCCAATCATCATCCCATGATGTGGATCCTGAATTTGTCAAGAAAATGAATAAAAAACAACCAAGTAATTAAGGTCACTAATCAATTTGCTTAAAGAAATCAAGTTTCATGTAAAATAAGGAATATAAAAAACATCATGCAAAATGATATGCTCAATTAATTTTATAGTGCCTTTGTGAGTAACAACAACTTGGTGTTGGTTAGGCAGTCTCACAAAAATGTTAGACACCAGTTTGAGGTCAATAAAAGCCTTAGGATAAGTGCATATGTGATCAATGGCACCTGAGCCAAGGATCCATAAAGAGTTTTGTTTAACTATAAAATTGGCTTTAGCAGAGGGTTCCTCAAAATTAGCTGATAAAGTAGTTGATTGATTCATAATAGGAGTAGCTGAAGAAGTATTTAGGACACAAAGGCTTTGCAAAAATGCTTAAGAGTTATTGGTACTATTCCTAAGTACCAAAATTACCAGTTGCATTTCTCATTGATGGATTCCAGTTAGGTTGAATTATGGCATGTGAGGCATTAGATATGGATACGCCTGAATGATTCACATCTAATTCTCCAGACATCTACATGACTGCATGTGCTTGTCTATAGTTTCCAAGTTGAGATTTACCTTTAGATTTGTAACTTAAAGGAAATCCATACTTTTTGTAACAATGATCAATAGAATGGCTAGTTATGCCACAAAACACATATTGCAACCTTTGTAGTTGTTTGCACTCTTCTTAAATTGTTGGTCATTGTACTTTCCAGCAAAGTTACTCATCATAAAACCCCCAGTATTAGCTCCCAAATTTGTTGTACTAATCATAACAAAATTCACAGTAGTTCCTCTATTATTTGCGGGGTAAAACATTTGAATTTGTATGAGGAGTAGATGAAATAGAAGACTCACTATTAGTAGGCATCACAGTAGAAAATACTTTTGGCATATTAGGCATTTGTTTAGATGCATCATACCTCACTTTTCTCTCATATGTGATTACCATCTAAAAAGCCTCATTGATGGTAGAAAAAGGCTTTGACAATAAAATCTTTGATTTCACTCCAACATATTCTTCACTCAGTCATTTCACAAATCTGATCACAAAATTTACTTCAATGCTTGCTTTGATATTTGCTAACACTGGACAGTTATATCTCAATTCATTGGAGCACATAGTCAAAGGCCTTAGATTCATCATTTCATCCCAACAAATCTTCAAATTCATAAATATTTATTTACTGTAAAGCTTTTTGTCTCAAATTATGCATATCTTCTTGTAAATTTGAAATTCTATATACATCACCTTGAGAGAACATTTGACACGGATCAATCCATATTTCATGTGTAGTGTTTAGCCAAATAACATTTTGAGAATTGTTGATGAAACTACATTTGGAATCCAGGAAATTACTATGTCATTACACATTTCTCATACTCCGTAGGATCTATCTGATCAATCTGGTGCCACAATGCTTCCATTCACAAAACCAAACTTGTTTTTAGAGATCAGTGCCATCCTCATGGTTCTACACCACTAATGATAGTTCTTTTCCATTAATGGAGATTAAACAAGGATGAAGGAGGGATTTTCATTATAATAGAGATTGAATAGAGGACTAGATTGAGGCACCTCGTGGTTCACCATTACTGAGAATTGAAGAACTGATAAAATTAATTTTGGAAGAATGTAAGCAAGCTTTGTGAAATCTCAATCACAAAGACTCAAAGTAGATGAGATCGAAAGCCGGATCAGAAGATTTGAAGATATCTTCACTCACAAATTTTGTTCAGAATAAAATAAAAGAAAAAAAACCTTGGAGAATTCAACGTTCTTCATTGAATAATTTCCTCGAGCACTTGATGATCAATTGACTTATCATTTCTCTATGAAGCAGAAGCTTTGCTTTGATACCATGATGAATTTCAGTAAAAACAAAGAAACGGAAAAAAGGGAGACAAGCACAAAAAACCACACATGAACTTGAGAGAAGAAATATTCATTATTGGAAGCAAAATCTATTTGTGTTTATAGGGATTGAGTCTTATATATACATATGGAAGCTCTGGAAGCTTCATAGCTTGACAGCTGTAAAAGTTCTTATAGCTGTAAAATCTCTCTCTCTCTCTCTCTCTCTCTCTCTCTCTCTCTCTCTATATATATATATATATATATATATATATATATATATAGCTACGAAAGCACCTTACAGTGACACGTGGTACCATTAGCTATTGACACTTGAAAGTATAAAATTTAAACTTTTGGTTTTTTTGGAAGAAATTTGAAGGGTTTTCTTTTTAAAATATTATGATTATTTAAATTTAATAAATTCATATAGATAGGAACCAACATTATAGTTTTCTTTTCAAATTCAGATGAATTTTTTAATAAAATTTTATCTGTTTAACCCTCTATTAAATACCCTTCAGATTCAGATCATTAAGATTAAGATAATTCAGATGACTTTTGATGAATGGCTAACCATGCACTCTCCGCTCTGCTCATCCGATGATGAGGCTCATCTTATCCTCACCATTCCGGACAAGTGAATCCTTTAATTTAATTAGATGTCTATTTAAATTTAATAGATTTAATCAATTTAGATGAAGATAAATTCATATGAAACTTATTAGAACTAAGACTTCTACTTTTTTTAATTTCTCACATATCATCTTTTTGAGAATTTTAAAATATTATTCAATGTTTATATCATTCACTATAATTTAAGAGAAATTATCCTGTACAACGCACATGCATCAAACTAGTAAATACAAAGAGAGAATAGTTGGCTTGGTTAAAGATGGTTTGCTCGAGTCAGGTAAGAAAGTATGTGTCTTCTGTATATAATCTGGTTTTGCAAGATGTTGCTGAGTAGCTGATTTGCTAGACTTGAGAAGCGGTGATTAGATATTGCGAAGATAAAAGACTGAGATAAAAGAGATGTGAATACAAACAAATAAGTTGAAAGATAATTTAATTTTTTAGTGAAAAAAGTGGAATTGGGATTAGTAGGACAATCCTAATTCTTATTTTTTTTGTTCTTGCAAATCAATATATATATATATATATATATATATATATATATAATAGGAGTTGCGGAAGGCTCTTATCATGACACGTGATAGCATCTCGCTATCGTTATGATATGTATCAATGTCCTTTGTTGATATTTGATGCATTGAATAAGTGAATATATGAAAGGTTAGAGATTTAAAATTATCTAATAAATATATACTTAATAGACTTTTGAAAAATTATGAAATCATAAATAAAATTTAATACTTAATAAATTTTAAAAAAATTATAAAATTATAATTAAAAATTATTTATTTAACATGTTTCATTTTATATCCATTTGTACAATCGCAGCAACATCAAACTTATCAAATTAGTGTAAGAAGAATAGCCATTTATTCTCTGTGGGAGTGAATTGCTTCGGTTTATTTTTTAGCATTCTTAACAGTGTTGCCCCTTCAAATGTTTTGGTTTTGCAATTATATTTCATATTTTATATAATTTTTAAGTTTGCCTTCGAATTTATAATATGTAAAGTTGTGGGGTAAACTGCTGTGGGTTTGACACCTCAGCATAATTAGGTCAATAGGTACAATTTTTTGTTGATTTCTTGGTTGTTTTGGCAAAAAAGTATTTGTGAAGTACTTTGTAGTATGGCTTTAGGTTTTTTTTTTTAGGTTTATTTAGTAGGTATAGATCTGAGGTTTAGAGTTTTGGGTTTATTGTATGAGTTTTGTTTGTTTCTTATTGTCTTGAGAAGTGATTTTTTATGAGACAGAAGTGGATTATTTATAGGATGTTCTGTTCCTCGGTTTCATTTCTTCTGAGTTAGTGCCATATTGATTTCATTAATTTGGGAAGGAATTCGAAGCAATCCAATTTGTGTCTTTTTGATTTCTGGGTTTCATTTGATTGAAGATGCGATTTAATTGTTGGGGTATGATCTATAGGTTTTGCTCACTGTTGGTGTAAAGAGGGTTTGTTTGTTAGTTCTGATGCAGCGGTAAACGATGTTGGTTTTTGGTGCTTCGAATTCATTGCCCATTTTCATTTCTGGTTTATTGAAATTGACCTGCAGGTCCAATAGTTAGGCATTTATTTCGTGTCTTTTTTATTTCTTGGTTTCATGTTTCTGAACTATTATCATTTCTCAGTGTGTGCGTAAAGAGATTTATTTTTCTTGGTTTTCCTGCAGGTGCAATAGTTTCTTAGTTCTTGGTTTCTTGAGTTTCATATCTTTTTTTATTTACAGAACAAGAATTGGTTTTTCCCCTGTATATTTAATTTCGTCATGTGTGAAATTTCAGAAATTTTCTTAGTATTGTGAAATGGATTGATTGTGGCATATCAAACGTTTTTTGCTGGATGTTTATATATAATGGTTCTTTCTTTGGATTGTCAAGTAATTTCTTTTCCCTGCTTTGGAGTTATAAAACAAGATGAGTGGTGGTAAGGTGAATTTTGTGATGTTCAAGGATATTGGACGTCAACATCAAAAGAATCGAATTCGATTTCGTGTAGATAGGATATGGGAAGCATTTAATGCACAAAAAGGGGGAGAATTTATGAGTATAGAATTTCTCGCAATTGATGAGCAGGTAATGTTTAATCTATCTAATGTGTTGTCAATTCTTTCTTCTTTTTCCTGTTTGTATCAGTATGAACCCATATGTTTTCTATGCAGGAAACTGTTATGCATATGATCATTAGGAGCAAGATTGCAGATGAATTCCGTGGTGCAATTGAAGAGGGAAAGTATTATATCTTAAAAAATTTCTGTGTCTTGGAATATAAAGCTAAGTATAAAATGTGTGAGCAAAATTTTTTTATACAATTCCATTCTGGAACCATTTTAGATGAAATGATTGATAAACTTCCTAGAATTCCAAGGCATAAATTTATGCTCATTCCTTTTGACCAACATGAAAAACGTGCTGATCAAGGTGTATTTTTAATTGGTAAGTGTTTTTTTTTTTTTTTTGTGAAGTTTGAAATTTGCCATGTACAGGAATCGTTCAATATTGTTTTTTGCTATGTAGATATAGCAGGTTGTCTATGTGGATTATCTGAGAAAATTGAAAAATAAGGACAGACACAAAGAATTGGAAT
Organism: Voacanga thouarsii; assembly: GCA_026120185.1. Taxonomy (NCBI): domain Eukaryota; kingdom Viridiplantae; phylum Streptophyta; class Magnoliopsida; order Gentianales; family Apocynaceae; genus Voacanga; species Voacanga thouarsii. The sequence continues at coordinate 273,642 of JANUWF010001360.1, read as the reverse complement.
GCAGTATGTTGATTTAGAAGATTTACAGTTAAGTTTTCAATATTCTTCTGTACATGACCCAATAATAGCTATCAATAGAAGCAAGAGTACTAGATCATGTGCTTATACATGATACTAAAGCTGATAGGACAATTGAACTTGATAGTCAATGATCAATTCAACTAAAAGTACTAGATTATGTGCTTATATTTACTGCTCAATCTGATAGGCATTGAGCAAAGTTTGAAGCTATCATTGCTGAGTAATTTCATAGTTTTGTATATATTTTTATTTTAGGCAACACAGGGTCCGTGTTACACTGTGGGATTCATTTGCTATGATATTGAATCATGCTGAATTGGATGTAACAAAGGAACTATATGTAGTCATTATCACGTCCACAATAATGCGACGTTTCTAGGGTAAGAGCATTTTGGGTTGCTTTGATAATTTAATTGTGGTGAAATTTGATACTGAGTCATTTCTGCAGGCCGTATTTCGTAACATCAAGCAGTGCAACAAAGATTTTTGTTAACCTTGATTGTCCTGATGTAAACTTGATGTGCCAAAGGTATGTAATGTTAAAGTTTGATGCCAGAGTACTGCAATATTAGGTCATTAACGAAGGTTTTGTATTGACAACTAAGGATCTTGGTCAAAAACGATTGAGCTACTAAGATAGTGAATCTGTGAACATAAAAATCAATCTGGAAAGGAAATCACTCAGTCGATTGATTGAGTTGCTAATAATATATTGACAAATTTTGTATTTGTTATATATCTGTACACATGTTTCACTCATATATACTTCACAAAAGAAAAAAAAAAGAGACTATTATTTGATATAATTAAACAAGTAGATGTTTTTGGAGCTTTCAATTTCTACAAATATATCAAGATGTACATGTTTTAGATGTGAAAGTTATCATATTTGCAAAATTCATCAAGATTTCTGATGTTATTCATTTCAGCATTTATATTGGAACAGCTTTTTGTGACATTGTTCTGTGCTGAAATTTAATAAAATTGCCTTTTATTGGTGCAGCTTTAGTCGTAGCGATGTGATTCCTATACAGCAAATCCAAGTAATGAACAATGTCATAAGTAGTGAAGAAATAGAGTCGAATAAGAAGAGTATCAGTGATATCAATTTGCTACTGCAACAACCTGAAGAAATGGTAATAATTATATATTTTCCTTTCATGAAAAAAGGAAAAATTGGTGAGATGGATGGACTGGCAGCTTTGATTGTTGACTGTTGTACCAATTCATTACAAGTTTTTTTATTTTTAATTATAAGTATGATCATTATATGTGTTTTCTATACAGGAAAAGCCTTTTTATTGCTACGGAACAATTTCTTCAATTGATGAAACATGTGGATGGTGTTTTAATTCTTGCTCAAAATGTCATCGCAAGCTCAAATTTGTGGATGACGAGTTTTTCTGCAATATGTGTCATCGTCTAGAGAAATCACCTTTAATAAGGTACTTTGAATTTTAAAGAACATTCAATACATTTAAAAATTGATTCATTGTGAAATTTTATGAAGTTTTAAGAATGGTTGTATTTGGAGAAGGTATCGTGTTGAAATGGAAGTTATTGATCATACTGGAAAGGCAAGATTCACAATGTTTGATAAGGATGTTGAAAAGTTAACCAATATTGCTGCATCAGAACTTGCTGAAAAAGAAATAGATGTAAGTTAATACTGTTGTGCTGAGGAATTATAATGGCCATAGTTTGCAGATTTTGCTATAATAAAACATTGTTGTGATTTGAATATAGGATGATATGGGAACTGCTCTTCCTCAAGTTATTGAACGCATTATTGGTGGTTCATATGTTTTCCAAGGAAAAGTGAATATATTCAACTTTGGAACACAGAAGGAGGATTTTACAGTCATAAGATTGTACTTAGCAAGTGAAATAAAGAGTCTAAGAAAGGAAAAGGTAAAGGACTGTATTTGAGCATAAATTATTCAATCTTTATATCCTATTCTTCTCATGTATATTCTAAACTCTTCAAATGGCATTATTACAGGAGGGAATTGAACAAGGCAATGCTATTGATACTGCAGATGATATTGTATCTGTAACACCTCCAATGAAAGACAAAGTAACACAGAAAAATTCAAATTCTGAAGGTGATGGAGAAGAAAATGCAATGGATAAGAGAAGCTCTTCAAAAAAAATAAGAATTAATTGATGTTGATTTGTTAGATTATTCTTCGTTGAACAAAACGGAATTGATATGTTCCCTGTTGTATATAGCAGAAAAGTGATTCCCACTTTATCTGCACCCTGAGATATAAGATGGACTAAGGGTCTATTCACGTTGTGCATTTCCATATCAATGCTATTTAACAACATGACAGTGATTAGTAGAATATTTATATTGCTGATTTTCAAAGTGTAACATCACTGCCTTAGTTTATTTTTTGAGGATTTGAAATTCACAGAGGCTTTTTGTGTTTCATTTAGGGTGCTTCCTCCTTAGGTGTCTATCAGCTTCCTACTTCAGTTACCCCCTTGCTAAGTTAGTCTTTTTTTTTCATATCATGCGTGTATTTTTTAGTCCAGTTCATCTTCCCATAGCTGTTGTATATAGCAGAAAAGTGTTTCCCACTTTAGCAGCACCCTTAGATATGAGTGGGACTAATGGTAAATTTGATAAACTATCATTCGATATTAGTTAGAAGCTTTCTATTGGTGATTTTCTAATTCTGAGATTACTGCATTTGTTACCTTCTTAAGGATTTCAGATTGACAGAAATATTTTGCGCATGATTAATTATTGTTTGATATTGGGTTACATATATGGCCTTGCTAATGATGTTTCTGAAAAGCTATATTTTCATTCTGTAAATCCATAAAGTTGTTGATTAGTAACATGAGGGTGCTTCTTCCTTAGGTGTCTATCAGCTTCCTACTTCAGTTACTCCCTTGCTAAGTTACTCTTATGTTTTTCATATCATGTGTGTATTTCTCAGTCCAGTTCATCTTCTCATGGCTGTTGTATATAGTAGAAAAGTGATTCCCACTTTAGCTGCACTCTGAGATATGAGATGGACTAATGGTCTATTCACATTGTGCATTTCCATATCGATGCTATTTAACAACATGATAGTGATTAGTAGAAGATTTATATTTCTGATTTTCAAAGTGTAACATCACTGCCTTAGTTTAGTTTTTGAGGATTTGAAATTCACAGAGGTTTAAGGATTTGAAATTCACAGAGGTTTTTTGTGTTTCATTAATTATTTCTTGAAACTCAGTTACATATATTGCTCTATTAATATTGTTTCTGAAAACCTATATCAGCATTCTGCATATTCATATGGTTGCTGCTTAGTAACATAAGTGTGCTTAGTAGTAGATTTCTATTGGTCATGTTGAAACTATAATATTAACAATCAGGGAAATACTAAGACAGAGGAAAGTAAATTCCAAAAATAATAAGTCATATTGTTCTCATACTGCTGATATTCAGATAATTCATGGTAACGGTACATATTGTCATTTATTATAGTTTCTTAAATTAATAGGACAATTGAACTTGATACACAATCATTCGAATCTCTACGATGTCTATTTAAGTGTAGACAGTATTTGTTTAGTGAAGTCTATTTAAGTTTATAATTTTACACAACAAAAACTGAAAATACAAAAATGTAATTGCAGAAAACTATTTTCCTAAAAAATACTTCTACAGGAAACTCTATTTCCACTCTTGCGCTTTTCTATGCTTTTTGTTGTCACAGATATCAAGAGATGCATTAATTGGCCCAAACAGCTCAATGTCAACAGTCACTTTTTCCTCTTTCCCATCTTTAGTAACAATGCTACCAGTATAAACCACAATGTCATTGTATGGCCACTTTGTATTAATGTTTGAGTGTTGACAAAATGTTATAGCTGTAACCACAAAAGACTTTACAACTCTAATCTGAAAGAAAAACAGAAGAATAGTTAAAAACAACCAGCATCTGCAAATTGGGATCGTTTAACAGTAACACACTAAGAAAGTCAAGGAAAATGAGAAGAAATATCATTTAGCTTCTAATGAAATAAAAGGAGTGCTAGCTAATCACTATGTTTCCTTTTGGAAATGCTAATCGGAGAAAGCCATTTTGCAAAGTCATTTATAAGAAAATTAGAAAATTAGAAAACTGCAAAAAGAAGTTCACACACCAACAACTGAAGAAAATTAGAATGTTCGATAACTACTCTCTCTACTTAATTTTACTTACTAACAATTCATGTTTTATTAACAAAAAAATACGCACACCAACAACTGAAGAAAGCCATGTGAAATTGATGCAATGTATAACAAAATTTTTAGTAGCATGCAAAAAGAAAATGTTTGAAAAAACATTCATTGTTTTTGGGGCGTCAAATTACATATAGCCTTAAGCTGTTAATTTTCATAATTCAATAATGCAAAATCTATTTATTACAATCAAAACACTTCTACTTACTTCTACCTTTTATGACGAATATCTAAACCAATGTAAAATTACTGTTTTAAAAAATGAAAAGACCTTCACATATTCAATAGCCAAGAACATTAACAGTACTTAAATTTAACAAAACATTAAAATTTATGTGAAAAACAATGTTTTAACTATTTATTAAAGATACAAACTCTTTTCAAATTCTCCAATACATTAAAAAAAATTAAATGTTCTGTTTATTAAAAGTAAACAACTTTTTAGATCTCCAAAAAAATTCTTTTAAATACATAACAAATTGCTTCGTAAAATTAAACGTTCTCTTTGAACTGATTGTACAGAATTCTTATATAATATTGCCAGATGAATTGACTTTACAGACGAAGGTGAAATACATACACAACAATTTTACAACAAAGTCCCACAATACATCAATATCCTTGCGAAACATGAATTCAGGTACAAACAAATATTCTTTTATAAGTATGGTTACTGTCTTAATAAATTTTTGTTAAACTAAATATTTTTTGTTTGAAATTGTTTGGTTGCAGAATTTATTGGTTCAAAACAAGCACGGTTAAACAGAAGAAATATTCTCAGATATCAAAGACAATTAAAAATCCAGACTGCTGCAAAGCAAGAGCAGTTACGCAGGAGAAACATTCTGAAACAACAAAGAGAATTGAAATTACAAACATTTTCCCCGCATTCACAACAACAGAACCCTGCAGGCCACCTGAATATCACATCAGAAACAAATCAGAATAAGAAAAGGAAAGGGAAGGAACAACAAGAAAACAGAGAAGATGCCAATTCAAGTTCTTGGAGTCATAAAAAGCAAAAGACAAAGCTTCTTGAAGAAGGTAATTTTAAACTCTTCTTAGTTCATTAAATTGTAAATTAACATATATATTTACTATTTTTGTAGAAGACACAATGTTTGTGATGTCACGATATGAGGATCCAAATTACACCTGTAAACATTGTGGTGCTATTTTCTGGTATGAGGAAAGGCTGAAAAGCCAAAAGGATTACCTATATCCAAAATTTACAATATGCTACAGGCACAGTAAAGTTAAACTCCCAGTCAGCAAGGAATGGCCGAACCACTAAAAAGTTTGCTTCTTCGAGATAATAACACCACCAATCATAAGTTCTTTGAGAATATTCGAGCTTATAATTCAATGTTTGCTATGACTTCAACTGGTGGTTATATTGATCAAAGTATCAATACAAAATCCAGTCCATATATATATCGAATTTGTGGTTAAAAACACCATCGAATTGGCACGCTTCTTCCTGAGATAGGGAAAAAACCAAGTTTTTGTCAATTATATGTCCACGACACTGATAATGAGGTTCAAAATCGCTTAGATGTTGTCAATCAGAAACACTGTAATGATGCATTGGACAGGCAACTTATTGACTCTTTCATTCAGATGTTTGATCATAATAACAGATCGACACAAGCATTTCGGATGGCAAGAGAACGATTCAAGGATTCTGATATTGAAAACTTGATGTTAAAAATAAGAGGTCAATTTTCAAAGAAGAAGAGAGAATATAATGAGGTTCAATGCAATGAAGTTGCAGGTTTGATAATAGGAGATTTTGAACATAAGTCTTTGGATCGAGATATTATTGTTCAAGGAAGAAATGGTTCTTTGAAAAGAATCAGCTATTTGCACCCTTCATTTATGGCTTTGCAGTATCCATTGTTATTTCCTTATGGAGAAGATGGTTTTCATACAGAAATCAAATATGCAGAAAAGAGACAGAAGATTCGTACAAAAAGGAGATTTGTAACAATGAATGAGTTTTATTCTTGTGTTATCCAAGACAGAGTGGATGTCCAATGTAATGTTACACTGGCATGTCGACTTTTCCAACAATTTGTTGTGGATTGTTATACTGCGATTGAGCAACAAAGACTGGACTAGATCAGAAGAAATCAAGGAAAATTGAGAAGTGATCTCTATCAGAATATGCAAGATGCAGTAGAGAAAGGTGATATTGATTCAACGAAAATTGGAAAGCGAATAATTTTGCCATCAACATTCACAGGGAGTCCATGCTACATGATTCAGAACTACCAAGATGCAATGGCAATTTGCAGAACATATGGAAACCCAGATTTGTTTATTACATTTACAGCAAATCCAAATTGGCATGAAATTCAATCTTATTTGAGCCAAAAAGGAGATCAAAAGGCTTAAAATCGTCCAGATATTGAATCACGGATTTTTAAGATGAAACTAGATGAAATGATCAAGGATATCATCAAGAAGAAAATTTTTGGGCAAGTTCAAGCAGGTTTGTAGTATTTCTGAACTTCATTCAAAGTTAATGAATTTTGTTACAATTTTATTCAATCTGTTTTAACTAAGAATGTTTTTATATTTCACTATAGTTGTATACACAATTGAATTCCAAAAGAGAGGATTACCACACTCTCATATGCTGCTTTGGTTAGACAACACAGTGAAGAGAAATAACAAAGAGGATATAGATAAGATTATCAGTGCAGAAAAACCTGATCCAATCACTGATCCTCAATGTTATGAAGCAGTCTCAAATTTCATGATGCATGGCCCATGTGGTTTAGCAAATCCAAATTCACCATGCATGAGTATGGTATGTTTTATTTGTTTCCTGATTATGAAAAAAATACAACATTTTGTTAAGTATCAAATATTGTTTGATGAAATAAAAATATTTTTACAGATACATGTTCAAAGCACTTTCCAAAAGATTTCCAGTGTGAAACAAGCATTGATAGTAATGGTTATTGCTTATACAAATGAAGATGCAATAACGATTTGTGGAAAAACGAGGAATCCAATTGGACAATAGGTATGTTGTTCCTTACAACAGATTTTTATTGCTCAAGTATCAAAGCCATATCAATGTTAAAGCTTGCAATCAATCAAAAGCAATTAAGTATCTATTCAAGTACATTACCAAAGGGTTTGATCGAATTGAAGCTGTGATTGTAACTAATCCATCAAATCCCTCAGTAATTGAAAAGAATTCAGAAGTTCCAACAGATGAAATCAGAGCATTTTTAGACTGTCGATATTTATCTCCATGTGAAGCTTGCTGGCGAATCTTTGATTTTGATATACATTTTAGAATACCAGCAGTAGAAAGACTATGTGTACATCTAGATGGTGAGAAACTTCTCATATTCAAAGATGATGATCTATTGCCACAAATTCTTAATAGAGAAAATGCTGGGAAAACTATGTTGACTGAATGGTTCCAAAAAAATGCTACTGATGTTGAAGCAAGACAGTTGCTTTATATAGAATTCCCAAGTAAATACACATGGAATAAACAGGAGAAATCATGGAAAAAAAGAAAAACAAAGAGATGCATTGAAAGAATTACATATGTGCCTCCAAGTTGTGGCGAGAGGTATTTTCTACGGATGTTACCTAATGTTGTAAAAGGTCCAACATCATTTGAAAACATCCGCACAATAAATGGTGTCACATATACATCATTTAAGGATGCATGTTATTGTCTAGGTTTACTACAAGATGATAAAGAGTGGAACGATGCAATTAAAGAAGCAGCACATTGGGCTACAAGAAGTAAGGTCAGAGAATTGTTTGTTTTGATACTTATATTCTGTGAAGTTTCAAATATAGGACAATTCTGGGAAAAGAATTGGTCAAAAATAGGTGATGATATACTACACAGGCAACGAAAGATGTTAAAGTCACCAAGATTAAGGCTTAGTGAAGAACAGCTGAAAATTTTCACTCTTTGCAATATTCAAAAATTGTTACTTGGATATGGCAAATCATTGAGTGACTTTCAGGGGTTACCAATGATCAATGAAGGAATGGTGCATGATTTTAACAAGAAATTACTGAGGGAAGAGATTTCATTTGATATAAATGAGCTAGAAGAAGAACATCATAGAATGTTTCATCAGCTTAATGTTGAACAAAGAAGCGTTTATGAAAAAGTGGTGAATGCAGTCATAAAGAATGAGTCTAGGGTGTTTTTCCTTTATGGATATGGTGGAACAGGAAAAACATTTATGTACAAAACAATCATTACAAGGCTAAGGTCAAAGGTCAGAATCAAAAATTGTCTTAGCTGTTGCATCATCAGGTAAAATAAAACACCATACTTTTCCATTAAATTCACATTCCTACTTTATAATATTTTATTCTGTCTTCATAAATAACAGGAATAGCAGCTCTTTTGTTACCTGGTGGAAGAACAGCTCATAGCAGATTCAAAATCCCATTAAAGTGCAGCGGAGATAGTACATGTTTAATAAAACAAGAAACTCAATTGGCAGAATTGATACAGAGATGCTCACTGATTATATGGGATGAAGCACCAATGAATGATAAAAACGTTTTTGAAACCGTAGACAGAACAATAAAGGATATACCCAGTGGATCCCTAGGTTTCAAAGAAGAACATTCTTTTGGTGGCAAAACAATTTTACTTGGAGGTGATTTTAGACAAATACTCCCAGTAATCCCAAAAGCTACAAGGTCAGAAATTGTAAACTCAGCAATAAACAAATCAGACATTTGGAGTAACTGTGAGGTAAATTTAGCATTACAAATTAAATTAGTGCATATATTTACTTTATTACACTTAGTATTTTGTTATTTTGTATATATTGATAGGTGTTAACCTTAAACACGAATATGCGTCTCCAAAATTGTTCATCACAAGCTGAAGAAGAACAAACACTGAAAGAATTCTCAGATTGGATTCTAAGAATTGGAAATGGCACTGAGCATTCAATTTCAAGGACAATTGATGAAGAACCATGTTGGATCAAAATTCCAGAGAAATATAGAGTACAGGAAATAGAAAATCCAGTCAAAGCAATTTTTAATGCAATTTATGAGGAATTTGATGCTCAAAGATGTGAAAAGAAATATCTAATGAACAGAGCAATACAAACACCAAGGAATGGAACAGTTGATTAGATCAATGCTTTTATAATGCAAATGATTCTTGAGGAGTTGCAACAGTACAAAAGCTCAGATGTCATTGATAAATCAACTGGACATGTTGCAGGAGAAGATGTTTTGTATCCAACAGAATTCTTAAACAGCTTACAATTTCCAGGAATTCCAGATCATAACCTTCAACTCAAAGTAGGGGTTCCAATCATGCTGTCATGGAATTTAAATCAAAGTGAAGGAATGTGCAATGGAACAAGACTCGTCATAACACAAATAGGTAAATTTGTAATTGAAGCAGAAATTATTTCAGGTTCACATATTGGGCTACGCAAATTCATCCCACGAATTGATATGTCTCCAACGGAAAGCAAATTGCCATTTCTAATGCGTCGAAGACAATTCCCAATCAAAATTTGCTATGCAATGACAATCAATAGAAGTCAAGGACAAACTTTAGAAGATGTTGGATTATACTTACCAAAGCCTGTTTTCAGTCATGGACAACTCTATGTTGCTGTTTCAAGAGTAAAGAATCCAAATGGATTACAGATCCTGGCATTAGAAGATGACGAAGAATTCAAAACATACACAAAAAATATTGTGTACCAAGAAGTATTTCACAATTTACCATCATGTAAGTATCTTTCAATTTCACACTGATATCTTGAATTTCCAAAATCTAACTTTTTCTTAATCCTTTGATTCTTATTATACAGGAAAATTTACTTTTGGAAAATAATGCAAAGTACAGAGGATTGTCAATCCTACTGTTCAATACATTCGATTTTTCATCTGCTGTGTATTTTCAATACATGATTATTGTACCTATTCTGTAATTTAAGATTGCCTTTTGAAAAGAACATTGTATATTTTGTGAAATACCGATTGGTTTTCCAATCATCTTTATATAGACACCCAATATACTTAGCACATTATTAAAACAACTATAAACAAGTAACTTAATAGCATAACTGATTAAAAACTTAGGTCATTTAGCATTGATTCATTTTCATGAAACAACAAAAACCATAAAAAAATTGATTTTTCAGTATATTATATAAACTTTCTTGATTGTGCATCATACGTGGGCTTCTGATGGTAAACCATCGTCGCAAAACACCGATTGATTTCCCAATCATGTTTATATAGACACCCAATATACTCAGCACATTATTAAAACAACTAACCTAAAAGATAATATTTTTATCACAAAAAAAATGCATAAAAAAACGCATGAAACGCATAGTGTTCATTCATGTTTTTTCATAAAACAACCAAGACCATCATAAAATGATTTTTCAGTGTATTATATAAACTTTTTTAATTGTGCATCATACGTGAGCTTCTGATGGTAAACCATCGTCGCAAAACACCAATTGGTTTCTCAATCATGTTTATATAGATATCCAATATACTTAGCACATTATTAAAACAACTAACTTAAAAGATAATATTTTTAACAATCTGCTACAACTAAACAATCCAACTTGGCATAACACCTTAAAAGTCTAATCACATAGCCTCCTCACCACAATATAAACAGTTAAATCTAATAGGATAAAGCTGACATTATAGTAATCAAGCCCAAAATCATTCAAGACTCGATCTTTACAAACATCACATTAATTATTCAATAAGAAAGAAGAGAAAGGGATTGTGGGCATTACCTAAGAAGTCCTTCCTCAGCCTCCCCCTTCTTGGTATTTAAAAAAACCCACATGTAACTTTAACTTTGAAGAAGATTCAACAACACCAACAACAAATGGCTCAAATGAAATTGCATGACACAACGCCTTTCAACTAAACAGCAATTGGTTTCCCAATCATGTTTATATAGACACCCAATATACTTACCACATTATTAAAACAACTAACTTAAAAGACAATATTTTTATCAAAAAATAAAACGCATAAAAAAATGCTTTTTGAATACCTTATAAGAAATATCTAATGAACAGACCAATACTAATACCAAGGAAAATAGTTTATCATGCTGAATTTGACCTTAATGGATTATTTTGTATATTTAGAATAGTTACCAATACTAACATCTGAGTTTAATGGATTGTTTTGTATATTGTTTTTATTTGTGCATCATACGTGGGCTTCTGATGGTAAACCATCGTCGCAAAACACCGATTGGTTTCCCAATCATGTTTATATAGACACCCAATATACTTAGCACATTATTAAAACAACTAACTTAAAACACAATATTTTTAACAATCTGCTCCAAATTAAACAATCTACAAGTTGGCATAACACCCTAAAGACTAATAGGGATTGTGGGCATTACCTAAGAAGTCCTTCCTCACCCTCCCCCTTCTTGGTATTTAAAAAAACCCACATGTAACTTTAACTTTGAAGAAGATTCAACAACACCAACAACAAATGACTCATAAAAATCAATAAAAGATGACATCTTCCTCTCAATGTGACAATGACCTAAATAATCATCACTTAAGAGCATGATACTCAAATGAAATTCAATAACACAACGCCTTTCAACTAAACCATGTATCTCAGTTTATAAATTCCCATATAAAGCAACACAACAACCATTAACAGTACATTCAGGTAACAGAATATCCAAATACGCAAAAATATCACTTGAAGATTCATTCAAAATCACTGCATATTACATAAAATCTACAATACAATCCAACAATTACTTTAATTCATGAAATGTGTCAATAGCATTTAAATTTTTTCTACTTAGATACTCCTGTAAAATCTACAATACTCTTTTTGTTAAACATCCTATATACTCAGAATATTAATAAACACATAACGTAACAGCATATCTAAATAAAAATGACTTTTCAGTATATTACATAAACCTTCTTAATTGTGCATCATACGTGGGCTTCTGATGGTAAATCATCGTCGTAAAACACCGATTGGTTTCCCAATTATGTTTATATAGACACCCAATATACTTAGCACATTATTACAACAACTAACTTAAAAGACAATATTTTAATCACAAAATAAAACGCATAAAAAAATGCTTTTTGAATACCATATATACTTTTTTGAAAAAACGCTGTTTTCAATACTTTATATACAATAAATATATTGTGCATCATACGTGGGCTTCTGATGGTGAACCATCGTCGCAAAACACCGATTGGTTTCCCAAACATGTTTATATACACACTCAATATACTTAGCACATAATTCAAAATAATTATTTTATTAATACACTCCATTTGCAGTGATTTAGAACCAGATTCAACATCACCAAAAACAAATACCTCATAAATCTGAACAAAAAATGACATTTTCCTTTCAGTATCACCAAGAGAAAAATAATCTTCACTTAAGAACATGATACTCAAAGGAAATTCCATCACACCACGCCTTTCAACACAACCATGTGTATCAGCCCACAAATTCACATATAAAAAAACACCATAACAACTAACAGTACATAAAGATAACAGTATCTCCAAATACACAGAAACATCACTTGAAGATTCATTAAAAATTACTGTAAATTTCTGTTCAATATATTATCAATACTGAAGAGATAGAGTCCACAACTACAACTGAAGAAACAAATTTCTCTTGAGTGTTGCAACTGCAACCAGAAATAGCGTCTTCAAGGTTAAAAATAATTAATGTTTTTTTAATTTTCTTATCATTATACCTACTTAATATCACAACCTAAATAATATTCACTTAACAACAAGATACTCAAAAGATATTCCATCACACCACACCTTTCAACCCAACCATGTGTCTCAGCTAATGAATAATCTTCACTTGACAGAAGCATTTTGCGCATGATCAATTAATATTTCATAGTGAGTTACATATATAGCTTTGCTAATGTTCACACTGAATCGTTTTTTCAGTGCAACAAAGTTTTTTCAGTTGATAAGACAGTCATTCTATGAACATAGAAATCAATCTGGAAAGGAAACCACTCAGTCAATTGATTGAGTTGCTAATATACAGAAACATCACTTCAAGATTCATTCAAAATCACCGCAAATTTCTCTTCAATATGAATAAAAGACATAAATTAGAAGCCTGAAAACTCGACTGCATTTCAACCCAACCATATATCTCAGCCCAAAAATTACAATATAAAACAACACCACAACCACTAACAGTATATGCAACTAAAAGTACCTCCAAAAACGCAAAAATTCCTGTAATTCATGAAACATGTCAATGCCATTTAAGTTTTTCCTAATAGATACTCCTGTAAAATCTAGAAAACTCTTTCAATTAAACACTCTATATACTCAGAATATTAATAAACAGACAATTGAATACCATATCTGATTAAAAACTTAAATCATTTAACATTGATTCATTCTCATAAAACAACAAAAACTATAAAAAAAAAATGATTTTTCAGTATATTATATAAAAGACAATATTTTAATCAGAAAAGACAATATTTTAATCAGAAAATAAAACGCATAAAAAATGCATTTTCAGTACCTTATATACATAACAACATAAAATGCATGAAAAAATGATTCATAATTTCTGAACTCTCAAGTGCTGTAACTATAACCAGAAATGACATTTTAAGACATAAAAATAATTAATGCTTTTCTTATTTCAGAACAGATAATGTAACAGCATATCTAAATAAAAATGACTTTTCAGTATATTATATAAACTTTCTTGATTGTGCATCATACGTGGGCTTTTGATGGTAAACCATCGTTGCAAAACACCGATTGGTTTCCCAATCATGTTTATATAGACACCCAATATACTTAGCACATTATTAACAAATCGCATATTAGAAAAATTAGCAATATCACACAAAAATATTAAAACTATATAAAAACAAAGACCAAAACAAATCAATTATGTCCCAAAATATAAACAAACAATTTCTCCTGAATTGGATAGCTACAAGCAATAGCAAACCACAACATATGGTCACAATAATTTAATTTACCTCTTAAGAGACTGAACAGTAACTACAACTCCATCTTGTATAGCAATCGCCAAAGCCAGCAAAAATGATTCCCTAAAATTAAAAAATAAACTAAACATTAGATATCACAATGCACAATAGAGTACTTAAACATAAAACATATCACAGAAGAAACACAACTTTACCATTCACCAACACTTGGATTGCCACAAAAAATAATTCATACAACTCCAAATTGTTTAATCTGCAGAGCAAGCTTAACCTTCAGAAATTAATTTTTACATCACCAATTCACAAAAATTCTTATACAAATAAAAAAAAATTCAGACTTTTATTTCAAAATCATATTCGTTTATCTTGCACTGTCACCGTTCTACACAATCTTTGATTACTAAAATCATATTCATTTTATTCGTAAAGTTTCTGTTCCTGTTCAATTTTTGTTCATTTTATATTTCACCACTTTGACTGTAAAATATATTTGTTAATGAACGTATAAATTCTCACACCTTAAATTCTCCCACTTTAACCAAACAACATTACATAAATTACATGTCTATTTCATTCACAAAATTACACATCTATCACACTTCCATTTAATATACAACTATATAAATTTCATTTTCAAATAAAGCTGCACCAATAAAACACAATTCAAATATACTAAACTGTGTTGTAAAAAATGCTATTTTGTACAAATTCACAAATTTGTAAATATTGAAAAAATTCACAAATGCACTACTTCCAGTTCAAATAAAACATAAACAACAACCATAGTAATCATTAACGAAAATCCAATTTCAAATTCATACTAACTATTACATATCAGTCATTGTAGACTGAAACTTCACTACACAATAACTAAATTTCTAATTAAAAAACAAAATCATAACAAAATACTACTGCAACAAAAACCATATGCATTTCTTTACTGAAACAACTTCAGTTTATACGCGAACATTCACCTTCCTCCAAACAAAGCTTCTTCTTCACCTTTGCCTTATCCTTATACAATACACTGCCACCAGATAAACGCATCACATCAACAATAGTTTTCTTCTCAACAAAGCGTATATGCAGCAAAACTTTATTTGTATCATAATACAAATAAATCACATTTCGACAATCCGCTCCAACTTGAAGTTTATAAAAACCAGAAAATTTTTTAAACAGATCCACATGTAACCCTAACTTAGAAGCAAATTCAACAACACCAACAACAAATGGCTCATAAAAATCAACAAAAGATGACATCTTCCTCTCAGTATCACCACGAACTAAATAATCTTCACTTAAAAACATGATACTCAAAGGAAATTCCATCACACCATGTCTTTCAACCCAACCATGTGTCTCAGCCCACAAATTGGCATATAAACCACCACCACAACCAGTAACAGTATATGCAGGTAACAGAATCTCCAAATACGCAGAAACATCAGTTGAAGATTCATTCAAAACTAAATGAACAAAATCAGCTCTTTTATCTGGAATAGCATAATGCACTTTTGAAGTATGTAAATCTTCACTCCTCAACACAACAGATTCCGACATAAAAGGATAAAAAATCGGCTTTCCAATTAACTGGTATTTCGCTAAAGAATTATTATATAATTCCATTGAAACAGAAACACAGTGTAATTTTCAAGATACGAAACGAATAATACAAAGAACAAATCAACAACATAAACAAAACACATATATATAACAAAAAATAACCTTCAAAAACTTCAAATAATTTAATTCCAAAATCCATCGAAAAAAAAAATTAAAACATAATAACATCCCAATAAAACCGTCGTTCAAAATAACATCTTAGAATATCAAATGACAAACAGAAAATAAAAACAGAAAACATTCCTTCACCTGAATCAACACTTTGCTTTCACGATTTACAATCATCTCAAAAGACTTCCTCCGTTAAACATCATATTCAATGCTTCACCGAAACCAACGAAGCTTCTTTTGCATTTGAACGACAAAAAACAGCACCAAACCCTAATGAACCCTAAAGCTCCTAGAAGGAAATGCGGCGGCACAAAGACAACTATCGAAAAAAACAAAGACACAAAATGAAACCCTAATAACACAAACGCATCTCGGCCAAATAAACCAAACGAAAATGGGCCAAATCATTTGGGCCAACGAAATATGTTTAACAGAACCATAAGATTTGGGCCAACCAAATCATTTGCACATACTATGGATTCTTTGATTTATTAAACATGAATCAAAGCCCGTGCTTTGCACATGCCCGTGCTTTGCATATTTAGGCCAACCAAATATGTTTCTAATTTTTAATTCAAATCATTTTTTTAAAACAAATCTCATAGAAAAAAAATTATAATAAAATATAAATTTCATAAAAAAATACCACAACTTTTTTTTAAATATCATAACAAATATTTCATATACACAATTTATTCAATTCTAATAATATAAAACTTCAAATTAAATCAAGAATTATTTTTAAATTAAAAATTACAAACTATATTTACATAATAAAAATTCTCATAAAAATTAAACTAATTTTTCTATACCAAAATTTACAAAAAATAATAATAAATAAAAATAAACAAAATATCTAAAATTTTAAACCGTGCAAAACACGGGCATCTAAACTAGTGTTACTACTATGTAGTTGCACTCCTCCTCTTACAAAGTTATATGAGAATATTTTGACGTGAAAGGGTAAAATTGATAATTTAATAAAAGGAGACCTGTTATAAAATTAGGGTAGTGTTAGAATAAAATCTACACACTACACACTAAGAAAATTCTAATTATTCTTTGCACAAGAATTTTTCTTTTCAAACTTCTCTCTTTCTTTCTCTCACAATTCTTTCTCTAATCTTTCTTGTACTAAATGATGGTGTATTCCAAGCTTAGAGAATAGCTCTATTTATAGAGCTCTCATAAGTGGAATACATCATGACATACATCATCTTCTATAATACATCATGGAATACATTATCTTCAATAATACATCATGGAATACATCATCTTCCATAATACATCATGGAATACATCATCATCTACTAATCTTAATTAGTAGTGTCTCCACTAAATGATGGACATCCATAAAAATTCATAATTAGTGGAGCTTCCACTAATTCACAATATATCATAACACTCCCCCTTGGATGTCCATCCATTACATAAAGAATATACATCGTTAAAACCTTACTAGATAAAAACCCAGTGGGAAAAAAAATCTAGTGAAGGAAAAAGAGTACACTATTCTATATGTCTGTTTATTACTCCCCCTGATGAGATGATTCCTTTAAATCTTTAAACCGACGCATACCGATTTTATATCTCAACTTCTCAAATATTGCAGTCGGTAAAGTCTTCGTGAAAATATCTGCGAGGTTATCACATGACCGAATTTGTAGCACATCAATTTCACCTTTCTTCTGGAGTTCATGAGTAAAGAAGAATTTTGGTGAAATATGTTTTGTCCGATCTCCTTTAATATATCCTCCTCGTAATTGAGCTATGCAAGCTGCATTGTCTTCATAAAGAGGAGTTGGAATAACTTTGATTGATGATAATCCACAACTTTCTCGGATATAATGAATCATGGATCTTAGCCATATACATTCTCGGCTTGCTTCATAAATGGCTATAATTTCAGCATGATTTGAATAAGTAGTGCTATAGATTGTTTCGTAGAACGCCATGATATAGCAGTATTTCCACATGTAAATAGATAGCCCGTTTGAGAACGTGCTTTATGTGGATCAGATAAATAACCAGCATCTGCATAACCTATCAATGTTGGACTGGTTTTATTTGAATAAAATAATCCGAGATCAATTGTACCTTGGAGATATCGAAGGACTTGTTTAATTCCATTCCAATGTCGTCGTGTTGGTGAAGAACTAAATCTTGCTAATAAATTGACAGACAAAAGCAATATCGGGTCGTGTATTATTAGCAAGATACATCCATGCACCAATTGCACTGAGATATGGTACTTCAGGACCAAGGAGTTCTTCATCATTTTCTTGAGGTCGGAAAGGATCTTTATCCACATTTAATGATCGGACGATCATTGGAATACTGAATGGATGTGCTTTGTCCATGTAAAATCTTTTTAGCACTTTTGCTGTATATGTTGATTGATGAATAAATATTCCACTCTCCAGATGTTCAATTTGTAAACCAAGGCAAAATTTGGTTTTACCAAAATCCTTGATTTCGAACTCTCTTTTTAAATAATCAATTATTTCTTGGAGCTCTTCAGGAGTTCCAATAAGATTAATATCATCAACATATATAGCTAATATCACAAATTTAGAACCAAATTTCTTAATAAAAATACATGGACATACCTGGTCATTTTTAAATCCCGCTTTCAATAAATATTCACTAAGACGTGTGAACCACATGCGCCCAGATTGCTTCAGGCCATATAATGATTTCTGCAACTTGATTGAGTAATTTTCACGAGGATAATGTTTATATGCTTCAGGCATATGAAATCCTTCGGGGATTTTCATGTAAACATCATTTTCTAAATTTCCATACAAGTAAGCGAGTGACAACATCTAATAGGCACATATCTATCTTTTCATGTCTTGCTGAACCGATAAGATATCGGAGTGTAATAGCATCAACAACAGGAGAAAAAGTTTCATCATAATCAATACTTGGTCTTTGTGAAAAACCTTGGGCTACTAATCGCGCTTTATATCGAACGATTTCACTCTTTTCATTGCGCTTTCGCACAAATATCCATTTGTAGCCAACAGGTTTTACACCTTCGGTGTTCGGACTGCATGTCCGAAGACTTCACGTTTTGTCGAGTGCATTTAACTCCAATTGAATCGCATCTTTCCATTGCGACCAATCTTTTCTATGCTCGACATTCATCAATCGATATTGGTTCGGGATCATCATTATCCTGTGCAACATCAAGAGATATATTGTATGCAAATATATTATCAATAACGGTTTCTATCCGATTCCACCTTCTACCGGAAGTGGTATAATTGATAGAAATTTCAGTGTTACTTTCATCAACTTCGGTTCTTTGTCATCGGTTCTCTCTTGGTCTTTATCATTCTTTTCTTCAATATGATCTTCGGATCAGTTAATCCTCTTTTCTTTCGAGGATTTTTATCTTTAGAACCAAGAGGTCGGCCACGCTTACGGCGTGTTTTTGACTCAGCGACTATAGGTATAATATTTTGTTCTGCTGGAACTTCAATTCGAATAGGAGCATTTATAGCTGGAATATGCGATTTTGTAATTCTTCTGGAGTCAACAAAAGCGTCTGGCATTTGATTTGCAATGCTTTGCAAATGAATTATCTTTTGAACTTCAAGTTCACATGCGCTTGTGCGCGGATCAAGATAATTTAATGATGTTGTCCAAACAAGATCCTTTTTATCTTGTTTTGGTTCTCCCCTAATTTAGGGAATCATGATTCATCAAAATGACAATCGACAAATCTTGCTGTGAATACATCTCTGTCGGGGGTTCAACATACACGATAATAGAGGGAGAATCATATCCAACGTAGATCCCCTTTCTTCTTTGAGGACTCATCTTTGTACGTTGGTTTGGTGCAATTAGAACATATACAGCACACCCAAAAATTCTTAAATGAGCTATATTTGGCTCGGAACCAAAAGTCAATTGTAAGGGAGAAAATTTGTGACAACTTGTTGGCCTTAGGCGTACAAGTGCTGCAGCATGCAAAATAGCATGTCCCCAAGCAGTTGTTGGGAGATTTGTTCTCATTAATAACGGTCTAGCAATTAATTGTAACCGTTTAATGAATGATTCAGCTAGACCATTATGAGTATGAACATGAGCTACTGGATGTTCAATAGTAATGCCAATTGACAGGCAATAAGCATCAAAAGCTTGGGAGGAATATTCTCCAACATTATCTAGACGGATCCTTTTGATCGGATAATCTGGAAATTGCGCTCTTAAGCGAATTATTTGGGCAAGCAATCTCGCGAACGCCAGGTTGCGAGTTGATAATAAACTAACATGCGACCATCGGGTCGATGCATCAATTAAAATCATAAAGTATCTGAATTGCCCACATGGTGGATTAATTGGTCCACATATATCACCATGAATTCTTTCTAAAAATACTGGAGACTCAAACTCCACTTTTGTTGGAGATGGTTTAATAATCAATTTCCCTTGAGAACATGCGGCACATGAAAATTTATCAGATGTCAAAATCCTTTGACTTTTCAAAGGATGACCATGCGTATTTTCAATTATTCTTCGCATCATAATAGCTCCTGGATGACCCAAACGATCATGCCAAATGATAAATGTAACAGGATCGATAAATTTCGATTTCTTGAATGATGCATTTCAATTGCATGGATTTTTGTGCTATATAGGCGGAAGAAAGAGATGGTAGCTTTTCTAATAAAGATTTCTTACCCGACATTATTTGAGTAATACGAGAGATACTCAAAACTATTTTCTTCCATTGTTTCAATGTGATATCCATTTCGGCGAATATCTTTAAAGCTTAATAAATTTCTTCGAGATTTTGAAGAAAATAACGCTTTAGGAATAACAACATTTGTTCCTCCGGGTAATACAATATTAGCTCTTCCAGAGCCTTCAATCAACTTTACACTACCACCTATAATATTAACATTTGTTTCTCCCATCTGCAGGTAAGAGAAATATTTTTTATCTTTCAATATGGTGTGTGTTGTACCACTATCAAT
The DNA here is from genome assembly GCA_026120185.1 of Voacanga thouarsii. Lineage (NCBI taxonomy): Eukaryota > Viridiplantae > Streptophyta > Magnoliopsida > Gentianales > Apocynaceae > Voacanga > Voacanga thouarsii. The sequence goes on along the minus strand of JANUWF010001360.1, from coordinate 252,638 downwards.
TAGGCATATATCTTCAATGCCATTTGTGTATCCAGTAAGCGGAATAATAGCCATCTGGGCATAACAAAACATTTATAAATGTAAATACTCAAATAATAAAAACCTTAAACGATAAGTACTATTACAATGCCAAAAAAAATATGAAATATAAAAGAAACATATTAAAAGTAAACTTTTAATTATTTTGAACACTTCCATCACCAATCAAATGCTCAATTCTTCCTTCAGGATGCTTAAAGAAATTAGCCACGTCTAAATGAGTTATATCAACATCGTCAAGGTTGATATCATTATTATCATGAAGAAAATGTTGTAGAGTAAAATTTGTTTCAACATTTTTGCCTTTCTTCTCAATAGACGCCTGATACAGATCAACAAGGTGTTTTGCAGTACGACAGGTACGAGACCAATGATCTTTTATACCACAGTGATAACATTTATCTTCATAATTTTTAAGAACATCATTTCCTTTTCCTTTCACGTTAGTTTTTGGCCACTTCTGGTGGTTGTCATTATTTCTCGTAACTTTATTTTGACTGTTGCGATCATAATGAATATTTTTATCACGACTATATATATGTCCACGACCACGGCCATATCCACGACCACGACCTCTTCCAGGACCAAAATTACGAGTTCTAACATCATTCACTTTCGGGAATGGAGTAGAACCTGTTGGTCGAGTTTCATGATTTTTCATTAATAACTCATTATTTTGCTCAGCTACGAGCAGACAAGATATCAATTCTGCATATTTCTTGAATCCCTTTTCTCAATATTGCTGCTGCAGGAGCACATTCAAGGCATGAAAAGTAGAAAAAGTTTTTTCTAACATATCCTCATCAGTAATATTTTCTCCACACAGTTTTAGCTGTGAGCTAATTTTAAAAATAGTAGAATTATACTCACTAACAGATTTAAAATCTTGTAATTGCAAATGCATCCAGTCATACCGTGCATTTGGAAGGACGACCATCTTCTGGTGATCGAACATTTCTTTCAAATTAGTCCACAAAATAAGTTGATTTTTCACGGTAAGGTATTCAACCTTTAAGTCATCATGAAGATGATGACGGAGAAAAATCATAGCTTTAGCATTATTTTGTGATGATGATGGATTTCCTTCTACAATGGTATCTTCCAGACCCATTGCAGCTAAATGCATTTCAGCATCTAATATCCAAGATAAATAGTTTTTCCCAGTAATATCAAGAGCTGCGAACTCGAGTTTGGTAAGATTTGCCATGTAGATACAAAATCAAATAGAAAAAGTACTTACCTTCCTCTTTTGTTCAAGAACACTTCAATAGTACCACCGTGATTATAACCTTCAGTACTTCGGTAGAGTCTCGTGCTGATAACGTGTTATAAAATTAGGGTAGTGTTAGAATAAAATCTACACACTACACACTAAGAAAATTCTAATTATTCTTTGCACAAGAATTTTTCTTTTCAAACTTCTCTCTTTCTTTCTCTCACAATTCTTTCTCTAATCTTTCTTGTACTAAATGATGGTGTATTCCAAGCTTAGAGAATAGCTCTATTTATAGAGCTCTCATAAGTGGAATACACCATGGCATACATCATCTTCTATAATACATCATGGAATACATCATCTTCCATAATACATCATGGAATACATCATCTTCAATAATACATCATGGAATACATCATCATCTACTAATCTTAATTAGTAGTGTCTCCACTGAATGATGGGCATCCATAAAAATTCATAATTAGTGGAGCTTCCACTAATTCACAATATATCATAACAAGACCATAATTGTGAATTGCAAATGTTAGGGGCAAGATTGTCAAAGCAGTTATATTTTATTTTCTCTTTCAAGACCGAATCTTCTAGATACTTCATTTCAGTCCTCAAACTCTGCCCTTTCCTTCCTTACGTCCCATCAAAACTTTTACAATCCCGCTTTTATCCAACTGCTTCCTCTTAGCAGTGCTAACGGTCATCAAGATGAGGCTCTTCCTTCTCTCTAGCTTTTCATCTCCTCATCTCTCGCCACCGCCGCCGCCGCCACCGCCACAATTGCCGTCGCCATCCCTAACCAGACTCACATTTTATATCAGTTCAGCCCTTTTCTCTGCCAACAGCGGCAACGACGACTCCAACAGTATCGCTAATACTCCCACTGGCAACGACAAGAGTGAAAGTAACAATCCCGGAACCCGAGCTTTTAGGAATGGAGTTTCAATTATCCTCTCGTTTGGTCTTCTCTTTTCTTCTCCACTGCCCTCTTTATCATCAGTTGCTCTCTTTTCTTCCCCACTCCCACTTGCAACGCAATCGTCGCCATCGGTCTCTTTCACGGACCCGAGGCCCAGTTGCCGTGAAGCGGCAGCGGAAGAGACAATGAACACTTCTCAAGCGGTGACTAATGATAGCATAGTGGAAGAGGCTTGGCAGATTGTATATGATAGCTTCCTGGATACCACAATTCGTCACCGTTGGTCCCCTGAAACTTGGCTTGTAAGTGGTTAATTTCCTATGGTTTTACGAATAATCATTATAGCTATGGGGAAATTGAAACTTTATATGGGATTGTATGGTGTTCTATTACTAGAAAAATACAGTAACTTTATGAAAAGGAAGTAAAAATGTGGAGAGGAATTTGGTTGTTGATGTTGAGTGCAGGCTTTTTGTTAGATATGTAGGTAACTAACTACATGAACACTATCCAGCTTCTTGCTATTTCAAATTAACATGTCACTGTTGGTAACATTTTTCAAGAACAATTGTTCTAATTCTTGAGGAACAGGAGAGCTATGCATAAAAGTTTCCTATTTTCATCTGCTACCAGGTACAAACTTCAGTTGTTTTTGTGGTGTCAGCCTCTTTGAAATGGACAATAAAACAAAAATTAGGTATACGAAATAGATCGGCAGTTGCATGGATATATTGTTCCGCTTTACCATTGAGAAGTTAAAAAGGGACACCACACTAGAGAGAACTAATAAACAGATCATAGATATATCCTTGTAGCGTGTTCTTGTTACATTATGATTTGCAGTTATTTACATCAATTCATGCTTCTATATCAACATGTATAAAAATTTGTTCCATAGATATGGTGGTAGCACTAGCTACCATATAGGAGATGACACTTAATGATGAGAACCTAATATGTATGCATTATTTTGCAACAAAGGATGTTGGTGATGAGTGTATATGTAAGAGATTTGAAGTAATAGAAAAAGAGATGAAGCAAAAGTAGCATAAATATGCTGGCGGCACTAGCTTTCATTTAGGATATAGCAACCTAATATGTATCCATTGTTTTGCAATAAAGAATGTTGGCAATGACAAAGCACAGAGAGAGAGAGAGAGATTTGCTGGACAACTCCAAGCAATCACACAAATTTAGAATTTTATTCATACTCGCTGGTATATTTGTGATATAAATGTTTTCAACTTCGTCACAACTTTTTTCAGCATGAACTTACTCAAAATGAGTTATTATTCAAAGGTAGAAGAGCTCTCTAGAATAGGACCAAATATTGATTTTCATGTTAAGAGGCTCATTTTTGGTTCAATGATTGCATTGGACATGGCATCCGCCCCAAGGAACTGTGCTCCTATTTATGTTACTGTATGAGATACATCATGAACAATCCCTAAAACTTTAATCTAGGCATCATAGTAAGAGCAAATTGGCCTAGTTTCTTGCCTGCTTTGCCTTGTCTGGTGGCCCAATTGAAGCTTTCGAGTAATAATCTAGAGAGATAATTACCTACCATTTAGCTTTTGTTTTGGTTCTTTGTGATAATGCAAACACATGTCACCACTAAATTTGGTTGTCATAGGTTTGCCATTTCTTATTGTTTTCCACTTCTTTTGTACCCATGGATAGTAATCAAGGCATCCTTCTCTGTTTAGCAAAAGAAAGAAGATATCTTGGGCACATCAATTCAGACAAGATCAAAAGCTCACGATATCATCAGGAGGATGTTGGCCAACTTGGGTGATCCCTACACTCGTTTTCTCACCCCTGTAGAGGTATGTTGCACAGCACATAAAATAAATCCAAGCTACAATTTTTGCAATTTTCAGAAACACATTCCTTTTGTTGCAATGCATTATGTTTTTCAATATGGTGGAAAACATAAAACATATGAAAATACATGCATTTTTTCACTCCTCTAGAGATACGTTGAAAAAATGTATTGCAAACATCTAAAGAGTATCTCATGGATTTGAAAATTCAGATTTCCCCCTGAATATATTTCTTTACTTGCTCTCTTAAACGTAGACCAAGCTGTTCTCATATTGTTGTCTAGGTTTCTTGGCCCCCAGGAAGGGTGTTGACTGAATTCAAATCTTTCAAGTCAGTGATTTGGTGCTCTCTAGTTGGCAAAGGAATTCAAAATCTGCACTACAATCTCTTGTTTAAGATTTCAAAGTGCTAAATCCTAGAGCAGTTTGGATTCTGGATTTGCAAGATGGGAACATTAGTTAGTTGTAAATGGTGAAATGGAGAGAAGAGTTTTTAGTGTTAGTGTGCTTTTAGTCTTCTCTGTGCTATTGGTTACATTAATCATTAAGCTACTTGACCTATTCAACTCACTTTTTCATGTTGAAATGTTGAATAATCTAATATCGATAATTGGACTAAAGTGACCTAGCAACATCTAGAAAGAATGATATTTGACACCACTGATGACTATTTGCCGTTTTGGCCAGTCACTGGTTTGATGCTCTATGTGATAAAAACACCACCACCAAAAGGAAGAAGAAGAAGCAATAAATTCCAGTAATTCTAAAATTTTAGAAATGTAGAAAACTGCAATTTATTTTTCCCACCCCAGTCTCTTCATGATCTATGAATAACCTATAGGTGAAATTTATCTTTCAGAGGCTTTTGCATCTGTTTCTCACTTTCTTCCTTACCCAATATGGATATAGATTTGTTCATTCACTAGTTTCTTTCTTTTTTTTTCTTTTTTTAGGTTGCATTTAATCAAATTATACATTTCCTTGGTAGTAATAGCTTTAGAAGATACTGATCCTTTTCCTAGTCTTTGTTTATAACTGATTTCATTTCCTTATATCAATGTCAGCTTTACTTACGAAACTTTCAGTGTTCTTATTCCATGGAAATGTTACTTTCATTATTGCTGAAAGTTCTCCAGGATGGCGAGGTATGATATAACTGGGATTGGAATTAATCTTAGGGAAATTCCAGATGACAGTGAAGGTGTGAAATTGAAGGTTTTAGGGCTTCTTTTGGATGGCCCGGCCCACAATGCTGGTGTTAGACAGGTATGCAGTTCTATTACAACTGGAAAGATTTGTTTATATTGCTTTCATCTTTTCTTATACATAATGTGTGCTCTGCATTTATTTTGTCTCACTGTTTGCATAAATGGTTTGCACATGAAGGTTCATGCATGTGAGTAGTAGTTTTAATTTATTTTTATGGTCTTTTTAGGTAATGTAAGCAGTCTACGAACTTTACATGACTGCTATTCTTGTTCAGCTTCTTTTGCTGTAATCATTAGCATAAGAACCAAGGATTTCATCAACTATATCGACAAAATCTACTAGAAATTGTTCACTACACATTTCAAAGAGAGTACCCTGATTTCCTTTTTCCTTGCTGATTACATATGTTCCTGTTTTTAAAGATTTTGTCATCATAGATATGCATTAGCAATTCAAGGATCCTTTCATCTTCCACATTTTATGAATTTCTGTTGAATAGGGTGCATATTTAATGACAATTCCATATCTCAATCATCTATTAATGTCTTTATAATGTTATTCTGGATTTTCTAATTTCATTCCTTGTGAGTAGACTCTGAATTTCACTATTTGTACTTTCCATAGGGTGATGAGCTACTGTCCGTTAATGGAATGGATGTAAGAGGGAAATCCGCCTTTGAAGCATCATCTCTGCTACAAGGGCCCAACGACACATTTGTCAAAATCATGGTTCAATGATGAACAAAGTTTATTTTTTTAAAATTTTTTTATATCAGTAGTTCATATGATGATTCTTGCAAAAAATGATACTTGTTAGATCAAACATGGAAATTGTGGACCTGTGCAATCAATTGAGGTCCAGAGGCAATCTGTTGCAAAGACCCCCGTCTTTTATCGTTTAGAGCAGACTGAGAATGGTGCTGTATCTGTTGGTTATGTCCGGCTTAAAGAATTTAATGCATTGGCCAGAAAAGACTTAGTTACAGGTGAATTCACTTTAAATTGCTCTTGATCACCTCAAATTTTGTTGGAAGGCATCTGCAATTATCTTAAATCACGTTTCTGCTACTATTCTGCTGTTGTTTTAAGGCTAGTTCTCTTTGCTTAACATAGGATAATTTTGTAGTTGTTTTAAGTTGCTTTCAATTGTTCTTAGTTTCTTTACATTTAGCACAAAAAAATGAAATAGGAAAAAGAAGAAAAAGAGTGGAAGTTTTTTTCTGAAGAGCATCCTTAGAGAGTTTCCTAGAATATCTTTAGGAGTATATCTACTATTTAGAAATTTCCGAATTCCTTTTATTGAAAGCAGCTTGTAAGTTCCGCCGGATGATATATATGCCTCGCCGACAAGATTTTATGCCTTGGATGGGCTATAAATACTCATTGCAGAAGTCAAGATGGATAGTAGTTATAAAGGGGGAGCTCTCAACCTCTTTCAATTGTGAATTCATGCATATAATTCAAGCATGCAAATTATCTTGCAATGAATGACAGAAGGACATTAAGATACATATTCATTTGGCTCCTAATATTGCTAGCTAGATCTTCCACACAAAGAAATATGACTGCAAAGTTCAAGCATGCAAAAGATACCTTGCAGACAAGATTTTATGCCTTGCATAGGGTATACATACTCATTGCAGAAATCAAGATGGATAGTAGTTATAAACAGGGTGCTACCAACCTCTTTCAATAGTCAATTCATGCATATAACTGTGTGTCATGTTGTAAGTATCAAGTCCCTTCATTGGCATTAAAGGAGGCTTTCCTTGAATCTAAGGGAAAAATACATTACATGGGACAATGCTGTTGTCATCTGAAGAACTAACCTGTAAAACATGAATGACCTAAAGAGGGTGGCTTTTGGAAGTTTCTTTAACAAGAAACAACCTCTTTATTTTCCTGTTTGAAGCTACTTTTTTGCTCTTTGTAAAGTTGTATGTCTTCCCTTCCACATTGCCAGAATCAGATTATCTTGAATATTTTAGATATGCTTGATGTAGTACCTAAAAACTGGTTTGTGTTCACTTAATCTTACCTCATGTAATTGAGCCAAGTACTTTTGCAGCTATGAGGCGACTCAGGGATATGGGTGCTACATACTTTGTTCTTGATCTTAGAGATAATCTTGGTGGACTAGTACAGGTTAGCTTGCTAATTGAGGTTATAGTCTATCTTTACTCACATTTTACTACTTAAAGCCTGCTATTTACAACAGCACTAGATTTGGCTAGAATAGCAGATCGCTCTTATCTTCTAAGGCGCACTTTTTAAGAGCAAAGGTAATTCTATTAGTGAAGCAACATGGATTTGGCTGAATAAAGGTTGATGCCTAATACAAGACTTATATAATCTTCCGGCAGACATTTTTACAGCCTCTTTTTTGAAAGATGGATTGCTGGGAAATAGGGAGCGATAGGGGAAATGGGATTGTAGTGATTTATAATTTATTGATTGAGCTAGAGGGAGGATATGCCGAAGAAAAGGTTATTATATTTATCTAGCTAGAAAAAAGAGAAGCTGAAACATTAGGTTCTAATTTGTTTCATTTTTTAATAACATATTTAAGCTTTCTGTTTTCTGTTAATATTAAGATTGATGCTGGTCTATTTCAGGCTGGCATTGAAATTGCAAAGCTCTTTCTACATGAAGGGGAGACGGTAGGTAACACAATATAACATCAAGAAATGTGAACTGCTGTGTCTTCCAATTTATTTCTTTTCTCATTGGAAACAGTTTTATGGCTCTTAAGATTCATTCAAAGTTGCGCTAATTAGAAGTTACTGGGTTCTAGCTTTTGGAAACCTTTTCTTTTTCCTTTTTTTTTTTTTTTTTTTTTTTTTTTTTTGGGAGGTTCGGTGGTCAGCGGCTGGCAAAATTCCTTTTCCCTGTCATTCAGTTAGGGTGCTATAAACAGTAACTTTATACTTCCTTGAATTTGTTTTACATTTAAAAAGGTTCTTAAAACTAAATATGAAGTTTTTTGCTTGCATATGAGGTAAGTCATCAATTGTTTGTTTCTATGAACTCAAGGCCACTTATGGAAGAAAATATTAGATCCTTGTATAAACTTGGCATATTGGCTATTGACCCTAGAACAGAAATAATTTTGCTTTCATGCCTGTCAACAGGCGGTGGGGAGAAGGGGGTTGGATGGCAAAAGCAAAATACTGTGTTATGAAGATTACTTTTGATATGGACATGTTATGCAATGGGTTCTTTTGATAAAGTGATTGTAAATGAATTTGTACTTTTGTGTCCCCCGTCTTCTCTGGTGCTATGCTAAAGTTTATTCAAATAAACTTCTTTTCGTATGTGATTGTGAACAGGTGACTTACACTGTTGGAAGGGATCCCCAGTATGTCAAAAACATTACTGCCGAAGTTCCTCCTCTTGTTATGGATCCTGTCATTGTAAGGACAATCTTTTGGCGAGTCATAAACAACTAGATAGTAATCATTTTGGCATACAATGCAGAAATCTAGAGAATACAACATGTTTATAGAAAGCATGTTACTTCGGAATTAACTTGTAGAATCTGTAAGTGCCAACAAGGAGGCAAATCCAGTTGGTAGAATAAAATTGCTAACTGGGGTATACTTCCTGATATGAGTACTTAATAACTTGACAAGCATCGGTCAGGTAGAAATACCATCTGCCAGGTAGAAATATTTATGATAAATTGGCTTGTGGATGTATGGAAATACAATTGCTACGATGTCTCAGTTTCAATGAAGAAATTAGAGGAAGAAAAAGGTTGGGGGAAGGGGGGGGGGGTGGTTAACAATGTCTGACACCCCCTGTTTTCTCATGTAGATTAACATGTTTTCTTGTCTGGCTTCCTTGTTCCTCGAGTATTTGATGATTGAAATAGAGAGACCTGAACTTGGGAACTCTTACAGTAATATCTGATAAAATAAGATATCTTATTCCATGACAATTTCTTTCTTCAATTCTTGTGGACTGTCCCTGGTATAGTATCCTATTTTGCAAGTAAATATACCAATTGTTGCAGTTGATTTACCGGTATAAACATGGTGTTCTTTTTTGGGCTTGTAGAGGTAATAGATTTTACCAGATATAAAACAGGTTACAAACCACATGAATCACACCCCTTTAGAAATGTGGAAGCATAGAACCTTAACTAATGTAACAGATATTGCAGATGATGTGGCTAAATGGTCGAGGAAAAGGTGGTGGAAGTACCAGAGTTATGCAAGAGTAAAAAGTTACACGGACTGCATTTAGATCATAGGGACTTGAACTGAATGACTTGAATTCTTGGTATAGGGGAAACAAAGCTGTCAAACAGTTTATCTCAATCGGTTAGATCATTGATCAACAAACAATCTGCATACTGGGAAGATCAGGAGATTGAACCCAGAGTCACATGCCAAATGGAGCCACTATGGGGAAAATCAAAACTAGAAAGGGAAAAATGAAAGAGAAACTTTTAGGAAGGTTGGGTACAATGCCAAATTTGAAAATACCTCTTGCCTAATATTTCTGCAGGATAACAATTACTTGAGTCAAATCCAACTATTTGTACTTTTTGACAAATTATTCATTTTAAAATTTGAATTTCTAAGAGAGGGAATTCTTCTGAGTACAATTCTCCCATATTTTAGCCTCATTATGATGCTTATAACCATAGTTCTCAATGCAGGTTTTGGTGAATAATAATACTGCTAGTGCAAGTGAAATTGTGAGTTGCTTTGAGTGCAAGTTTTTTATTTCCACTTTGCCTAGAGCTGTTGTGACTTATGGTTGCCATTTCAGGTGGCTACAGCACTTCATGATAACTGTAGAGCTGTTCTTGTTGGGGATAGGACTTATGGCAAGGTAGTAAACATTTCTATTGGGTTAAACTACCATCTCTGGATGTGTGGATTTGACTTCTCTCTTTTTCTTTGAATAAACGGCATATTTCAGATGCTGTTAATGTTCTTTTGGATTCAATTGTCATTCATACATTTTATCCATTGTGGCTTCTCTTTTCGTTGTGCTATTTGTTTGAGTGTTCTTCCAGCACCTTAATTCTCTCCAAGGTGTAGAGAGTTTAGAGATATAATTCATTTTTTCTCTTTGATTTTGCCATATTATGCTCAACAAGAACTTGGCATAAATGCTTAAGATTTCAGGGAATCTGCTTATGTGTTATGAGTTTCAATTTGGCATGCATTAATTTGTTATGCCTCTCAGTATGACCATACAAGCTTGTACTGACATGTTCATTTCCTGACCTGATCCCTTATTGCAGTACAAAAGATTTCATGCCTGTCGGAGTACCACGATCTTGATCTGTCAATTTTCCCTCTTTCTAGTTTACTGAATCTCAGATCTTGAAAATCTATTTGAATCAGTGTTGTAATCTCACCATGGTTGGGTGTTTTACCATTTTGGAGTTTAAACAACCTTTAGGCATAGAATCCAAAAGTGAAAAAGCATCTTTCTAAAATCTTGTCTGCTTAGATATACAATTCCATTAGTTCCTCTATTATTGAGATGCAATTTGCACAGGACAGGGTTTAACGAAAAACGGAAGTTCTGAATTCTCTCTAAGTTCAGCAATAGTTAGTAGAATCATATCAGAGTATGGTAACAGGTATTTGGGTAAGAGTTCCAGTTACAATTTGGATTTGGTGGTGGTATGGTCACATGCTTGTTTAAGATTCTGTACATGGGAGCTTTAAAGGGTAAACTGTGGTTTGAAGAGGTCCCCTATTACTTCAGTTTGGTGACAGATAGTGCCTGTCTTACCCTTCACTCCCCATGCGCCTGGCCCGATAATTGAATTTGATATGGGGGGCGTTTAACCTCCTCAGATTTGTCTAGAGCATACCTGGGCTTGCAGCAACAGTCCCATCAAATAATATAGTATCTTATTTCAACTAAAACTCTGAGATAATGCTGTTACAGGGCTTGATTCAATCTGTATTCGAGCTGCATGATGGATCTGGTGTAGTTGTTACCATAGGGAAGTATGTGACCCCGAATCACAGGGATATAAATGGAAATGGGGTTGAGCCAGATTTTCAGAGCATCCCTGGTAAAGGAAATCTTTTCTTCTGAATGGAAGGAATGTGGCCTGTTATATAAGCTGAATGATTCTTCTTCTGCAGCTTGGACTGAAGTTACAAAGAAATTGTTAGAGTGCCATAAGCCACAACAAGGATAACAGAAAGGTAAGTTATTGAGTTGTTGATTTAGATCGTGGTTTTGCTTAATATTGAGACCCATTCTTAAGTTCATGTGCTTCTTGTGTCTCAGTCTTGTGGATAATAAGGTGTTTAGAGACTCATCCATCTTATACAAATGGCTAAAACGAAGTTGCAAAAGTTACGGTATGCTGTCTCGTTCTAGTTCGGTCCTGGTCCTCCACCTTGCTGGGCATTAAAAGCAGAGAAACAGCAAAATGAGTTATTGACGAGATAACTCTCTGGCCCAAGTTTCAATCAAAATAAGTTTCATGGATCAAAGATGAGATCTGAATTGTAAGGGAGAAGGCGGGAAGTTCTGCCCTCTCTTGCTTCTTGTCCAAATCGGACCTTTCAGGGGATTCCCTAGACTAGCTTAGCGGTTAATATTAAGTATATCTCTTGATTGTACTTTCTGTAACTGAGCCCCTTCCCAGAGGAGGAAGAGAGAGAGGAAGGAGATTGTTTTTCCTCCTTTTTTCCCCCGAGACGTGAATGTAAAGAGGAAATTCATGTATTGAAGAATTTGATTTTCAGATCTTCAGTTATTAAAATGAAATTGGAGGCTCTCTAGTTATTGGCAAGGTCATTTTTTTATCTTCAATTTATTCCAAAGTTGGCAGTCCCGGAAGTTACTAGCTTGGCAATTGGCATTTTTGAATGAATGATTCAAATTTTCATATTTGTGGATTAAAAATAACCTATTGTTTTAATATGGAATACTACTTGTAACTCGTATGTGCGTCTTAATTACTCAGCGCAAGTGGGAAGTTTTATTTTTCATGCATTGTTAAATCGAATTCTGTAGTTTTTGTTATTATTTGTGCACATAATTTTTATATATTTTATAATATTATTGGCACTAATTGATGATATATGACTTGTATATATAAAATTTTGTAATAATAATAATAATAATAATAATAATAATAATAATAATAATAATAATAATAATAATAATAATAATAAAGAAAGAAATGTCTTGATTACATTTCATAATCACCAAGTAATAATGATTTCGACAGCTTGCATCTATAAGTTGCCAAAGGGCAAGGGTAGCAGATCCAAGGCAAAGAGCGGCATTTGGGAGTAAACTTTTTGCTCCAAGCAATAAACTGCACATTATTAAAACTAGAATAAAATCTCTCTCTCTCTCTCTCTCTCTCTCTACCTTTTGGGCAAGTCCTATGTAACAGTAAAAAGACATGCAAAAGAAAAGAAGGAACAATGCCAAAACAGCAGCGTCATTTTGATTTAGGATTTTAATATGAACACATTCCTCTTTTGTCTTTAAAACTTTTTCCCTATTCAGGCACCCCTTCTTGCTTGCAATTTCAAACTATCAATGCCTCCTTTCTTAAGTTTTCTTATATTCTCCCAACATTAACCTCTCTTTCATTGCCTCTTCATTGCAAGAAAGCTATGATTCTATGCACTACTTTTATTTATATCCTATATGCAGATGATGTCTTCTCCTTCACAGCCAGCAATAGTGCTTCCCTTCTTTCACAAATCTCATATAAACTAACCAGAAACTTCACAACTGCACTTCTCAAGGCTTGGAGATTATGGATGCTGGAGTTCTTCAGCGCTCCATTTTCATCATCTTCTTCTGCCTTTTCTTTGTCTCAGGTAAGCCACAATCTCAGATAGCACTGCCACTCCTATGATTCCTTTTTTCTGGGTTATTCTTTCGGTTTGCAGATGGTTCTTTGCGTCTTCAAGAATATTATGATACACTTCTTTCATCTCTATGTCGCCAGACATAATCATGCCAATCTGCTTCATTTGTTTCTGCATGCATATTCTTAGACTTTGCTTTAGTTACAAAATAGAAAAAATGGCCAGTTTCAATGTAGTTTGTCACAAGATTTCACTGTTATTTCTGCCATCTCAATTCCCTTTTTGAATTTCTGAATCCAAGTCATTTGAATAGACCTGAATTGGTTCAGTTAGAGAATTTGTCTATGGAACAAGAAGTTCTTCCCTTCTCTTTTTCTTTCTGGGGGGAAATATGGGTTGTTGTTGTTGTTGTGGTAAACATTTCTCGACTCTGAGATAGAAATATAGAATACGTCTTCTGCTGCATTTTTGGATTTTCAGAAATGAAAGTAAAGCTGAAAGAATAACTTATGTCGCTTGTTTTTGCTTCAGAGACAAGTATTGGTCAGAAACCTCCTTCGCAAGCAATCTGGCAAAGTGAAAGATTTCCTTATAAAGACAATGAAATCGTGTTTTCATCTCCCGTTTCTGAAACTCAACTAGATGTTACTCCAGGAACCGTACCCATCGTCAATCCAACAACACCAACTCCGACAACTCCCATTGTCAATCCAACAAGCCCGCCAGCACCAACAACACCTGAACCAGGGATAAATCCAAACCCAAACCCAAATCCAAATCCAAATCCAAATCCAAATCCAACCACTCCTGCATCATCAGGAGGAGCTTGGTGTGTTGCCAACCCCACTGCTTCTCCAACTGCTTTACAGGTAGCTCTAGATTATGCCTGTGGCTATGGTGGTACAGATTGCTCAGCAATTCAACCAGGTGCTCCTTGCTACGATCCAAACACAGTGAAAGACCATGCTTCTTATGCTTTCAATGACTACTACCAGAAGAACCCAATACCTACTAGCTGTGTTTTTGGAGGAGCAGCACAGCTTGTTTACACCGACCCAAGTAAGTCAACCAGTGTGTGCATTGTTGTAGATGCAGTTTTATATATTCGTGCATCCCTAGTTTAAGTTCATAGCAACTTAAACACTTTACAGGATTAATTTCACGCCATTGTCCCCATGCATTCAGATGAAATGACGGCATCATTGCTCTTCCCTTTTCATAAAAATACAAGTGAATTTCTAGTGACATTGTTATTCATTGTGTTCATGGTTAAACTAAGGTTGCCTGTTCCAAGAAGTACACCATATGTGGGTAAAATGATGTACTCTGCCCCCTAATATCCTTTTCCAGGAAAAGGTTTCCTGAAGGAATGAAATAATCACCTGTAGTTTTCCCTAGAACTAATACCTGAATTTTCCACAGCATTTCTCAGTCTCTAAACCTGCACAACACCAATCACTACCACTAAGGTCAATTTTCTAGTAGTCAGTAATAATTTCATGTTTTCTTAGTTTGATATCCATTATGGTTTGAAAATTAGCCATTTATCACACTACTCTTGTGTACACCTCCCGTACTATTCACATACGCCTCCTGTATCAAAGAGAACAGATTATATGCATCAAGTGAACTGAAGGATATTTCAGGAATAGATCATTTTCCAATTCACAAGGAAGCTACAGCTAATCTGAAACTTTTGGGGGAAGAGGGGGTTTAAAGAGAGTTGTAGACATAGTTTTTTCCTTGAACTCTTCAACTCTGGTAAATTTAGCACTCTCCTTTCATTTATCAGTTTCACAACTAATTGCCACCAATAAGAAATCCTATACTAGTAGCTCATGTTGTACATATCTTTAGTTGTTCTCTAAAAAGTAAAACCTATAAATCATGGAAAGAGCCAAAAATGGTAAAAGTTTCATGCCTTTTAATGACACTGCTGCAGGTTATGGGAACTGTCACTTTGCATCACCCAACAGAACAACCCCTACAACAACACCTCCAATGACGCCCACAGTTCCCATAACACCACCCAGGTGAGCTTGCTAAACTACTTGAAACTCATTTTCATTTTTATTAATAGAAAGTGAATGAAGCCCTTATACTATTGCAACTGCAGCACTACTACGCCTGTCAATCCTTACACACCCAATGGACCAACGGGCTATGGCTCAGAACCAACAGACTATGGTTCAGAACCAACAGGCACCCCCAACTCAGCAAAGATAGCATCAGGCAACCTACAACAGCTCTTGGTCATGACTTGTCTAATGCTATGGGTTACCACAGCAAATTACCTTTAAACAAGCACAGATGCATTTATTTACTGTCTCAAAATCTAGGGGCCCATACACTGGGCTGCCTCCAAACTCTGCAAATCTGAATGGAGGCACAAAGAAGTATCCTGAAATATATGCTCAAGGTCTTCAACATTAGGTCATTGTTAATCTTAATTATGTATGTCTTTTAGTTCAAATAGCAAAACTAGTTGATAGTGGAAAGAGCACCTAGAGGGCTCCTTTTGGCTCATATATTATATATGCAGTTAATAATTATTCTAGACAATAGATTTAGGACTGTTTTAGTGAAGCACCATGTAGAATATACAGGAGCTGACAAGAAGAGTAATAAAAGAATTTTTTTTTTTCCCTCTAGCTGTTCATTTCCAACTTTTTCCAATATGGACATGGTAGCAAACTAGCCCCCTTCAGTATTAGACCTACTGTTCCTAAAACATACATCAGAGTCATTTCATATACCGGATATGCTTGTCAAATTTTTTAATAATCTTTAATTAGGAAAGTAAATACTTTAAGAAAATTTCAAAGAGGAAAGAACAGCACCAGCATAGTGATTTATTAGAATACAGATAGAACTTAAAACTGTTCAGGCAGTGTGAAAGTATCAGCCCATTTGATCCTTCATAAATCAAGGGGTAATTGATGAGGTATTTAAATTTATACACCTTTTTTGGTTGATTATCCTAGCATAATAGTCTATTAGTTGTAGGAGAATCTGAAAGAAGGAACTATCATGAAGACACTCCATGTGAAGTTACCTGAACTGGAAAATACATCATAACATCATTGACAACGATATATGGATAAGTAGGGAAAAAAGAAAAAGCATAGAACAGTGGATCCTACTAATTTTAAGTCATGTCATCAAAGAATGGAGACAAGCACATGTAAATTCTAATGTGCTCAGAAGTTAGTGTTTTCTTTGATAAAAGCGGAGTTTAAGTTATTAGTTTACAATTATTCTTTGTCCATCCCCCTCTTCAGGAATTTTAAAATAAAAATTTACAGAAGATGGTGCTTAGAGATCACCTTACATATTTCTGTTCAAATCAGACCAAAAGCAAGCATGGCACAGCAACAATACAAATGATTGCTAAAGATGCAATGATAGAACCTTGGTCAAATGCTTTCTTCAAACTTCCTGCTCGAGAATAATGCTGGAAAGACAGATAAGCAGCAATTACTAAAGAAAGAATAACACCTTCTTGAGTTCCTCTGTGGAGACAATCAAAATAGATGATTGTATTACTTATTAGCGTCAAAATGGAGAAGTGCAGATAAGATCCATGATAAATATTCTTTAACTAACCTCAGTTTCATAACTTGATAAGGAGCCACAATTACCAGGAGTAGTGTTATAAACGGCAACTCAAGTTCCCCTAGGAAAAAGGAAAGATAATGATTAAATATCTTTCAAGGATCAATCCAATAAATTTGCAGCAAAGGACTGTCAATTATCATAAACTGAACCTCAT
This sequence comes from Voacanga thouarsii, assembly GCA_026120185.1. Classification (NCBI taxonomy): domain Eukaryota; kingdom Viridiplantae; phylum Streptophyta; class Magnoliopsida; order Gentianales; family Apocynaceae; genus Voacanga; species Voacanga thouarsii. The sequence continues at coordinate 235,825 of JANUWF010001360.1, read as the reverse complement.
TTGCAATAGCCTCACAAATATCTCAATTTTGTGAAAATAAAGTTCCAGTAGAAATTTCATTTGCAAATCTGATTATGAATAGGTCCAAATGCAAATGCATAAATACTGCTTGCTTGCTATACAGCAATTGCCTCATTTAGCTTCATAGTGAAAATATGGAACTCCTTGTGAGACATAGAATACATTTAGATAAGGGGCAAATGTATCACTATGATGTTATCTGTAAAGAGAAAGCAAGCAATATGCAGCTTGATACGTTGTGGTAGCTTTGATGCATTTATCCATGACCCCCTGGGTTACCACGGAGAAATAACACAAGGTTGTTGTCCATAAGACATGATTAATTCACATGCACAAAATTAAATTTTATCAATCACATTTCTAAAATCCTTTTCCAAATTCAGAATCAAATTCTTTGTACATCATTTTAATGAAATTTTCACAGAATTCATGAAGGTCCAGTTATTTATATGAACTTAATTCAGATCTTGGCAGATCAAATCAGATATGAGCTGCAGACAAATGAAGTGAAAAACTGAAGGCAGGGTAGCAAAACAGAACTCATTAGCATGATATCCTAAGTTATGCACTAACAAGATACCTAAAAGATTGAATTCAATTCAATTCCAATTGAAAGGTCCATATATGCTTCCAGATTTAGCATTCAAGATCTGCTACATGATAGTATTCCATATTCATGCACCATCACCCCCACCCCCACCCCCACCCCCAAAATAATAATAAATAAATAAAACACCACCACAAATTTGGTGAAGGTTGGAGGTATAGATGTGAAATTCTGATACTACTTCCCAAATGAGAATGCCAAACTTTGATAAGCTCAAGTGCTAAGCAAAAGAAATAGCTAGTTGGGTAAATACTTGTTCAATATTTCCAGTTGGAACATCACGAACAAATTATATCTAAGCATAAACCAATTCTAGGTAATTCTCATGGTTGATATCTAATAAAAGAAATAAGAGAACAGTGTACCAGGAATGAAGAAGAAAAGACGAACAAGAAGAGCTAGGAAGGCAGTCCAAATGCCATACTCGCTCCTGCAAACCACCTTGTATTAGTTCATTAAAATTGAAACCCAGAAGTCACTGTATGCTGTATTTATAAATACAGTGATCTCAGTGCCCATAGTATGAAGAAGAGTGGAAATGGAAAACCACTTCCTTCGTTACAGATCGAATGTCCTGATTTGACTCAAAGTGGATATTTGAAAAGAATGTGTGTTTGTGTGTGTGTGTGTGTTAAGTAAAGGAGTGATATAATATTCCACTTTTCTCCTCACACACACGCACAACACATAGAGTTTAAGAGAGAATTGTGAAATATTTGAGGATGCTACTTTTGTTAATGTCAAATTGAGAGAAAATCTAGAATATGCAAATCAGTTCCTTTTCCATGCATAAAGTACTCAGTAAGACGAGTCTGTAAAAGTTGAAGCTTTCAACTTATGTACTATTTTGGCACAACTCAAGAAGCAAGGTAGTAGGATATTCAATTTGGAAGAGGGCATCAAAAGCCAAGACTTGACGGCTTACTTGATCCATGAAACAATGCTTGCAGGAGCTTGTAAAGCGAACAACGGAACAAGAAAGGACTTTTGAATTGAAGTGCCCCTCACAAACATTAGAATCCTACAGGAAAATTTTATCATTCAATAAAGTACACTACACAAATATAGGTTCACTAAAAACAGCATAATAGTTCTTTGCTTTCCTATTACAATTTGCGCTGAAAGTTTGAGATTAGTGGCACATTTTCCAATATAAAAATTGAACTCTCATCTCGCAAGGTTCAGTAAGAATTGATTGAAAAAAAAATCAAACAGAGAAACAATACGAAATGAAAGCTGAATTTACAATTACTCTCATGGATTTAAAGAACCAACGGGGTGAAACTCACAAGAAACAATTGAATAAAAGAAGGGGGTAGCTTTCGTTTAGGAACCCAGAAAAATGTTAAATATGTACAATCTGTTTCTACAATTTGAGCAAATTAATGAGCTAAACAGAAATCCACAATTTACAATGGACAAAAAAGGAAGGAAAAAGAAGTTTACACTGTGGAAACAGTCGAAATCCACTGGAGATTCCCGGGACTAAGAGGCCCAGCATAACAGATTGCTCCAAATCCATGTCTTTTCTTCTTCACCAGCCCCTCTTTACAATTAACTGAAACTCTGCAACGCACACAAATATCATAAACAAACACAATCCACAAGAAATCTCAAATTCAATATTGACCACTAATCAGAAGCGTACATTTACCTGAGGGGGTTAAACTTGAAGCCCAGAAAAGTGGAGGCAAAAGGACGCTCTTTCTGCCTCAGCTGAGGAGTAACGTTACAAAATCTACTATCATAAGACTGAGGAGTCTTAATCTGAAGACACTGCAAACGATTCTTGAAAAGAGACGAAGAATGTGCAGAGGTACAACAAAGAGAAAGGGTCAGCATTTCTTGTCTTTTTTGCAACTCCTGTAAGCTGTTGTATTATGCTTTTAACCACTTCTGCTTCTCGCCGGAGGATTTAAAATAGGAATTGGAGGACAAAGGGAGAAGGAGTCTTAAGAGTGTGTTTGTCTGGATTTGTTAGCGTTAAAATCAGCAGCCATTTGGCCGCAAAAACTGTAGAGCAGGCTGTTGACTCATATACATTTCCCAGATTGTGGGCCACATTGAATAATTGAAGTACTGATGTGGACTTTGAATAAATCCCAGTTGGACCTCAAAATCCTTTTTTTTTTTTTTTTTGTTAATAGATAATATGAACTCAGATCTCAAAGAGAAATTAAAGAAAAGAGCAATGGAGCTCTGAGATTTGAGCCACATGCAAAAGGCCTTGTTGATTAGTTAGGGTCAAGTCACGCGCTGAGTTCATGATCCCAGAACCAATTATTGCTTATTTTAATTATAAAAATTAACAATTTTATTATTCATTTTAAATATATCTAAATATTAAATTTTGTTGTGAATACATGAGTGAAAAAATCACTAATTCCATTAATGAAAAAATATATATGAATGTTTATCATTAACACAACTAATATATATTAGTAAAATTAGTAGAAATAAATGATTAACTCCACTAATTCTACTAATAGAGCTCTATAAATAAAGCTCTTTCTCAAACTTGATAGATATACCAATTGTAAGAGAATTATTGGAGAAAATTGTGAGAGAAAAGAAAAAGAGAAGTTTAAAGAAATTATTGTGCAAATAATAGTAAGAGATTTATTGTATATAGATTTTATTCTGACATTACCAAAATTTTATCATACGTTATCAGTACGAGTCTCTACTGTTTCCAAATTTAGAAGACTAAAGTACGAGTTTTTTCCGTTACAAAAGCCAGAAGACTAAAGGTACGCATTTATTGATCCCTATAGCTAACTTTACTAAATTAGAATTTGTAGCATTTGATATTTCTGGAAAAAATTATATGTCATGAGTTCTCGATCCAGAAATGCATCTAAATGCTAAAGGCCTTAGTAAAATTATTAAAGAAAAAAAATAGTGCATCTGCATAAATTACATCTCAAAGTTTTTATTTTTATTTGTCGTCATTTCGACAAAAATTTGAAAATAGAATATCTTACTAAAAAAGATCCATATGTCTTGTGGGTAAATTTAAAAGAAAGATTTAACCACCTGAAGATAGCCGTACTACCAACTGCACAGTATGAATAGTTGCACCTGAGGTTACAAGATTTTAAAACTGTGAATGAATATAACCCCGCCATGTATAAAATTACATCTCAATTAAAACTATGCGGAGAAAATGTTACTGATGAAGATATGCTAGAGAAGACATTCTCCATCTTCATGTTTCGAATATTATCTTGCAGCAACAATATCGATAAAAAAGAGTGTACAAAATTTACTGATTTAATTACTATCCCCCTTATTGCAAAGAAAGATAATGAGTTATTATTGAAAAATCATGAAGCCAAACCACCTGACTCAACAGCACTCCCAAAAGTGAATGCTGTTAGCTCCAACAAAAGCTATAGTCGTAGTCATAGTCGTGATCGTGGCTGTGGTCATGGTCGTGGTTATGGTGGTGGACATGCTCGATATTTCTCTTATCACAGTAATAATCAAGTTGTGAGAAATACTAGCCACCTGAGGTGGGAAAGAAAAGATAATAAGGGAAAAGAAAAAGAAACGCAAGAAAATTATGAGGATAAGTGGTATAGATGTGGCATGAAAGGTCATTGGTCACGTAACTGTTGTACGACCAAGTATTTACTGGAATTATATCAAGTTTCACTAGAAAAGAAAAATAAAAATGTTGAAGCAAAATTTTCTCAATATTCAGTGAATGATGCTGACGAAGATGATATTGATCCAAAAGATTTTAATATTAATATTACTCATATGGATGTATATGATTTTTTCGAACACCCAAATAGTAGGATAGACCATTTAAATGGTGATGGCAGTGTCCAAAAGAATTAATGTCTCACCCTGGTATTTTTGTAAATTTTCATTATATTCTAATAATATTTATGTTTGTATATACATATTTTTGTTCAAATGGTTGTTTTTAATGATGATGTATGTATTATTGATAGTGGAACTACACACACCATACTAAAAAATGAGAAATATTTTTCTTATCTCAAAATGGGAGAAATAAATATTTATACTATAAACGGTAGTACAAATTTGATTGAAGGCTTCGGAAGAGTTAGTATATTGTTGCCTGAAGGAACAACAATTAATATTGATAAGGAACTATTTTCCTCAAAATTCAGAAGAAATTTATTGAGTTTTAAAGATATCCGCAAAAATGGGTATCATGTTGAAACAAATGAGAAAAATGGTATTGAGTATCTTTATATTACTCAAATTAATTTGGGTAAGAAATCTGTATTAGAAAAACTATCGTATTTTTTTACTGGCCTATATTTTGTAAAAATATGTACAATTAAAATTTATCATTTAGTAAACCAGAAGTTTACTAACCTACTACTTTTAGCATTTGACATGACTGATTAGGTCATTCGGGATCTACCAAGATGAAAAGAATAATTAAGAATACACATAGTCATTCATTAAAAAATAAAAAGATTTGACATTAGAAAAATTCTCATGTGCTGCATGTTCCTTAGAAAAATTAATTATTAGACCATCACTAATAAAAGTAGGAGTTGAAAGTCCTACATTTCTTGAACGGATTCACGGAGACATTTGTCGACCTATTCATCCACCATGTGGACCGTTAAGATATTTTATGGTTTTAATTGATGTATTATCCCGATGGTCACATGTGTGTTTATTATCTAATCGCAACCTGGCGTTTGCGAAATTACTTGCTCAAATAATTAAATTACGAGCATAATTTCTTGACCATCAAATTAAAAATATCCGTTTAGATAATACTAGTGAATTTTCATCACATGCTTTTGATGCATATTATATGTCAATTGGGATTAATGTTGAACATCCTGTAGCTCATGTTCATATATAAAATGGTCTTGCTGAATTTTTTATTAAAAGATTACAATTAATTACTAAATCATTATTAATGAAAACAAATCTTCCAACAACTACCTGGGGATATGCTATTTTACATGCTGCAGCACTTGTACGTATAAGGCCAACTAGTTATCATAAATTATCTCATTTACAATTAATTTTTGGTTCAGAACAAAATATTACTCATTTAAGAATTTTTTGGTGTGTTGTATATGCTCCAATTGCACCAAACCAACGTATAAAGATAGGTCCTCAACGAAGAAAGGAGATATACGTTGGATATGATTCTCCCTCCATTATCAGGTATGTTGAACCCCTGATAGGAAATGTATTCACAACAAGATTTGCTGATTGTCATTTTGATGAATCATTATTCCCTAAATTAGGGGAAAAACATAAACAACATAAGAAAGATCTGGCTTGGACAATATCATTAAATTATTTTGATCCATGTACAAGCGCGTGTGAATTTGAAGTTCAAAAGATAATTCATTTGTAAAGCATTGCAAATCAAATGCCAAACGCTTTTGTTGACTCCAAAAGAGTAACAAAATCGCATATTTCAGCTGTAAATGCTTTTGTTCGAATTGAAGTTTCAGCAGAACAAAAATTATACCTACAACTGCTAAGTCAAAAGTACGCCAGAAGCGTGACCGATCTCTTGATTCTAAAGATAAAAATTCACGAAAGAAAAGAAGATTAAATGATTCAGATGATCATATTGAAGAAAAGAATGATAAAGATCAAGAGAGAATTGATGATAAAATAAAAGAACCAGAAGTTGATGAAAGTAACACTGAAATTTCTATCAATTATACCACTTCCGGTAAAAGTGGAATCGGATAGAAACAGTTATTGATAATATGTTTGCCTACAATATATCTCTTAATGTTACACAGGATAATGATGATCCTAAACCAATAATAGTTGATGAATGTCGGCATAGAAAAGATTGGCTACAATAGAAAGATACGATTCAATCGGAGTTAAATGTACTTACAAAACGTGAAGTCTTCAAACCTGCAGTTCGAACACCGGAAGATGAAAAATCTGTTGGCTACAAATGAATATTTGTGCGAAAGAGTAATAAAAATAATAAATTCGTACGATATAAAGCACGGTTAGTAGTTCAAGGTTTTTCATAAAGACCAAGTATTGATTATAATGAAATTTATTCTCCTATTGTTGATACTATTATACTCCGATATCTTATCAGTTTGGCAGTACATGAAAAGATATATATGTGCTTATTAGAAGTTGTCACTGCTTACTTGTATGAAAATTTAGAAAATGATGTTTACATTAAAATCCCTGAAGAATTTCGCATGCTCGAAGCATATAAACATTATTCTCGTGAAAATTACTTCATCAAGTTGCAGAAATCATTATATGGCCTGAAGCAATTTGGGCGCATGTGGTTTAATCGTCTTAGTAAATATTTATTGAAAGCGAGATTTAAAAATGACTAATGATGTCCATGTATTTTTATTAAGAAATCTGGTTCTAAATTTATGATATTTGCTATATATGTTGATGATATTAATCTTATTGGAACTCCAGAAGAGCTCCAAGAAATAATTGATTATTTAAAAAGAGAATTCAAAATTAAGAATTTTGATAAAACTAAATTTTGCCTTGATTTACAAGTTGAACATCTGAAAAGTGGAACGTTTATTCATCAATCAACACATACGGCAAAAGTTCTAAAAAGATTTTACATGGACAAAGCACATCCATTGAGTATTCCAATGATCGTCTGGTCATTAGATGTGAATAAAGATCTTTTCCGACTTCAAAAAGATGATGAAGAATTCATTGGTCCTAAAGTACCATATCTCAATACAATTGGTGCATTGATGTATCTTACTAATAATACATGATCTGATATTACATTTGTTGTCAATTTATTAGCAAGATTTAATTCTTTGCCAACACGACCACATTGAAATAGAATTAAACAAGTCATTCGATATATCCAATGTGCAATTGATCTCGAATTATTTTATTCAAATAAAACCTGCACAACATTGATAGGTTATGCAGATGCAGATTATTTATCTGATCCACATAAAACACGTTCTCAAATGGGCTATTTATTTACATGTGAAAATACTGCTATATTATGGTGCTCTACAAAATAATCTATAGCAGCTATTTCTTCAAATCATGTTGAAATTATAGCCATTCATAAAACAAGTCGAGAATGTGTATGGTTAAGATCAATGATAGGGGCTAAATTAGTCATACTTTTTCTGGTTATTTGAGGTTCTTTTGTAATATATTTTGTACAATAACTAGTCATATTCTTTCATATTTGAGATTTTACCCTTGGAAAAGTATTTTATTCTTTATTTCAGATTTTTAGGGTAAAACAAAGCAAAAACGTCGCAAACCAGAGGAGAGGCGGTGCCGGCTAGGGCCCTAGAACAGGTGCCGGCCGTGCACTGTGGAAACGAACTTTGAAGCGACGAAAAAATTGTTGAAACAGAGCAAAACAAAACCAAGGCGGCACCGGCTGTGAAGCTAGAATCGGCACCAGCTACATTCTGGAACACATTGTGCGAAATTCGGAGAAAAATCGACGAACGAATAGAGAAGCAGAACACAACCGGCGCCGGCACCGAGAGCCAAGGCGGTGCCGGCTGTGCCCTAGAGTTAAAGCAGTGCTTTTCTACGCGGTTTTTGAAAATTCGAGGAGTTTTATTATCTTCCAACTTCTACTCGGCCAAGAACATGGTACCTACGAGTTTAAGCACTTCCTAAGCCTATATATAGATGAAAAATACAAGGGAAAATGGGAGAATTTATTGATCATCATAGAAAATTACTCAATCAAAGGAGGAATTCTTTAAGTTCAAGGAGAATTGTGCCAGAAGGTCTTCAAAAGAAGAAGAATGAGGCTTGTCTATGAGTGTTTTCTTTTACTTGTTTTCTTTCTCTTGAACAATAATATGTTAATTGTTTTATTGAAACTCGACGTTATTTTAGAGATTCATAATATTTAGAGATATTTGATCTTTTGATTAATTGATGGTTATTCTTGGTATTTAATTACTTGGGCTGATTACGAGATTGATTGATTGTTACTTTCTATTGACTTGCTTGAAAAAGGGGGTTGATAGTGGTTTTAATTCATTAGTTTCATACTTGTTGTCTTTTAAATTGCTTGAAAAATGGGTTAATTGCGAAGAACAAAGTAATTAAAGGTTAATTGATGTCTGCCAGAATATGGATTCATTGATTAGTTTCATGTTTTAAATTTGCCAGAATATGAAAATTTAGTCAATGATTGTGTTTAATGCATCTTTTGGGTAAGACTAGTTGAGACAAAATATGTGATATTAAGTTACCTAGAAGATAGGAATTCATGGATTGAAAAAGAAGTGGTCTACTTTAATTCTTCATGATGCCAAGGGAATAATTAGTTATAATAATGGTTGAGTTCTTTAAGATCATGTTTGTCTATACAATGGTTTGAGTTACATACTTCTCAATCATTGACATGTATATATTTTCATTTTTATTTTATTTTATTTTGATTTATTTTTCACTTCATCGAGTCGGTTAAACAATGAAAGAAAGGTAATTAATGTCTACTTGTTCCTTGAGGATCGACACTCGTTTGAACCCTATGCTCTGTTAATGATGAGTACGCTTGCTCATATGTGTGATTTTGGTTGAACGTTTTAATTTAAACTTGATTGGGAATGTGCTTAGTTTTTGTATGATTTTTATACCCAAGTCCGGACACATTAAGTTTTTGGCGCCGTTGCCAAGGAACAATAGCATGAAAACTTGGATTTTGTTGATTTAACCATATAACCTCATTCTTCAAGCATTCGGATCTTGTATGACACAATGCCAAATGAATGGAAGTTTGTTTTTCTTATCTCTTCTCCTTTATATTTTTGATTCCATAGTATTGTTTGTTCTTGTTCTATTTATTTGGCCATTAAGGATAATGTCCAGTTTAAGTGTGGGGGAGAGATTTGATTGACAAGTCTTCTATACATATTTTTTTGCCTTCTTTGAGCTAAGTTGAGCAAAATTTTTGCAAAATTTTTTCTGATTTTCTTTGTGATTTCAAGCTATATGTGTAATGCATGTCTTTGTGATGAATTATAGAGAATATGTTCTAGACCATTTATAACTTATGCACGACTTTTTGCACTCACTTGGACAAAGTAGTTCTTGATTAAATACTTTGCATTGTTCTTAAACCTGGTTTTTCTCTAAAATTCATAGAGCATTCTAGAACTTACTTGAATACCTATCGAGGCAAAATTAGAAAGACAATCATGGTATAACTTAGGGATGACGGTAATAGGCCTTCTTTGGATAGTTTGAACTTTTCAAGCCCACCTATGTTCATAACATCCCTAGTGCCTATTTTGAGCCTAAATCGTTGATTTCTTTCTTAAAAACCCGTCACAATATTTAGTCCATTGCTTGTGCTGAGAGTTTGAATAATTTTTCAAATCTTTATGCTCTTGATGGTTGAAAGTGTATGTAAGGGAATGTTGAGAAAGAATGCTGGGATAAAGATCATGACTTGTTACTTTCAGTCACGGATCAATATTGAGTTGAGCTGGAAAAAGAAAAGAGAGACTAAAAGAAAGAGAATAGAAAAAGAGGGAGTGAAAACAAGAAAAGAAAATAAACAGCTGCTAGAAAGAATGGAAAGAAAATGAGAAAGAAAAGAACAGCAGCAGTAGAAACAAAAGAGGAGTGAAAGAAAAGAAAATTGAGAGAGTAAGAAAAGAAAGATCACAAGAGGAATGGTGATTGAGTTGAGAAAAAAAAATGTTAAAGTTCATATTAAAATTTGACACCATTGCTGGAAAGTTGAGTGATTTTGTGAGAAAAAGAGTTGATAAAAAGAAAAGTTGAAAGAAAAAGAGAAAAAAATGCAGGATTTGTTTGAGTGGAGCTGTAATTGCTATATAAGGTTATGGTTTGTTTGTTTCTTGGAATAGGAGAGCAAGAAGAGTTGAAAATTATTGATTCAATTTGTTTATCATTTTCTTGCAAACTCTCATCTTCTTTGATTTTTGATTCTCCTATATCCTTTGTTTGATAAACTACATTACAAGCCTTTAGCCTTACACTACAAGTTTAAAAATCCTACTTGATCTATGTAGAATCATGATATGTCTCGGATTAGTGGAGAGAGTGTATGAAAAGTAAGCAAATGGAATGCATATTCTTTTTTAACTAAATTCTTTCCAATGGTTTGAGAATATTGTGAAGTATTGTAATGATTCTACTAAGTTATATATCACTACACAAGTCTTGCATTGGTTGTGAAAGATTTAGTATCATGTGTTTTATATTCTTGAATGAAGAAAGTATTGAAGATATTGTTTTGAAATTGATTGAGTGATTTAATTAAACCTTGTGTTTTCCTATTTATTCTTGATACTTTGCTTGAGGACAAGCAAAGAGCTAAGTGTGGGGGAATATAATAGGGGCTAAATTAGTCATGTTTTTCCTAGTTATTTGAGGTTCATTTGTGATACATTTTGTTCAATAACTAGTCATATTCCTTCATATTTGACTAAATTTCCATATTATGGCAAATTTAAAACATGAAACTAACCAATGAATCCATATTCTGGCAGACATCAATTAACCTTTAATTACTTTGTTATTCGCAATTAACCCCCTTTCTAAGCAAGTTAAAAGACAATAAATATGAAACTAATGAATTGAAACCACCATCAATCCCTTTTTTAAGCAAGTCAATAAAAAGTAACAATCAATCAATCTCGTAATCAGCTCAAGTAATTAAATACCAAGAATAACCATCAATTAATCAAAAGATCAAATATTTCTAAATATTATGAATCTCTAAAACAACGTTGAGTTACAATAACTCCAGGGCACAGCCAGCGCCGCCTTAGCTCTCGGAGCCGGTGCCGGTTGTGTTATGCTTCTCTACTCGTTCGTCGATTTTTCTCCGAATTTCACGCAATGTGTTCCAGAATGCAGTCGGTGCTAGTTCCAGCTTCACAGCCAGCACCGCCTTAGTTCTGTTGTGCTCTATTTCAACAATTTTTTCATCACTTCGAAGTTCGTTTCCACAGTGCACGGCCGGCGCCGGTTCTAGGGCCCTAGCCGGTGCCGTCTCTCCTCTGATTTGCGACGTTTTTGCTTTGTTTTACCCTAAAAATCTGAAATAAAGAAAAAATACATTTCCAAGGGTAAAATCTCAAATATGAAAGAATATGACTAGTTATTGCACAAAATATATTACAAAAGAACCTCAAATAACTAGGAAAAATATGATTAATTTAGCCTCAATCATATTCTCCCACACTTAACTCTTTACTTGTCCTCAAGTAAAGTATCAAGAACAAGTAGGAAAACACAAGGTTTCAATAATCACTCAATCAATTTCAAAACCATATCTTCAATGCTTTCTTCATTCAAGAACATAAAACATATGATACTGAATCTTTCACAACTAATGCAAGACTTGTGTAGTGATAACTGACTTAGTAGAACTATCTCAATAATTCACAATATTCTCAAACCATTGGAAAAAAATTAGTTCAAAAAGAATATGCATTCCATATGCTTACTTTTCATACACTCTCTCTATTAATCCGAGACATATCATGATTCTACTTAGATCAAGTAGGACTTTTAAGCTTGTAGTGTAAGGCTAAAGGCTTGTAATGTAGTTTATCAAACAAAGGATATAGGAGAATCAAAAATCAAAGAAGATGAGAGTTTGCAAGAAAATGATAAACAAATTGAATCAATAATTTTCAACTCTTCTTGCTCTCCTATTCCAAGAAACAAACAAACCATAACCTTATATAGCAATTACAGCTCCACTCAAACAAATCCTGCATTTTTTTCTCTTTTTCTTTCAACTTTTCTTTTTATCAACTCTTTTTCTCACAAAATCACTCAACTTTCCAGCAATGGTGTCAAATTTTAATATGAACTTTAACATTTTTTTTTCTCAACTCAATCACCATTCCTCTTGTGATCTTTCTTTTCTTACTCTCTCAATTTTCTTTTCTTTCACTCCTCTTTTGTTTCTACTGCTGCTGTTCTTTTCTTTCTCATTTTCTTTCCATTCTTTCTAGCAGCTGTTTATTTTCTTTTCTTGTTTTCACTCCCTCTTTTTCTATTCTCTTTCTTTTAGTCTCTCTTTTCTTTTTCCAGCTCAACTCAATATTGATCCGTGACTGAAAGTAACAAGTCATGATCTTTATCCCAGCATTCTTTCTCAACATTCCCTTACATACACTTTCAACCATCAAGAGCATAAAGATTTGAAAAATTATTCAAACTCTCAGCACAAGCAATGGACTAAATATTGTGACGGGCTTTTATGAAAGAAATCAACGATTTAGGCTCAAAATAGGCACTAGGGATGTTATGAACATAGGTAGGTTTGAAAAGCTCAAACTATCCAAAGAAGGCCTATTACCGTTATCCCTAAGTTATACCATGATTATCTTTCTTATTTCACCTCGAGAGGTATTCAAGTAAGTTCTAGAATGCTCTATGAATTTTAGAGAAAAACCAGGTTTAAGAACAATGCAAAGTATTTGATCAAGAACTACTTTATCCAAGTGAGTGCAAAAAGTCATGCATAAGCCATAAATGGTCTAGAACATATTCTCTATAATTCATCACAAAGACATGCATTACACATATAGCTTGAAATCGCAAAGAAAATCAGAAAAAATTTTGCAAAAATTTTGCTCAACTTAGCTCAAAGAAGGCAAAAAAATATTTATAGAAGATTTGTCAATCAAATCTCTCCCCCACACTTAAACTGGACATTGTCTTCAATGGTCAAATAAATATAACAAGAACAGACAATACCATGGAATAAAAAATATAAAGGAGAAGAGATAGGAAAAATAAACTTCCATTCATTTGGCATTGTGTCATACAAGATCCGAAAGCTTGAAGAATGAGGCATTGGCAAAGTATCTAAAAAGAAAAATACAAAAGAAAACACCAAAGTATAAAAACTAGAAAAGAAAAGAAAATAAAGTAAAAACAAAAGAAAGAAAGAGAACAGGAAAAAAAAAAAAAACAAAAACTAGCTAAAGAAAACAATAAAAGAGAAAGGAAAAACAAGAGTGCTCGATAAAAATCATCAGTCCTCCTCCTCCTCATCATCATCCTCATCATCATCAGCTGGGGTAGAGGTGCCCGCATCACCATGTGGCCCAAAAGAATGCTGCCTCAACTCGGCCAACTGCTGCTCCATAGTAGCTTGCCGTCTCGCCATGTCCTCCATCGTACCCTGCAAACGTAGGAGCACCTCCATTTGCTGGTCGAGGCATCCCAGCACAGTTGTCTCAAAATCAGTTCGAGAGTGCGACTGAGAGCTACTGGCCTGTGCACGTGTTGGTGGTGGTGGCTGTTCCTCCTCCACTATAGGTGGCCTTACCTAACCAGGATGTCGGACCTCGAAAAGAGTGAGCCACTTCTTCAACTCTTGGCTGTATTTGTACCCGCAACTCATAAGAGTTTGCTCAGTGACCATATCGTGCTCCATGGTAGCCTCCATGAGTTCTCCCTCAAGAGTCACCCCAAAGTCTTTTAAAATCTTCATTATAACCAAGGGAAAAACAAAGGCTTTTGTGGAAAGACGATGATGAACAACTTCCCTAATTGATTAGATAATCAAAGGGGCAAGAGGGATAGGTAATGCGTTCATCATCCGATGCAAAATATGAGTGCCAATAAGCCTAGTCTCATTGAAACCACTAGCACAAGGGACAACATTAAACCCAAACATGTAAACCAGAGTGCGAAAGTTGGTGCCAAATCATTGTTGGAATAGAAGCTATTATCTTGGAAGGCATTATGCTTATATAAGCCTAGGGTCGCTCTTGTCCCTCTGACATCCCAATTCGGGTTCAAAAGAATCTTTTGATTATTCACATCAATCCCTTGCCAAGTATCATCGTCGAAAATCTAGAGGAGGTTAGCTAATTAGTTTTGCGTAATAACAATAGGGACTCCTTTCGCTCTTGTTTCAATATGGGAGAGATGTTTATTGCCCTTATCAGACACATTAGCATAGAATTCTTTAAAAAGCACGGGACAATACTTCCCATTCAATTGTACTATCGACCCCTATCCTAGCCTTCTAAACATCATACCCAATTTGAGTGTACGGTCTAAGGTGGGTGAGAAAGTACGCTTGACAATAATGTTATTAGATGCTCTCTTACTGTACCATTCCTCACAAGAGGCATCCATAAACTCAGTAGGTCGAAGAGACAAGGGATCAATGGATGATAGGATTGAAGACGAGGAAGTTCTTGCCCTTTTAGATGACTGACTCCTTACTCTAGACATGGTCAAGTAGGGAATGGGTGCAGTAAGAAGAGAGAACAAGCAAGCTCAAAGACTGAATATAGTATAGCTACCCCTGCACAGATATTCCTCAAATCGTACACAACCCTCAACCAAGCTCACAGTCCACAAAACCCAAACTCCTTCAATATATATCAACCCCAACAACCAATTTAATCAATCACTTTCGATCAATTCAACACAATGCATGTAAAGTTCACTGTAAAGCATAACTGTGCTGATATCCTTAAAGCATGCTAGTAAACATGATCATGTGAATGAAGGCAGTATCATCGTATTATATGAGCAACAATGCATGTTCCATAAATTTAAGTATCACCAATAACCACAATTCTAGCCTGAGCTATATGAATTCTTGAAAGATAATGAGCATGAATCAAGAAATGAAGGCTCAATAATTCTTAATGCAATCCAATGCATGAAGCTCAAGGAGGAATGCACAGTTCAATTATAGCATACATAATTCCCAATTTTCGGCCAAAACTGCCCCTAGAATTAGAAAAAATCATCTCCATCAATTTAACCGTAGGAATGAAATAAAAATCATACCATTATGCTCTTATATGCATGGGCAAGCAAAAGATGCAAGCTTTTTGTAAAAATATACTCTCTTTGCTTGTGGATTAAATGTGGGTTTGTTGTGAAAAATTGAAGCTTTTGCGGTTCTTGATCCGTAGGATCAGCAAAAAAGACGTTAATAGATGTTATAGAGGTGTTTGGGAGTTGAAAAATCAAATTTTAGGTAATGAGGAATGTGAAGCTGGAGCGGGGCTTGAGAAAATTTGCGAGGGAGAACGGAGGTTTTGAAGACAAAGGTGGCCAAAATGGCCTTTTAAGTATGCTCCACCCGATAGGAACCGGCGCCGGTCCCGGCTTGGTTCTGTTCGGTCTCCCTTTTTTTTTTTAATATTTGAATGCTGAATAATGCATTGGAATAAGAATAAATCGAAATAACATAAATAGAAAATGGTCTTCATAACAAAAAACGGAAAGTAAAGAAAAGAGAAAAAAGAAAATTGCTTCAAGATTTTCCACGGCTGTGATCCCATGGATTTTCCTCAATATTCCCTAGTAGTGTCTCCACTTGACGATCCTCCAAGAGTTTGGCTAGTTGACCAATTTGGTTCTCCAAATTGCGTATGGAAGCCTCTAGGTTCCTTGTTGTCGCATGAACCCCTTGGAACTTAGTCTCCGTGGTACTTACCAATTGGCCAATCAACTCTTCCAATAGTGGTTTTGAAGGTGCTGCTATGTTGTTCATGGGGTTTTGGTTCCTTTAGTTACCGCCAAAATTGAAAGAACTTTGTCTAGGTTGATTCCCATTGCTCCAAGAGAAATTAGGGTGATTTCTCCAGCCAGGATTATAGGTAGAGCTATATGGATTGTTACCTAGTCGGACATTACCTGCAAAGGCCGCTTGCTCTGAAGTTTCTTGGATTGACCCTATCTTTTGGCATTCATGATTGGGGTGTCCTTCTCCATAGAAATCGCCATTGACGTTTAAAACTTGGCCTTGAGGCATCACCAACTGTTCCATCTTTTGAGTTAAGGCATCTACCTTAGCCTCTAATGCTGCCACAACATCCACTTTGTACACTCATTGCACACAAGCTTTTGACCTTGCACTTCTCCAAGAATAGTTATTAGAAGCTAAATTTTCAATAAGTTCAAATACCTGTTCTGGGGTCTTATGATTAATGGAACCCCCTGCAGAAGAGTCCATCACTTGCTGTGTTGCGAACGTGAGGCCATTCAAGAAGATAAGCATTTGCATTCCCAACTCGAATCCGTGGTGTGGGCATTTTCTTAACATCTCCTTAAATCTTTCCCAACTTTTGTTTAAGGGCTCAGAATCTAATTGTTGGAAGGCGAAGATTTCATTCCTAAGTTTGGCTGTCCTAGCTGGGGGAAAATATTTGGCCAAAAATTTTTCAACTAGGGCATTCTAAGTTGTGATGAAACCTGAAGGTAAAGACTTTAACCAAGATTTAGCTATATCTCTCAAGGGAAACAGAAAAAGTCTTAACTTAATGGCATCTTCAGAAATACCATTCATCTTGAAAGTATCACAAATCTCAAGAAAACTAGCTAAGTGAGCATTGGGATCCTCTTCAGGTAGCCCGTCAAATTGAACTATATTTTGCACCATTTGGATCATGTTGGGCTTTATTTCAAAATTGTTTGCATCTATCCTAGGTCTAGTGATACTCGAGCCTGTGCTCAAGATTGCGGGTTTCACAAAGTCATCCATAACCCTTCTATTATTCCCAGCATTGTTCTGTTGAGCACTATCCATCTCGACGATCAGGTTCCGTTGATTTGTCTGACGAATTTTTGATAATGTCCACTCGATTTCAGGGTCAAAATCGACTATCTCGCCTTCGAATTTTTGGTTCATGTACCAAGGGTAACACCTAAGAAAATAAGAAGTAAGTTAGATACATAATTAATGATTAACAACAAAACTACAAGGTTACAAAGTTAGTAAAAAGAACATGGTTAAAGTTAGTAGGTTAGGTTAGGTTACAAGGGTGTACAAGAATACATGAAATACAAAAGATAGCACTTTTTTGCGGAAAGAACAATTATACATATGTATATATCTACATATTTACATATTTACATGGTTAAATCAACAAAATCCAAGCTTTCATGCTATTGTTCCCCGACAACAGCGCAAAAAACTTGATGTGTCCAGACTTGGGTATAAAAATCAAACAAAAACTAAGCACATTTCCAATCAAGTTTAAATTAAAACGTTCAACCCAAATCACACATATAAGCAAGCGTATTCATCATTAACAGAGCATAGGGTTCAAACGAGTGTCGATCTCAAGGAATAAATAGACATTAATTACTTTTCTTTCAATGTTTAACCGACTCAATGAAGTGAAAAAAAAAATCAAAATAAAAGAAAATAAAAATAAAAATATATACATGTCAAGGATGGAAAAGTATGTAACTTAAACCATTGTAAAGACAAACGTGATCTTAAAGAATTCAACCATTATCATAACTAATTATTCCCTTGGCATCATGAAGAATTAAAGTAGACCACTTCTTTTTCAATCCATGAATCCCTATCTTCTAGGTAACTTAGTATCACATATTCTGTCTCAACCAGTTTTACCTTAAAGATGCATTAAGCACAATCCTTGACTAAATTTCCATATTCTGGCAAATTTAAAACATGAAACTAACCAATGAATCCAAATTCTGGCAGACATCAATTAACCTTTAATTACTTTGTTCTTCGCAATTAACCCCCTTTTTCAAGCAAGTTAAAAGATAACAAATATGAAACTAATGAATTGAAACCACCATCAACCCATTTTTCAAGCAAGTCAATAGAAAGTAACAATCAATAATCTCGTAATCAGCCCAAGTAATTAAATACCAAGAATAACCATCAATTAATCAAAAGATCAAATATCTCTAAAAATTATGAGTCTCTAAAACAACGTCAAGTTACAATAAAAAAATTAACATATCATTGTTCAAGAAAAAGAAAACAAAGTAAAAGAAGCACTTACAAACAAGCCTCATTCTTCTTCATTTGAAGACCTTCTCGCACAACCCTCCTTGAACTTGAAGAATTCCTCATTTGATTGAGTGATTTTCTATGATGATCAATGAATTCTCTTTTTTTCCTTTGTGTTTTTCATCTATATATAGGCTTAGGAAGTGCTTAAACTCGTAGGTACCATGTTCTTGGCCGAGTAGAAGTTGGAAGATACTAAAACTCCCTGAATTTCCAAAAATCGCATAGAAAAATCAAAACACCACCTTAACTCCAGAGCACAGATGGCACCACCTTACTCTTTTTCCTTCGCTTCGAAGTTCGTTTCCACAGTGCACGGCCGGTGCCAGTTCTAGGTCCCTAGCCGGCACCGCCTCTCCTCTGGTTTGCGACGTTTTTACTTCGTTTTACCCTAAAAATTTGAAATAAAGAACAAAATACCTTTCCAAGGGTAAAATCTCAAATATGAAAGAATATGACTAGTTATTGCACAAAATATATTACAAAAGAACCTCAAATAACTAGAAAAAGTATGACTAATTTAGCCCCTATCAATCAGTGATTCATTATATTCGAGAAGTTGTGGTTACCATTTAGAAGAGATATTTCAACTCCTCTTTATGAAGACAATGCAGCTTGTATAGCTCAATTACGAGAATGATATATTCAAAGAGATCGGACAAAATATATTTCACCAAAATTCTTCTTTGCTCATAAACTCCAGAAGAAAGGTGAAATTGATGTGCTACAAATTCGGTCATGTGACAACCTGGCAGATATTTTCACGAAGACTTTATCGACTGCAACATTTGAGAAGTTGAGATATAAAATCGGTATGCGTCGGTTCAAAGATTTAAATGGATCATCTCATCAAGGGGAGTAATAAGTAGATATATAGAATAGTGTACTATTTTTCCTTCACTAGATTTTTTTTTCTACTGGATTTTTATCTAGTAAAGTTTTAACGAGACATATATATAATGGACATCCAAGAAGGAGTGTTGTAAATACATTAGTGGAAAAACCACTAATTCCATTAGTGAAAAATAATATATATATATATATATATATATATATATATATATATATATATATATGGATATCTACCATTAACACCACTAATACATATTAGTAGAAATAGATTATTAACTCCACTAATAGAACTCTATAAATAGAGCTCTTTTCCAAACTTGAGAGATATACCAATTGTAAGAGAATTTTTGGAGAAAATTGTGAGAGAAAAGAAAGAAGTTTAAAGAAATTATTGTGCAAATAATAGTCAGAGATTTATTGTGTGTAGATTTTATTTTGACATTGCCAAAATTTTATAACAAATTTATAATTTTACAATTTTTTTATAAAATTCAAAATAATGTTTACTTTTTTAAAAATTAAATATAATTTCAATCTAAATACACCTTTAACTTCAACCCCAATGAGCTACTATGAGTTACTTTCTCATAGCATTGTTAATTAGAGAATTGTAGCGCGACAAAATTTCAAGTATGTAAAATAAGATTAAAAATATATCGAAAAACATAAAATTTTAATAAATATAAAAAGTAATAACAAATTTGCAAAGAAATCTTAAATTACCAAATGAATCTTTTGATTCTTCTATTTTTTAAAAAGGTCGATTCAAGGATTAAAGAGTTCTGATTCTTCTTTTTTTAAAAAAAATATCGATTTGAAGATTAAAGAATTTGATCTTGGATTGAATAAGGATTTGATGACGAATATTTAATCGCTAAGTCTTCAAGACTTATTGGATGAAGAACAAGATAAACACCATAAAATTTTGATGAAAATTCAGAACGAAGATTTAAAACTTCGAGTGTTGCAGGAGCTTGAATGTTGAAAATTGAGATGTCTCTTGTTGTTAAATATTCAAGATGGATTGAACTTTTGAGGGAATACCAATTTATAGATTAAAGGTCCTTTAATTTTAAAATTACTAACAAATGTAGGATATCAATAGATAAGAGACTTTAAAAGATTTCGACTTGAGCTTAAGAATTTAGAAATAAGGCTTGAAGTACCACTTTTAATAATTTCTCTAATTTAATTGAAAAATATCTTAAGCCTTGTTCAAATTCCTCAATGAAGTTAAAAAAAAAAAAAAAAATCCTTCAGCTCTACTTCTATAAGAAACTAAAATTAGTAAAATGCTCGAAGTCCAAAATTATGGAGGAATCATATTTCTTGAAACTACCAATGAAACCTTTTGGATTTACGTTCAAATTCAAATCAAAATCTTCTAAATAAGAATTAGAAATTGGGCACTAGGTACTATTCTTCCTACCTGAGGGTTGTTGAGTCATCATGATTTAATTCTCCACACACTATAGGACTAGGTGTGGGGGCTTTGTGGATGAGAGATTTCGCCTTTTTCATCCAAGAATTAGAAATAATATAAATTTTTAAAAAAATCATCTTCTAGCCCCTATAAAAAAATTTGCTTCTTTGCCAATTTTCCACATAAGTTCAACTATTCTTCACCTACTTTTGTTTGGAGGTTCCATAGCTTTTGACATTGAGTGGACAATTTCTTCGATATTAAGTGAGTTCTTGAACAAGCTTCTTTTTTTTTTCTTTTCTTCTTTTTTTTTCTTCTTGTAAATTCTTTGTTCTTTTTCACGAATTTTCCCTTGACGTGCTTTTAGATGGTTGAAGCATAAAATTGGTGCCAGTACTTTCCATGAAGTTTATTGCAATTTTTTGATTTAGTTCCACGTGAACGCCACCAATCATATTTTTTTTAATTGACGCAAGCTTTGCCTTTTCATTTCTTTGTCTTATGCACTCTATATCTCAAATGCACTTTTCTTTCCACGCACCTTTTTTTTTCCCTCCCTTTAACGCAAGCTCCTTGTTTTTTTTTTTTCATGGACACATTTTTGAATACCACCATGCCACACCACAGCAACCCCATATATCTCCCTTTTTTTTTTTTTTTGGTTTTCTTAAACTTCTCCTTTTCTTTTTCTTAAGCTTTTATATAACTTCTCTCTCTCTCTCTCTCTCTCTCTCTCTCTCTCTCTTAAGATTCAACCATGTACTTCTCAAATATGAGGTTTTCTTCGAGGCAACATCTATTAGTCACTTGACAATGAAAATGAACCAATAGAAACGAAAACAATTTTGACGTTTTATGTGGTAATGTCTGGCAAATACATGGGGCCCTTACCAAAGGAAATACTCTCACGACTTGTGAAGGAATAGTAATCAGAAGTCAATTTCAAAGGCATTCGCTCCTCAAAGGTGTGGACTTTACTATTCTCAAGTCAATAACCTTAAACTCAACTCAGCATACTACCTTCACTTAGATGTCGAATGATTTAAAAGGAGACTCAATAGAGTTTAACACTCAACTTATCTGCACATTTCACTTCAAACAGAGATATTGAGAATGGGTGCATGACGTTTTAAGTCATTATGAAAGAACTTGAGATCTGCAAAGATTTATGAGGCTGTCTATTCATCACTTTTCACATATGATTACAACTCCAATATCCTCAAAACCTTTTTTGAAGTTTAGTGTATGGGACTTGTACGAATTTAGAGGCCTACCAATGAAAAATTCTAACACGGACCACTGGTCCATGAAACAAGTGCATTAGTGACTTGTACAATGTGCAATACAAGTTGTACGATACAACTCACTAATGCACTTGGTCCACCGGTTCATGATTCATGTAAGAATTACTCGCCTACTGATGTGCATGAATTTGGGTATAAAAATCATATAAAAATAAGTGCATTCCCAATCAAGTTAAGTTAAAATGTTAACCCCAAATTACACATATGAGCAAGCATACTCATCATTAGGTATAACATAGGGTTTAAAGCGAGTATTGATCCTCAAGGAACAAGTATGCATTAATCATTTTTCTTTCATTGTTTAATCGACTTAATAAAGTGAAAAAAATCAAAAGGAAAATAAAATAAAATAAAATAATATATTCATTTCAAGGATGGAGAATTATGTAACTCAAATCAATATTTTGACAAACATGACCTTAGAGTACTCAATTATTATCATAACTAATCATTCTCTTAGCATCATGAAGGATTAAGATAGATTCACTTCTTTTTCAATCCATGAAATCACTGTTCTCTAGACAATTAGCATCACATATTCTGTCTCAACTATTCACCCAAAAGATGCATTAAACACAATCCTTTATTAAATTTTCATATTCTGGCAAACTTAAAACATGAAATTAACCAATGAATCTATATTCTGGAAGACATCAATTAACCTCTAATTACTCAGTTCTTAGCAATTAACCCCCTTTTCAAGCAAGTTAAGAGACAACAAATATGAAATTAACGAATTGAAATCACCATCAACCCCCTTTTCAAGTAAGTTAATAGAAGAAATAACAAATTAACCTCGTAATCAGCATAAGTAATTAAATACCAAGAATAACAATCAATTAATCAAAAGATCAAAGTAACTCTAAAAATCATGAATACCTAAAACAATGTCAAATTACAATAAAATAATTAATACATTATTGTTCAAGAAAAGATATAGAGTTAAAAGAAAGCACTCATAGACAAGCCTCATTCTTCTTCCTTCATAGACCTTCTTGTACAATCGTCCTTGATATGATAGAATTCTTCCTTGAATTTGAGTAATTTGATGTTTTGATCTTTGAATTCTCCTATTTTCCTTGTGTTTTTCCTCTATTTATAGGCTTTAGAAGTGCCTATTATTAGTGTTATGCCCTAGAGGTAATCACTTGTATATTGTATATGGCACATTTTATTTTAATAAAAGGTATTATTTATCTCACAGTTTCTTTTGTTTACTTTTGTGTAAAATAACTGTTAGATAAAGTCCCTAGTATAACACTGTGTTAAGGAAATCTAATAGAGATCATGATATGAGATTTCTACTACACTGTATAGTGTTAGTACTTAAATAGTCCATAGTTGTAGTATTAATGAGATAAGATATCATTAATGCGTTAAGACTAGCATATGTTAGACTTCTTGATTTGATTAGGTAGTGGTTCTCATATCCATGGGTATTGAGATACCCAAAGTTGACACATTGATGCTTGTTAATAGAATAAGTTCATTGGATGACCTAGCTATGAGATAATCACATGGATAACTATTTAGTGTCAGTGATATAATCTCAATATAGCAAACGTACAAGTATCCTTAGACTTGAGATCTCCAAGGTACTTTGTTTGCTGAGCTTTGTGCTTTGATTCCAATCCCTGGAGCCAGATCGAAGGCCGCCTATAGAATGGATATTGGGTATATTGTGAGGTAAATGAAAGTAGTTGAGAGGGTCAATAAATTATTCACTACTCCTAATAGAAAAGGTGAATATCTCACGGCCACTTGTAGGAATTACTACTCGAGAAGTCCTTGGCCAAGGCGACTGTGTATTGGAAACAGTTCCAATTGATACACATCTAGAGTAGTGGGTTCCTAGTACAAGTACTATTGTATTCGAGTCAGAATTAATTCTGGAGGGAGTTGGCACTAATTCCGTATTCCAAAGCGAATGAGATATTGTATGGTGAAATGAGTTAATTGTACTGTAGTTTGTTATTGAAGGGTTCATGTCAAGCCACTTAACTTCTTGGACTCTTGGGTGGTCATGATGTGTTGCTAGATACCGCTGATGATCTGGGAATATGGGTTTATTAATTGATGAATTAATAAACCAATTCTGATTAGAATAATATGATTAATTCTAATTAATTATGAATTATTAATCTTAAAGACGTTTGGATTAATTCATGTTTGCTACCAATTGACTGGGAAACCTAATAAGTCACACACAATAGATGAATATATACTCAAGATGTTATTTGATAACATAGTGGGGTTAATTGAGAGAAAGAGAAGTTGTTGTGGACAAATTATAATCAGTTATAATTTATGGTCCAAATTGTAATTGTGAGAACTTGATGTTTCTAATTATAATTAGGGAATTCTAACTGTTTTAGAATTCTTAGATGGAGGATTTTTCAGCAGGATTTTCATGTGATATAGGATATACATACGAAACCCTAGTAGATGTGTAAGACACGAAACAACTCCAACTCTAGCAACACATGATCTCTCCATTTTCTCTCTCTCGTGGTTCTTACAACCTAACCCTAGTCGCCACTTAATTTTTCTGCTAGCACAGAAAACTTCGTGCTTGAGTGTATCCTTTGTGTGGATTTCTATTAGAGTTAATCACACACTGTGATTATAGTGGTTGGACATTCAACTCTCGTGGTGTTTGATCAAGAGGATTGCTGAATAGCGCCTCGACTTGAAGAAGAAAATTTTTGTTCTTCAGACGATCGAAGAAAGGTAAAAAGCTGTTACCTTTGTTCTCTTTATGTCTTGTTTTTCACAAATATGCGGATCCTGGGATGGTATCTCGATTTATTTTTCTGCTGCGCCATATATGATATGCGAGAGATACCCAACAGTGGTATTAGAGACTTGCTATGTGTGGATTGCAGACATTGTTTTTGGCATGAAAAGCTGTTTTTATGTATTTGTGTTTGTCTTTGTTCACTGTGAAAAAATTGTTTTCACTCGAGTTGAAATCGTTTTGAGCATTATAGATCAGGTTCGTAGCACAATATGCTTGTATAATAGTCACAACATATTTCGAAAAATGTTTTCTTTATGTGCTGAAAAGTTTTTGCAGAAAAATGTTTTCTTGAACATGGTTGTTGCCTTCCGTTATATTCTAATTTTCTGTTTTGTTTTTATTTAAACTAACAAATTAGTTATTGTTTTGAGCTTCAAAACAGAAAAACTTTGCTGAGAATTGTTCTCACTAAGCAATTGTAGAAGATAAGGGCTCTAGAAATTATTTTTGGAAAAGTTTCTGAAAATCGCCACTTCTTCCCGACTACAGCCGGCATCAGCTCTGGCTCTTAACTGGCGCCAGTTCCATGTTGTTTCGCAAACGTCCAGAAATCGTTTCTAAAATTTTTTTTCCTTAAAACCAGACCACAGCTGGTGCCAGCTTTGGCTTCTAAACCGGCGCCGATTCTGCTTTGTTTCAACGTTCCAGTAAAAAAAAAAAAAAGGGGATTTTAAAAGGAAAAAATCTCATATGATGAGAGGCGGTAAAATAAAATTTTCTTTCAAGGGGCGCTACCCCCTTGAACCCCACCCGCTGATCGGCCAACGAGACCGCCGTTTTCGCTACCAGAGACGGGACCCAAAAGTATTTTCTCAAAATTAGTTTTGCGACAAACAATTTTATTTTTCAAAATAGTGATTTTGAAAATTTAAAATTAATATATTTTTCTAAAATATTGATTTTAGAATTTGTTTTATTTTTCCAAAATAGTGATTTTGGAATAATAAAAATTATATGTTTATTTTGTTTAAGCATAATTAATGACATGGTGGATGGTTATGGACTAAAACCAATTATATATGTTCATACATTTTACAGTTTTGGTTTTTTTATGAAATAGGGCATGCGTGTCCTGCCTTCTTTGGAATTCTTGTGTAATTTTCTTCTTATCTAACTCCCCTCGAATGTAACTCGAGATTTTCTCGCTTTAGGAAATTATGTAATTAGTTTATATAGGTTAGATAGGAGTAGAATTATTTTATTTTGGATATGGCAATCAAAACAAGGCGAGAAGGTAAGACCTTCCACTTAAATCATGCATGAACACATAGGGTTAACTATCTTAATTTTTTTTATGGCTTAAAGAAATTAATTTAGGGTAAAATCCATAACTATACCACGTAATCGCTTTATTATCATGATTATCAATTATGTGATTTATTAATTTTTATGCAAGTCATTTATTAAAATCACTAAAAGGAACAAATTCCTCAATTAATATTAAACCTAATTCCTTCCATTAATATAGTAAGAATGAGAGTCCTTTTTCGAAACCAGGTTATTGGGCAAACCCGAGCCTACTTGACATCGGGCATGTTCAAGCTATGAAATTAAATTCCTGATTAATGGGTCGGGTTTAACTAAATTTTTTATCCCCGTTGGGCAAACTCAAGCATAAAGAAATTTAGAGGAAAAGTTGGGATAGCCAAAAAGGCTTTAAGATTAAAAGCTGTTAATCACCTAATGATCCGGTAGTTAGATATGATGTAATTGGTATTAGATACCTACCAATGAACTCAAGGGTGGCTTGTTGGGCAAACCCAAGGTTATTCTTGAGGAATTTGGATATCGGTCCACTAGGAAAGCTTCCAATAGGCTTTCCTGAATCAATAGTGGGGGCTATTAGTTTGAGTAAAATAATGAAGTAAAAATGTGTTTAATTAAAGTCCTAATTATTTGCATTTCATGTACATATACAGTAGTTAATCATCTCTATCTTTACATTTAGGACACTTACATCATGTTAACAAACCTAAACCTACGTAGTATCTTGGAAACCAACAAGTTAACCGAATCAAGCTACCTCAACTAGTATAGAAATTTGAGAATCGTTCTCAAATCAGAAAAATTGCTCTACGTGCTAGATGCTCCTATTCTGCCACCACCAGCTCAAGATGCTCATGTTGATGAGCATACTGTCCACAAAAGGCACAAGGAGGATAGTGATACAACATCATGTATTATGCTTGCATCCATGACTCCCGAGCTGCAAAAACAGCACGAGCATATGCATGCTTAATCGATTATACTATATCTTCGAGAGTTATTTGACGCCCATGCCAAAACTAAGAGATACAAGATCTCAAAGCAACTATTCCGTTGTAAAATTGCAGAGGGTTCTTCTGTGGCCACTCATGGGCTGAAGATGCTGGGCTTAATAGAAAAGCTTAGATCTCTTGGGTTCACGATGGATCATAACTTAAGTATTAACTTAATTCTATAGTCTTTGCCTAATAGTTTCTCACAATTTGTGATTAACTATCAGATGAATAAGATTGAGTCCACCATTCCTGAGTTGATCAATTTTCTCAAAACTGTGGAGTTCTTCATGAAGAAGGATTCCAATGCAGTTTTAATGGTAGAATCTTCTTCTTCTAAGAAGAAAGTTCAAAAGAAGAAGAAAGCTCCCATAAAGTCCAAAGGTGGTGAGAAGGATGCAGCCACCAAGGGCCCATGCCATTATTGTGCAAGATGGGCCACTGGAGGCGCAACTGCAAGGCTTACTTGGAGACCGTTAAGGACAAGAAGCAGAAGGAGAAGCTTACAAACACTTCTACTTCTACTTCGGGTATGTTTATGATTGAGATAAATACTGTCTTTAGAAATGAGATATGGGTATTAGATACCGGATGTGGATTTCATTTGTGTAATAACTTATAAGGATTAAAGAGCAGCAGAAGGCTAGTGAAAGGTGACGTGGACCTATGTACTGCAAATGGGGCAAAGGTTGTTGCACTTGTTGTGGGGACATATGAGTTAAACCTGCTTTTGGGATTAGTTCTAGAATTAGAAAACTAT
Source organism: Voacanga thouarsii (assembly GCA_026120185.1). Lineage (NCBI taxonomy): Eukaryota > Viridiplantae > Streptophyta > Magnoliopsida > Gentianales > Apocynaceae > Voacanga > Voacanga thouarsii. Next base: position 208,030 of record JANUWF010001360.1, on the reverse strand, counting down.
TATTATGTACCAGTTTTAATGAAAAACATTATCTCAGTTGCGTGTTTAGACTTAAACAGATTTCATTTGATATTTAAGAATAAATGTTGTTATTTTTCATTGAATGATATTCATTATGGCTCAGCAACTTTGGTTAATGGTTTATATGTTCTAGACTTGGATAATCCAATTCTCAATATAAATAATAAGAATCTTAAAATAGATAACTTTGACACCTCTTACTTATGGCATTGTCATTTAGGCCATGTAAATGAAAATCGTGTTTCTAAGTTACACAAACATGATGACTTAGGGTCATTTGATTATGAATCATATGGCATATACGAGTCTTGTTTACTAGGTAAAATGGCTAAAACTCATTTTTTAGGAAAATGAGAATGGGCTAAGGAGTTATTAGAACTCATACATTCTGATGTATATGGCCTAATGTTAATACAAGTAAGAGGAGGTTATAACTATTTCGTAACTTTATCAATGATTTCTCATGATATGGGTATTTGTATTTAATGAAATACAAATATGAGGCCTTTGATAAGTTCAAAGACTTCAAGAATGAAATAGAGAAATAACTTGGCAAAAGTATTAAGACTTTAAGATTTGATCGAGGAGGAGAATACTTGAGCCAAGAGTTTCTGAGTTATCTTAGAGATAATGGGATATTATCTCAATGGACTTCACCACATACACCTCAACATAATGGTGTATCTGAGAGAAGGAATCGAACCCTTCTAGACATGGTACGGACCATGATGGCTTCTACAGACCTATCAAAATTGTTTTGGGGGTATGCACTAGAGACTTCTGTTTATATACTAAACAGAGTTCCGATAAAATTGGTTGATTCTATCCCATTTGAGATGTTCTTTGGTAAGAAACTAAAGTTATCTCAGTTGTGAGTATAGGGTTATCCTGCATTTGACAAAAAGGCCACAGTCAGACAAACTTGATAGTAAGTCTGACAAGTGTTTGTTTATGGGATATCCAAAATAATATTTCGGATATTACTTTTACCTCCCCTCCAAAAATAAAGTGTTTGTTTAGAAGTATGCCGTCTTCTTAGAGAAGGAGCACATGCTCAAAGAGGACAGTGGGAGTACAATTGAACTTAGTGAAGTTCAAGAAGATCAAACAAATAAGGATCAACTATCTGATCTCACATCTATTGAGAGAATAGATGAACCTTCTACTACACAAGAACCTTTTAGATCTTGTAGGATACGTGTGGCACCTGAGAGATATGGATTTCTCATTAGTGACCATAATGACGTATTGTTCATAGATGAAGATGAGCCTACTACCTATAAGAATGTTTTGAACAGTTCTGAATCTGGCAAATGACTTGAGGCCATGAAGTCAGAGATGGATTCCATGTACGACAATCAAGTATTGATCCACCCAAGAAATTAAACCTATTAGGTGCAAATGGGTTTTCAAGAAGAAAACGGACATGGATGGTAACGTAGCTACCTATAAAGTATGACTAGTGGCGAAGGGTTATCGTCAACAACATGGTATTGACTATGATGAAACCTTTTCGCCAGCAGCTATGTTAAAATCCATCAGGATACTCCTAGCCATTATAGCTCATTATGATTATGAGATTTAGCAAATGGATGTGAAACAGCTTTTCTAAACGAAAATCTAACTGAAAAAGTGTATATGACACAACTTGAGGGTTTCATATCCAATGATAGCATAATGGGGTGTAAGCTGCAAAGGTCTATTTATAGACTTAAGCAAGCTTCTAGGCGTTGGAATATCCATTTTGATAAAACAATCAAAGAGTTTGGTTTTATTCAAAACATGGATGAGCCTTGTGTATACAAGAAGGTCAGTGGGAGGGCAATCATTTTCTTATTGCTTTATGTAGATAATATATTGAAAATAGGAAACGATATACCTGTCTTGCAAACGGTTACAGTTTGGTTATCCAAACAATTCTCCATAAAAGACCTTGGTGAAGCAACCTATATTCTTGGAATAAGGATCTATAGAGATAGATCTAAAAGGTTGCTAGGTTTTTCACAGTTTACATACATAGATAAAGTGCTAAAGAGGTTTAGAATGGATCAATCCAAAAGGGAATTCTTATCCATATCACATGATGTAATCCATTCAAAGTTGATGTCTCCCAAGATACAAGTTGAAAGGGATCACATGAGTAAGATTCCATATGCATCGGTAGTTGGATCTATCATGTACGCTATGTTATGTACAAGGCCTGATGTATCTTGTGCTCTCAGTTTGACAAGTAAATACCAATCTGACCTGGTGAGGGTCATTGGGCGACTGTAAAGAACATCCTTAAGGACTTACAAAGAACTAAGGATGTGTTCTTAATATATAGAGAGGGTGATTTGAAAATAAACGGGTATATTGATGCCAGTTTTCAATCTGACAAAGATGATTTCAAATCACAACCCGGTTACGTGTTTACGTTGTGTGGAGGGGTAATAAGTTAAAAAAGTTCCAAATAAGAGACTATTGCCGACTCTATGACAGAAGCTGAGTACACCGCTTCTGAAGTAGCTAAGGAGTCTGTTTAGATCAAGAAGTTCGTGATGGAACTAGGTGTGGTTCCTAGCATTGTTGGTCCAATATCTTTGTATTGTGACAATAACGGAGCTATTGCACGAGCTAAGGAGCCACGGTCTCACCAACGATCCAAACACATACTGCGATGCTATCATTTGATCTGGGAGATCAGAGATAGGAATGATGTAAAGATAAAGAGAGTTCCCACGGATGAGAACATAGTTGACCCACTTACAAAAGCACTATCCCAAAAGAAACATAATTTTCATGTTGAGTTTTTTGGTATTAGATACATGAATGATTGGCTTTAGTGCAAGTGGGAGTTTGTTAGTGTTATGCTCTAGAGGCAATCACTTGTACATTGTATATGACATATTTTATTTTAATAAAAGGCATTATTTATCTTATAGTTTCTTTTGTTTACTTTTGTGTAAAATAATTGCTAGATAAAGTCCCTAGTACAACACTGTGTTAAGGAAATCATGATAGAGATTATGATATGAGATTCCTACTACACTGTATAGTGTTAGTACTTAAATAGTCCGTAGTCGTAGTATTAATGAGACAGGACATCATTAATGCGTTAAGACTAGCATGTGTTAGACTTCCTAATTTGATCAGGCAGTGGTTCTCATATCCGTGAGTATTGAGATATTCAAAGTTGACACATGGATGCTTGTTAATAGAACAAGTTCATTAGATGACCTAGCTTTGAGATAATCGCATGGATAACTATTTAGTGCCAGTGATATAATCTCAACATAGCAAACGTGCAAGTATCCTTATGTAACACCCCGCTACCTAGACCCGCCGGGGCCAGGGATGTCGCCCCGTCTAAAGGACAAATGGTCTTTATAACGAGGTCACACAAATAAAATAGCGGAATAAAAATAATAAAAATAATACTTCAACATAAGATTTATTACAACCCAAGAATAAATCCACGAATTCCCAAAAGGAAACAAATCCATAAATAAAATTATTCACTCTCGTCTCCCCAAAGCAATATATAAAATCAAAAGACACATTCTCTTTCAAGGCAGATATTACTAGCTACTCGACCCCACAGCAGGATCCACCTGAAATCATGATAAAAATGTGATGAGACAGAAATCTCAATAAGTCCGTGTGTGCTTTGGGTGTTTAGTGAAAACAGTTCGTGGATGCAAAGTATAAAAACTTTATAAGAGAAATATTGGCAAGCAATAAACATTAGTCAAAAGCAAGAGTGGCGTTTTGGCTTTTCCAGCCATACATAATTTATAAGATCAACCACTCGAAAGAAAGGATTATGGGTTACCACACGTTGGGCCCCATAACCGGATGGTCAGTATGCCGACACTTTGTGCATACTGTCGGTCAGAATGCCGACACTTTGTACAGACTGACTAAAGGTAGGTGATCGGCCTACCGGGCAAGATACTCCTCCTTCTCTATACCCAAACAACAACCGGGTGTCCATTCCGGCAAAACACAGTCACTTGACTGAAATAAAACAAACTGCTAGCTCGGACCGGCCTGACTAAGTAGTACTGACATTTCTCTAAGTTGAGCTTATCTTCTGGAGGTGGCCTCCTGCCAGAAGACTTACTCTTGCTCTTCAAAACTAGTACTACTAGCCTACCCTTATTGAGTACTCAACGTAACATATCCCACTTGGGGAGAAAATGAGCAAACACAGTTCCACTTGAAAATGGCAATTAAGGTTTTCCAAAGTTTGGGGCAAAACTGGTTTTAGAAAGAGTTTTAGGTTTTGAGTAAAACCGCCCCTTGATTTACAAATAATTTATTTGTCTGAAATGAGAATGGAAATAATCCTCAATTGTCTTTACAAAAATGAGTGATCATGCACTCTACATTTAGCTTGCCATAAAAAGAATCATTTTTCATCAAATAGGTTTTATGTAGGAGCTTACTTGATTCTTACTCACAACAAAGGTCTCCAATAGCTGACCTAACCCGTATAGGGTAAATACAAACCTCAATCAAACTCAAGCCAAAGACTCACTTTCTCAAATAAAACTAACTCAACTTACTACAGTCATATCCCTAGTGTCCCAAGCTTTAAGGCTCAATAATAAATAAAAGGGTTTATAAAATAATTCTAGTTTGATATTAAAATAACTAGAGTTTGGGAAATAGGTACAAAAAGTTCAAGGTTTAAATCTTGCTAAAAATAAATTATGGTTTATTTGAAAAAGGGTCCAAGGTAGTATTAGGTAAAATAATGATTTATTAATAATTTAGTTGTTAGAAAATAATTGATAGCTAAAATTTGTTGAAAATAAATTTAATGAGTCTTGCTTGAAAAATAATAAGCAAATCCTTAATGGGTTTTGATTAAAAGATAATAATTAGATTTTTTTAGTAATAAATATTTTATCAATTATAATTATTTCTATAAAAGGCTTTAATTAATTTTATTATTTTAAATAATATATATATATATATATATTTCTAGCAAAACTATTATTTATTTGACTAAAATATCACTATTTTATATAAAAGACCAAATCCACATTTTCCCATGGTTTTCAAAATTTTAGTAGAAAAATCATATTATTAAATATTTTATTAATGAAATAAAATTTAGCTTAGGGACAACTAGATCATGATCATATTTCTATGGCTAACCACAAACATGAACATATACAACCCTCCAATTCATCAAATTATCCAAATCATGCATACAAGCATAGATCTCAATTTATCAAAATATAATCTAACCCTTACTAGCATAAATATGATCATGGCTTCAATAGTCCAACATGAATATAAATCCTATTCACCAAAGGTGACATAATCTCTAGCATACTTCATCACAAATACTACATATGACATGCATCAACCTCAAATCATCATATAATCATCCAAGATAATCCTTCCATGCATAAATCCCATACATATATTCATGCTTCAATCTCAACAATATATATATATATATATATATACACTTAAATCCTATCGCCATCCACCTACTATCATCATCATCCTAGAGACATGAATCTAGAGTTTAAAAAGGAAGATTGAAGGTACTTACTTGGTTGATGAATGCTTTGAAGGAGTTTAGAGTAGATCTCAACTCCTAGATGTCTAACTTTGTCCATGGGAGATAGCGAAAGCATGTTCATGGGAGAAAAAGTCATTCGGCCAAGAGAGAGAGAGAGAGAGAGAAAGAAATCATTAGTATATTTATTCGCATAGGTTCTCATTAGAGATCAAGGTTAGAGAAGATGAAGTTGCTAGAATAAGTTTACCTTGATGGTGTTCTTGACCTTAACAGAAATTTCTGGTTTTGATCCGAAGTAGCAAGATGTTTGGAGGAGTTTGATGTTAATAATGGTGTTGATGGATTCACAGCAATTTGTAGATCAAATCTGGAAGTTTTTGAGTGGATTTGAGATGGTTTGGAGGGGTATTAGGTGTAGAGAAGAAGTAGGTGTTCTTGGTGTAGTGTGTGTTCTTGATGGTTGCTGAAAATCGCGAGAGATAGAGAGAAGGGAAAGCTGCCGAATTTTCTGTGAGGAATAGGGCTGGCCGATTTTCAGTAGGGTTTGGGAAGTTGATTCTGTGATTTGGAAGGGAAAAGGAAAGGTTAGTTGTTACAATCTTTGAAGAATATTTTTAGGGAGTGAATTTGGAAAGTAAATATCCTAAGAATATCTTGATTGTTTGGACAGCTTTGGAGTCTGCCATGGCTGACTGTTTGAGCAGAATTTCGTGGGATTAATGCTAGTTTATGGAGGCTTATGGTGGCTGAAAGTAAGATGCACAATGATGAAGAAGAAGTCTGGTCAATTGAGCAAAATATTATGGAAGGTTGATAAATAAGATGGCTGGAATTTTGGAAAGTAATCAAGCTAAATTGCAGGGATTTGTTGGAGAGATTTTCGAACAGCCATTGATGGAATTTCGTGCAGAAGTTTAAGGGGATCAATGGAGCTCTGTTGATGGAGGTTTAAGGAAGGTTTTGATAGATTAGGGTTGGTGTTTTGGCTGGAAGAGGAAGAGGAAACAAGCTGGACAAATTTCTGCCCAGAAATTTCGCTGCACAGTGATTTTTCTGGCAGATTTTCGTCTGCTACTTCCAGCCATTTTGCAGCGAGCTGGAAGGGGGGTTTTAGGGGTATTCAAGGCTGGTTTCCAGCCTTCTTCATGGAGGAAAAACATGTCTAAGGTGCTGCACAAAATCTGGAAGAAATCAGCTTGGTTTTGGACCTCCAAAGTAGCGATTTGCCCAGAATTTTTCACTGGTTTTGCACAGCTTTTGTGCAGTCCGAAAATGGCAGAAATAATTCATGTTTTAAGCTGATCTTAAGGCCATTTTTTTGGCAGAATTTGGAAGGAAATGTGAGCTAAGGAGTTCGACATTTGAAGGTACAACAAGCTGGAAAATTTCAGCTCATGCCATGAAGGAAGAGGAACTAATTTGAAGTGAAATTTCAGCAAGCTCACTAGAGATATTTTCCTCATGGAATTCCTCACAACTCTTCCATATTTTTTCAGACCATAGGTAGTCTTTTACCAAGACATTTTGATCCTAAAAGGCCTCAGCACTTTACTAAATTTTCTAGAAAGAAAAAGGTTAGAACACCTTGATCAAACTAATGAGTTGAGCATTGAGAAAAATTAAAGAACAAGGAAGAATGAATTTCCCTTCAAGAATTTCGAGTAGAGTAAAGAGTGAAATGAGAATTCTCCTAACATGTCTCTCCTAGGACATTATCACCATCTTGTTCTAGGCTCTTAAGGCTGAAACTAATCTTCCCTAAGCAAAAATAAAATTTAATCTTGCTAAATCTTCTATGATGGAATTTGAACCATAGACCTCAATAATCTATTCCAAAGCTCTAACCACTAAACCACAACAACTCTTGTTGCTATTTCTACTAGAAAAATTATTTTCTATTCAATCCACAGGCTATCTCCCTATTTTCACCCCGGGCAAAAATTACCATTTTGCCCCTCTCACACAATACTCACTATCAAGACTTCAAGACAATAAAATTCGAATCCGGAACACATAAAAATTCATATGAGAATATATTTAACCATGAAATAAATTATGATATGCATCCCAACCCCCTTACTCTAAGGTTGGTTTTGGCTGGGGTTTCACACCTTAGACTTGAGATCTCCAAGGTACTTTGTTTGCTGAGCTTTGTGCTTTGATTCCAATCCCTGGAGCCAGATCGAAGGCCGCCTATGGAATGGATATTGGGTATATTGTGAGGTAAAGGAAAGTAGTTGAGAGGGTCAATAAATTATTTACTACTCCTAATAGAAAAGGTGAATATCTCACGGCCACTTGTAGGAATTACTACTCGAGAAGTCCTTGGCCAAGGCGACTGTGTATTGGAAACAGTTCCAATTGATACACATCTAGAGTAGTGGGTTCCTGGTACAAGTACTATTGTATTCGAGTCAGAATTAATTCTGGAGGGAGTTGGCACTAATTCCGTATTCCAAAGCGAATGAGATATTGTATGGTGAAATGAGTTAATTGTACTGTAGTTTGTTATTGAAGGGTTCATGTCAAGCCACTTAACTTCTTGAACTCTTGGGTGGTCATGATGTGTTGCTAGATACCGCTCATGATTTGGAAATATGAGTTTATTAATTGATGAATTAATAAACCAATTCTAATTAGAATAATATGATTAATTCTAATTAATTATGGATTATTAATCTCAAATATGTTTGGATTAATTCATGTTCGTTACCAATTGATTGGGAAACCTAATAGGTCACATACAATAGAGGATTATATACTCAAGATATTATTTGATAACATAGTAGGGTTAATTAAGAGAAAGAGAAGTTGTTGTGGATAGTTTCTATACTATATCGCCCTTTATAGTTGTCTGAATGATCAAAATATCCAGGGCCCTGGGAAACATGACTTGGATGTTTGCTTTAGGGTAGCTCTCTTGGAAAGCGAAAATAATTCAAGAAGTCGTGAATCATTGGACTAGAAGCCTAAGGATGGTAGATATCATTTAGAGAGGTGTTAGTACATTCCTTCCTTTTTAATGCACGACAATGTATAGAGGGGTATTTTAGTCATTTCACCTGTAGGCCGAAGACTTTGCTAACGCGGCATTGTTCTTGGGGTCAATATTTTCTTATGGTGATATTAGAAAATATTTAAAATGTAAAATACAACTATTTATATAGTAAGGGTATTTTGGTCATTTTAGTAACCAAGGCGGTGTGTCTCTTGGTCCCCAATATAGACCGTAAGTCCTAATTAAATACAAGCTAATGAATTGGTCTTAAATTAAATTAAATAGAATTTAATTAGCCTGATTTAATTATTGGACTAAAATAAAATAAAGGTCTACAGAGAGAGAGAATTAATTAAATTAGTTTGATGGGTTAATTAATTATTCAGGGCTTTGGCCCGGTTTGAATAATTAAAGATTGACATGGGACTAAACTAATTAATTGGACTAGTTTATTTGGGCCGAAAAATTAATTATTTATTGGGCCATTTGTTTGGTTCTAATTAGAATAATTAATTTGATCCAAGAGGTTAAACTAAGAGTCCAATGGGCCAAATTAAAAATCTAGTTTAACCTAGGGTTTTTATTTAGGTTAAACAAGGGAATAAAGTCGTACGTTATTTTCTTCTTCTTGTCTAAGAAAGAAAAAAGAATGGCCTCTTTTTCTCTCTGGAAAAATTCCTTAGTCTTGTGAGTTTTCACCAAATGTGGTTTAGGCAAGCCATATATTGGAAAATCGAGAGGAAACTTGGCGTTAACATACATGCACAGACGTAGTAGGAGGCTTGTAGGAATCGCACCAAAGGTTTCTACCAGCGCACCTACCTCACTTCTGCATACTCCAGTCCAACCAATTTTGAGAACAAGAAGAGGTAATAAAAAATTATTTTTTCCCCTTTTCTTCTTCACGCAGGAAAGCTGCATCTTTTTTTGTGTTCTACGACTGGTTTTTTGCTATGTTTCAGTCGCAATTTAATCTTCAATTGGTATTAGAGCATGAAGATTTTGTGCAAATAGAGGAAGCATGTATGCTAGTTAATAAAATCTAATAAAATCGGATAGTTATGTGTGATTAACTGTGATCCTTCATTGGTATTTTGGTATGGGATAGATGCTTTGTGAGCTTCACAGTAGAAGCATAGGATCTCTGTAATTTTTCCGTGTTTTGTTAGAACAATTGTGTGAACCCAATTTTGAAGGGTATAGGCAGTTGTTGGTTTGTGATTTCATTGATTTTGGGTTGAAATTGGAGGGCCAAAGGATGGAAAAGAATCGCATAGAAAAAAAAAAAAATAGAAGAAGCGTCTATAGAAAATCGCACTGGAAAATGAAGAAGGAAGCATTGTTCCTCGGCTTGGCTTGGTGAGTTGAGCTGCCAGCATCATTTTGTGCCTAGAGCCGCAGCGGCTCGGCTTGGCGTGGCAACGGCTCAGTGCAATTGCGATTTGCAATTGCAAATCGCAATTCAATTGTAATTCGGGCAGCACGCGGGTCGGATGGCATGTAGGTCACGCATTGGAGCAGGTCGCGGGCTTGGATGGTCCATGAGGCGATTGATCCAGTGCGTCGGGTGTTGTGGACCGCAGTGCAGTAAGGCTCCAATCCAGTGTGACGGGTGCAGTGGACCAAAGAGAATTTTTTTTCCTTGTAATTTTCTTGCATTTTCTTTTTCATTTTGGGTCCCATACCAGGCGAAGTTAATATTTTTGCAATAGTTAATATTCGTGGAATATATTTGCATGAAAAATATTAGTAAGAGATTTTAGGATTAAATAAGATCATTAATTAATTAGGATTAAAAATATATTTTAGGATTAAAAATATATTTGCATGTGTTTAATTTTATTATTTGGGCACTTAGGTTTAAAAAATAGAAAAGCATGAAAACAGTTTATATTCTAAATAGAATTCTATAAAAAACAGTTGATACTACCCCATTTAAGCTATTTTATGGTAAAAGGCCAAAACTAACTCACATGAAAATTTGAGGATGTCCTACTTATGTGAAGAGGACAAAGTCAGACAAATTAGAAAATAAGTCTAACAAGTGTTTGTTTATTAGATATTTAAAAGAATCTCATGGATATTATTTCTATCTCCCTATTGAAAAGAAGGTATTTATTTCGAGGCATGCTGTTTTCCTAGAGAAGGAATTCATGCTTAAGGGAGATAGTGTGAGTAAAATTGAACTTACTGGAGTTCAAGAAGCACAAATAAACAACGATCAACTAGTTGATCCTGAATCTATTGATAAAATAGATGAACCTTCTAATACACAAGAATTTCGTAGGTTAAGTAGGATATGTGTAGCACTTGAGAGATGTGGATTTCTCATCACTGATCACAATGACATATCGCTCATAGAAGAAGATGAACTTACTGTTGGGATTCGTGGACTCCTAAACGCGGAAAACATCTACGAATCCCTCCCGAGGACCCAAGTAAACGATTAAGAAGATCTAAGCTTTAAGAGTTACCTGCGGTTCTTTGTAATCGAAATCCTTCGATTACGGTTTGCGTTGTTGTACGTTCGACCGAACAATCACCGGACGTTGCGGTATGCGAACGTCCTCTACGGATACACACCGCGAACTCACTCGATACCGGGGAGTGCTAGCGCCTAGGGTTTGAGAGGTTTTTTTTTCTACGGTAGAGAATGGCACGAATGTTCTCAACCGAAAAATTGGACTATCGAAAGAGCGGCTAGGGTTTTCTTAAAAAACCCTCGAACCTCTTAGAGTCCAACCCTAATCATATCTTATCATATTCTAATTTAAATTCAAATTAAATTAAAGCTGATATGATAAGATTACTGCCATTATCTCGGTAATTTAACTAATTATTTTACCGAGTCGATTCTTATAATCTGGATATCATCCAGATTCATCGAACTTGGTCACGAGAAAAATAACCTAACAAGTTCGCTTATTGTGTGACCCTATAGGTTCATTTAACACTGCGGCGATGCCTAAATCGTATTTAAATGGCCCACAAGTTATAAGCGGTTTCTAGCAAAACATTATAACTATCCAGGTTAAATGAAGATCGGTGATCTCTTTGAACCAAACCATAATTTTATATTTAGTCCCTTTGTCACACGATATCCAGATTAAGCATAAGGCACGGAGCATGTCATCCTTATTAAGCTTAATCAATTATTTCTTGATTTCATAGTAGATTGTTCAAACAAATGATATCAATATCTTAGATTGATATATTTGAGCACGGCCATGCATTTTTAACGAGTCTAACTTATCAAGGGGCCCATGGATATCTCTCCCATAATTGAGAGGGACAAATTCCTTCACAATCAATCATATTCCTCTCCTTGATTTATTTTATATCCAACGAGTAGTCTAATTTATTATCCGGTTAAAGACAACTTTAGACAATGTCAAAATATAGAATTTATCAAGTAAGAAACTATGATGAATTTAGGTCGAAGGACTTTCAATATTATTATGGCTAGAAAGTACTTATGACATATTCCATGAAGTACTCTCACGAGTGGGTCATGTCCAATACAATGTTCTCTAACATTTATTTATGTCTTGACTCGATATCACAAATATCCATGGCCGATAAAACATAGCCATCAAGTCACAAACATACTAATCTTAATTTATTATTATTCCAATAATAATAATCGATCGAGGACAACTTTAGAATAGTCATTGTATTCATTGTAGGGTTTTACTATCAAGTCACGTACTTGATGACCAACAAAACAAAACTCACTATTCATGGAAAGGAAAGCCTCATATTATTATATAAAACATAATGACAATTGTATAAGTACAAATTGACTCTAGGGCATATCCCCAACACTTACCACTTATGAAGAAGTTCTAAATAGTTCAGAATTTGACAAATGGCTTGAAGCTATGAAGTCAGAAATGGATTCCATGTATGAAAACTAAATTTGGACTTTAGTTGATCTACCTGAAGGAAAAAAACCCATAGGGTGCAAATGAGTTTTTAAAAAGAAAACCGACATAGATGGTAAAGTGATTACCTATAAGGCGCGACTGGTTACAAAATGTTACTGTTAGAAACAAGGTATTGACTATGATGAACCTTTTTTACTAGTAGCAATACTTAAATCCATTAGAATACTCCTAGCACTTGCTGCTCATTATGATTATGAGGTTTGACAAATGGATGTGAAAACAACTTTCTTTAATGGAAATATGACTAAGGAAGTGTACATGACACAATCTGAAGATTTCACATAGGAAGCGTACATGACACAACCTGAAATTTCATATCCAAGGATCATACTAAAGTGTGTAGGCTGCAAAGGTTTATTTATGGACTAAAATAAGCTTCTAGGAGTTAGAATATCCATTTTGATGAAATAATTAAAAATTTCAGTTTCAAACAAAACATGGATAAACTTTGTATATACAAGAAGGTTAGTGGGAGTGTAATTATTTTCCTATTACTATAAATAGATGGCATATTACTAATAGAAAATGATGTCTATATTCTACAATTAGTCAAGATTTGGTTATCAAAGAAGTTCTCCATGAAAAACCTTGGAGATGCAACCTATATTATGAAAATAAGGATCTATAGAGATGGATTAAAAATGTAGCTTAGTCTTTTACAGTCTACATACATAGATAAAGTGTTAAAGAAGTTTAGCATGGATCAATCTAAGAAGGGATTCTTACCCATGACCCATAGGGTAAGTCTTTCAAAATCTATGTGTCCTAAGACATAAGATGAAAGTGATCACATGAGTAAGATACCATATGTTTCGACAATTAGTTCTATCATGTATGCTATGATATGTACTAGACCCGATGTATCTTGTACTCTTAGTTTGACGAGCGGATACCAATCTAACCCTGGAGAAGGTCATTGGGTAGCTATCAAGAATATCCTTAAGTACTTAAGAAGAATTAAGGATGCATTCTTGGTATATGGAGATGGTGACTTGTAGGTTAAATAGTATATTTATGCTAGTTTCCAATTTGATAAGGATGATTACAAATCTCAGTCAGGATACGTGTTCACTTTTGGAGGTGGGACAGTTAATTAGAAAAGTTTCAAATAAGATACAACTGCCGAATCAACTACTAAAGCTGAGACATAGAGGCTTCTAAAGCAACTAAAGAAGTGGTCTGGATCAAGTTCATTATAGAACTAGGAGTAGTACTTAACATTGTTGATCTTATATGCTTGTATTGTGATAACAATAGAGCTATTGCACAAGCAGAGGAACTACGATCTCATCATTGATCTAAGCATGTACTTAGGCACTATCACTTGATTAGGAAAATCATTGATAGAAAAGATGTAAAGATAGAGAGAGTCCCCACTGATCAGAACATAGCTGATCCACTAATAAATGCATTATCCCAAAAGAAATATGATGGTCATAGTCAATCATTTGGTATTCGATACATGAATGATTGGGTCAAGTGCAAATGAGAGAATGTTAGGATTGTGTCCAAGAAGTAATTATTTGTACAATATATTTTTCATATTAAATCAATAAAAGGTATTCTTTATTTTACAGTTCATTTTGTTTATACTTTCATGTGTATATAACTGCTAGATAAAATGCTAAGTACAACACTATATTAAGAAAATTATGATAGAGATTATGATGTGAAGTTCCTACTATATTGGATTGTATTTGTGCTTAAAGTATCCCTAATTATGGTATTAATGAGATGGGATATCCTTAATGTATTAAGACTAGCACGTGTTATACTTCTTGATTTGATTTGATCGAGTAATGGTTCTCACATTCGTGAGTATTGTGATACTCAAAGTTAACATGTGAATGCTTGTTACTTGAGCAAGTACATTAGCTGACCTAACTATGAGAATAATCACATGGATAACTATTTAATACTAGTGATAGAACCTCATTATAGCAAATGTGTAAGTATACTTAGACTTGAAATCTCTAAGGTACTTTGTTTGCTGAGTGTTGTACTTTGATTTCAATCTTTGGAGTCCCTTAAGACTACCTATAAAATAGATATTGGGTACAACGTGAAGTAAATGAAAATAATTGAGGAGGTCAATATAGAATTCATCACTCCTAATAATAGGGACGTATATCTTATGGCTACTTGTATGGAATCATTACTCGAGAAGTCATTGGCTAATGTGACTATGTATTGGAAATAGTTCCAATTGATACATATGTTAAGTAATAAATTTTGGATCAAGTACTAATAAATTCAGACTAGAATTAATTATATTATAAAGGGAGTTGGCACTAATTTTATACTCCAAACCGAATGACATATGGTATGATGAAAAGAGTTCATTGCACTGATATTTGGTTGTTGAAAGGTTCACGTCAAACTACTTGACTTTCTGGATTTTTGGGTGGCCATGATACATTACTAGATACCGCTCTTAATATGCTAAATGTGAATTTATTAACTAGATAATTAATTCTAATTCTCTTATTAACTAGAGAATTAATAAATTAATCATAATTAGAATTAATAAGTTAATTCTAATTATAAAAGGGCTATTAATTCTATTATGATGAAATTAATACTAATAGACCAGAAAACCTAATAAGTCACACACAATAGATGAATTGGTACTCAAGTTATTATATGATACTACCTTTGTTTCGCAATATAAGTCGTTTTAGACTCGATTTTTTTTTTCACAATATAAGTCGTTTTACAAAGTTCTATAAAAATTTGTTACTTTTTTCCATCGCTATCCCTCCCTGTAATCTCTCTCTTTCCACTAATTATTACTTAACTTTTTCCAATTACTAAAATAGACAAAGACTTAGTAAGGGATATTTTTGGAAGTTTAATTTTAAAACTGTCTTGAATTTATGGATCCGTAATTCCTGTGCATAAGTCTTAAATGACTTATATAGTGAAACAAAGGTAATAGTATTATGAAGTTATTTTGTGAGAAGAAATAACTATTATGGACTAATTGTAATGTGTTATAATTAGATGGATTAGATTGCAATTATTTAAAAGTAATGTGGTTGAAATTATAAGGTTGCTATAATTTTGTGGACTAGATTGCAATTTATAAAATTAAAGCCTATAATAGAAAAGAAAGGAAATTGAATTCTGTTATTCATTTCCTAATACGATTAGGAAAGAAACACAGAGAACACGTGGATATATACATATATATGTATGTTCGTGTTGTGTGTGAAGATGTGATTTTCGAAAAATCCACAAAAGCTTTTCTTTGTTATCTTCTTTCTCACAAAATTCTCCTGATCTTGTCTAAATTGCTAGCACAATTTGATTTGTGTTTTTGAGCAGCAATCCTTGTGTGGATTTCTATTAAAGAAACCTGTATTCTTGAGATTTAGTGGTTTCAGATGGAACGTGTAATCTCTAGTCTGCATCCAAAACTAAAAACCGAGAAGGGGAAAATTTTTGAAATCCTCTGCAGCTCTTCCTTGAGGTAAACCTTTTCACCATTTTCTATTTTAAGACTTTTAAATCATATTCGAGTGATCCATGGTGTAGAATTCCTATTAATTTCTACTGCATAGAACTGTCTTGCATAAGGGAATTCTATCAGGTTAGCTCACATCTCTGATTCCTAGAATCTAAGTGAAAAGAAATTTGTCTTCTCAGCTCATTGTGTATATGGATGGCTTGGCGCGCTATTTCAAAACTCACTATGAAGGCTCTCAAGGGCTAAACAGTCCTCCAATGGCAAAATATTCTAGTGAAGGTAGTGAAAAATACTTTGGCAAAAATGAAGCTCGCAAGCGAATTCATAGATTTGAAACTGTTGCTTAGACTACAAATATTCTTACCAAGCATAAAAAGTATGACTTTGTTAATAATAAAATAGTTTTCGTGGAGGAACAACTTTATCTTTTGAGCTTTCATTCAAATCTTCTTGCTTTGTGGAATTGTGATCACTTTATTATTATCGCCAATTTAGATTCTTGTAAGATACCCTAGGCCACATTAAGATTTCAACTCATGAGGCCATATTAGTGAATGGTTTGTGCCTTTAGGTGGGATGCACACTTCATGAAACAATATCTAAGATAACATTTCTAGTCACTCTTTATAGTATAAAGAAGCACTATTCCCCCGGTATAAAGCATAGTGGGAATAAGTTCATGGAATATATCTTGAAGATTATATCTCAACATTGAACTCCCAGAAAGATGTATCTAAGAAGGCCAAAAACATGTCTTGCTCCAAGAATAAACTTCCACAAGATATTAGAACCCCTAACTCTCCAAAAGAGTTAGAAAATTCTTCAAAGCATTATAGTCAAAGGAGTTAGAAAAAATTTCAAAAAATGATAGATACTCTTCTTCAAATCATAATTTGGCTAAAAAAAAATCTTCAACATCTTTAAAAATAAAGAAGTCGTATCAACCTAAAGGAGAAAGTCCTAGCAATAAAGATCATTGTTGGAAGCGGACAAAAGTGGCAATTAAAACTTTAAGCCAAGAGTCCAATGGTCAATAGACCTTCAAAGATATGATAAAAATAATCCCTAAGCTTTTTATTTATTTCTTTCTCTTTTTTTTAACTTAAATTCTTTATTGTACTCATTTATTTAGGAACATAATATTGTAATTGTTGATAAAAATGCTTATCTCAAAACTCAATTAATGATTCTCACTTCTCCAAGAAAGATGGTTATAAGGACATTTCTTATTATTGGCATAAGGATTTAAATTCTAAGGTGGATGCATTGGCTTATCAATACCTTCCAATCATCTCTACCTTTCGCGAGGAGTCTTTAATGTTAAATTACAAAAATAAGTATACTATGGATGTATGGAATCAACTTTACCAAAAGATTAAAATAACACCAATTGAGCATGTATCTTATTTTGAAGAACAAGTTTGTCATCAATTTCACCAAAAGATTAAAAGAACACCTATTGAGCAAGTATCATATTTTGAAGAACAAGTTTGTCATGTCCTTAAAGAACGTAACAAGGCTAACATTATTGATTTGTCACTATTAGATAATCTGTTGAATTCTTTCTTTACTAATGCGTATGAATTTGACAATGTTAGATCCACTTCTTCAAAGAAAGTATCAAAAGAATCTTATGTACTATTGCTTTCTGTTGCTAGTCAATGCTTGAATGATACCAAAACTTAAAGGGGTAACCTTGCAAACTAAGTTAAGATAAACAAGGTTATCTTACAAAGTATTAAGGATAATATTTTTAGACTTAAAGTTGATATTACTAATCTTAAAAGGAAGCTCAAGTACTCAAAAAAGGAGAAGACAAAGCTTTTAACTGCTCTTGATGAAAAAAATAGGCAATTTTTAGAAGTGGAGTCCATTTGTTCTACTATCAAAGAAGAACTTGTTCCACTTAAGAACACCGTTACACTAAATAAAGAGGATGAAACCAACTTGAAGAATATAAGAGAGCATTTGGTGGCAACTCAACAAGACTTAAAATATTTTAAACTCTTTCCTTGATGTATTTTAGCATTTGATATTCTTCGTAAATAGTTGTATTTATTTTTCTTTGGCCTTGTAAAATAAGATTTCTTTCTAAATCAATAACATATTTCCACAATTTTATCTTAATTCTTTTTTTTATGTGCATGTATATTTCAACTTGTTGTATATAATATGCCTATATCATAACTGACAATAAATCATAACTTAATTGTAATAAAAGAGAAAATAGGAAATGTTGGAAAGATATGACTGAACTTAGAAGTTTCTTTTTAAGCTGCAAACGTATTTTAAAGATAACTTTAGAATCAAGTCAAACGTAATTCAAAATAGATGTGTATGGTTTAGGATGCATTGTTCACATTTTTAACTTGTGCAAGTTAGGAGCATCTATTTATTTGCCAAATTGGACTTGATGGAATGTTTTCAGTAGTTTAACCATATACTATACTATTAATGGTTACCTTTACACAGTTTAAACTCATATAAGTTGAGAGTAACTTGTAGTTTAAACTTTTGCAATCGAGAAACATATGTTTATGCATAGTATCACTTCAAATATTTGTTGTTGATAGGGATAATTCTCAATTCATCTTCGACATCTATCTTATAAGATCCATTTGACTAGACATCTTACATGACATATGACCATCCTATTTTAATGTTAACTTTTTTATTTGTATCAAATGATAATTGGTCTCTTCACAGAAAATGCTAAATCACCAACTTAAAAAGAATGAAGATGATTTTTTTTTTTTGTTAAAGGCCTTAGAAGTACGAGCTTTGTAGTACTCTAATTGTTGATGTGCCTCTAATCACTTTTCATCGAGTGCTTCTAATTCTTCAAGACTTAACCGAACGTTATCCTTCTTAATGAGCCTTTTGTTGAATGGCAATCCTCAAGGAGTGAATTTGTTGTTCTAGTGGAAGGATTGCCTCTACACTATATACTAATATATATAGGATAACTTGAGTTAGAGTGCTGTAAGTGGTTCCTTACAACTAAAATGTTTCTCTAATGTGAAGATGTCAATCTCTTTTCAATTTAGTCACCACTTGTTGTAATAGATTACACATAGTCTTATTAAAAACTTCGGCGAGTCCATTGGTCAAGAAATAGTACATGAAAAATTTGTACTGCTTAAACTTAAATTTCTCACATAACTTATCTATCAAAGTACTGTAGAAAGGCTTTCCATTATTCATGATGATATATTGAGGATTGTCATGCTAATAAATAATGTTCGTACATCTAAAATCAACAATATTTTCCTTCTTCACCTCTTTTAATGCTATAGCTTCTGCCTACTTGGAAAAGGAATCTATTTTAGTTAAAATGTAGAGATGACCAATAGATGATTTTGGTAGAGGTCTAATGATATCTAAACCCCATGCATCGAATGGCCATGAAAAAACTGTCAGGTGTAATGGGTCAGGAGGTTGATGTATATAATTTGTATTAAATTAGCATGTTTTACACATTCGAGCATAATCTACACAATCTTTTACCATTATTGGACAATAATATCCCATCCTCTTAATGCAAAAAATGAAGCTTTAGACTAGATAGGTAGGCTTCACAAATGCGAGAATTAGTTTCCTCTATTACTTAAATAGCTTTTTCTTAGCCTAAATATCTCAAGAAAACACCTTTAAAAGAACGTAGAAAGAGTTTAACGTTATAAAAAAAAAAAAAAGCTAGGTGGACACTAACAAATATTAGGTCACCTTCGTAGATCATAAGAAAGTTATTTACTTTTGAGATAGTTCAAAAAGGGTCGTCATCAATCTTCTTCATTGATCTCATGGACTAAAATAGAATGAATTTCATATTCTTCATCATGCTTATGTTTAAACATAGGAGATATGGCCCATGTTTAACATATCAAAATATATGCTTGTTGATCATGAGACATAAGTTTGAAGCTAGCTTTGCTAACACGTCAACTTGCTTATTTTTTTTTCCCTTTAATATATACTCAATTGTTATGTAACCCAAATATCCCATAAGCTCTCTTGCATAATTGTAATATGAGATTAACTTAAGTTTCTTAATTTCATACTCACTAAGTAATTAGTTAACAATTAATTAGAAACCTCAACACACTATGAAATGTAGCCACTTCATACTAATAGCTAACTCTAACCCAAGTATAAAGGCTTAATACTCGACCACATTATTAGATTGTTTCTTTTATTTAAGGTAAAAGAATATGATAATACATTTTCCTCAGAAGTAATGAATACTATGCTAGCTCTGCACCCTCGTAATGTACTGTACCATCAAAATACATCTTCCATAAAGGGGAGAATATCAATCACAAGGATATCTTCGTCAAGTAATTCAATATTGAATTCCAACTTAGTAGAAATAGGGTGATCAACTAGAAAATCAGCCAGTACTAGCCATTTAATAGCTTTTTGCTTAACGATGACAATATCAAATTGTCGTAGTTGAAGGTATCACCTTGTTAAACAATCATAACGCAGGCTTTATCATGACATACATTATATAATTCACTTTAGAAATAAGACATTAGTATGTGCTTGAAAATAATTGATAGGAATCCATCCAAGAAATATGTCAAAGCTAAAGAAGTGGGATGGAACTACAAGCCATACTTCATGGAACTTTGGAAGAATCCAAGATGTGGGAGTTTACAAGGGAGGATTCAAGCAAAACCAACCAACAAGCCAAGAAACATGAAGAGAATAAAGAGATGGATACCACATAGAAGGCCTAAGAAAGTTGCAATTGCACAACAACTCGTATGGAGGGTTAGAGGAGTACAAGAGGAGGTCCTGGACAAGAAAAAGAACCCACTGTTGAAAAATAGTCCTAAACCGGCACTGGCCCAGCAAGCCAAACCAGCACTGGCTCAGCTTGACTGGTTATGCCATTTTATCTAGATCCAAACCAGCACCGAATGAGGTCTCACGGCCGGTGTCGGTCGATGTCAGGCCATATCTGATTTTTGCTTAGTTTTTCCATTGTTGTTCTATTTTGTTCCCACTTTAATTCCCACGACTTTTGTTATGTAATAGGGATATTGTAGACCTTTTAAAGGCTTGAATAGCTGAGATTTTATCTCACATTAGTTAGGTTTAGATGCCTATATATAGGGCATTATAACATTTCAATTGTAACTTGGATATTATTATTGAGATCAAAAGACACTCTTGAGAGAGTTCTTTAAGGG
Source organism: Voacanga thouarsii (assembly GCA_026120185.1). Lineage (NCBI taxonomy): Eukaryota > Viridiplantae > Streptophyta > Magnoliopsida > Gentianales > Apocynaceae > Voacanga > Voacanga thouarsii. The sequence goes on along the minus strand of JANUWF010001360.1, from coordinate 186,873 downwards.
TTCTTCCATGAAGGCCAAGACCAATTTTAGGATTCCATTCCTTACTTCTGATTTGAGTTTATAAATGTATAAGGATATATCAAACTAACCTATCAAAATAAAATATTAGTTTCTTGCTAAGCTAAGAGTCTAGAGTAGAGGTTATTTTTGGTTGCCTAATTCATCTATTTCAATTGTTCTTGACTCCTAATTAGGTTAAGAGTTCTTGGGTATGAATTAGTAGACTTGATTCTCTTTTCTAGAGTTCTAAGTTCTTTATTTTGGCTTAACGTCCTAGTATTTGAATTGGGTATCTTATTTCGTCACAAAAATAACTGTTTTGAGCTCTTTAATGGGTTTTACATTTTGCCCTAAATTTTAATCATGAAATTCATTGAGAAAACAATCCCAAGATTGTATCAATAATGCTCCAATTTTTTAATTGCAAAAAGTAAGGCCAGATAAAACTTTTCAATTTGTGAGTAGTTCAACTTATTTGGTGTCATCATTCAACTTAAGTAATAGAAAGTATTTTCTTTGTCATCCTCCTTTTCTTGGGAAAGCAATGCCTCTATAGAACACTCTTGCATAATAATATATAAAATTAATGGCTTATAAAAAATGGGTAAAGCAAACATATAAGACTCCACCAAATAAGACTTGATGCTCTTAAAAGTATTTTGACATGTCTTATTCCACTCAAATGATATACTCTTGTTCATTAGGTGACTAAACGGTTAACATCGACAGGCAGATATGAAATGAACCTCCGAAGATATTCTAACCTTCTTTGTAAACTTTTTAATTCATGGATATTCCTTGGCTCAGGCATATTTAAAATCACACTGATATTTGATTGCTCTATTTTAATATCTCGATAATAAATAATAAAACCAAGAAATTTTTTAGAGGTAAGGTTGAAGGCATACTTGAGAGAATTCATCTTCTATTAATGTTTTTAGGATTGCTCAGAAGTTTTTCTCAAATTTTGGAGATGATCATTGAAACACCCCCTACTACATACCCTAAAAAGGCGGGGATGTCGCCCCGTTCCGAGGACAAGGGGTCTTTAAAACGAGGTATATAATATAAAGGTAAATCCAAGAAATTAAACTTAGATAAATAAAGGAAAACTCCTATTACATCAGGCTCAAACTGGGGCAAAACTAAATAAACACAAACATCTGATCCAGAAGCATAAATCAACAATTGTCTCTCAAACATAATGGAAATAACATAAGCTTCAACTATTACACATCCCGCTTGCTCAGCATAATCAATCTCCTAAAAACATGATATGAAACAGTGTGAGATTAACATCTCAGTAAGTCCTGTGTGTGCACGTGATACTTTGAACAGTTTGTGTATGCATAGCTGAAAACAATTACATAAATATTTGGCAAGTCATAAATAATTTCCCTTTGCAAGGAGTGAGTTTTCTCATTGTCACACTTTGTATAAAATAACTCATCCACTCGAATAAATAGTCATGTCACCACACTTTGGGCTCCATGATAAGAAACGGTCAAGGCACTACACCTTGTGCACCTTGCCAGGATTAGATTACCACACTTTGGGCGTTCTGATGAAAGGTGAGTGTACAACCCACCGAGTGAGATACTCCTACATCTCTACACCCAACAAAACCATCTGGGTGTCCATGTCAGGAAAATAAATAATACCTTACCAGGTACAAATACTAACTCGGACCGGCCTGACCAACCAATACTGTCGCCTTCTCAAGCGGAGCTTATCTTTTGGAGGTGGTCGCTTGCCAGAAGACTCACTCACACCCTCTAAGACTAGTATTGTTAGCCTACCCTTATTGAGTACTCAACAAATATATCCATCAATTCCAGATTCACAATAATGATTCCATACATTGGCTTTGTAAAACGTGATTTTCTTGAAAAATGAGTTTTCTAAAATATTTAAGAGAAAGAACAGTTCTTGACAAAGGCATTAGGTTGACAAAACCATTTAGAGAATAAACATCCACGTTTACAACCCAAATAATTATAGTTCAACAATAGCTTCACAAAGCTTTACAACATTCGACTTGCCACCACATATATTTAACAAAAGAGTTTATGCAAGGACATACCTGATATGCCTCAGATAAACAAGATAAAATCACAGCTTGCTTCCTTCAAAAACCCTCCTGATCTAGAATCACATAATATCATGATCAGGGTCTCAATCGACTCAAGCATGCATTTAAACTCATTTATTCCCAAAACAAATCATGATCCATTATCTAACTTCAAATAAATCACTCAATCCTCAAAGTACATACACTATGACCATATATCCATCAAAGACACGAATAATATATCAAAAAGGTCTTGTCTTAACTAACACAATTCACATCCATCATTATCATATCAAACATATCATCGCTATCTATTGAGCAGGCTTAATCCATTACTCGACTCCAAACATTCATCTATCCCAACTAAGCATATTTATCATGCTATCATACTTCCATAGATATCATCAATCCCATTAGATCTTAATTTCGACATCAAGGGTAAGAATCCCCTTACCTTACAACCATCGGATTAACAAGGTCTCGGTGCTCCTATGGTGATCGTCCTGAGTTCGTTTGAGAAGAAGAGAAAAGCTGCCTTCTTTGCTCCTCTTGACCAAAAATTGAGAAAGAAGATGGAATCAGCCTCTATGTGGCGTGATTCAAGGGAAGGAAAAGAGAAGAATCAATGGAAGAAAGGAATCAAGAGGTTGAGAGGTCTTTTGCTTACCTTAGGAAGTGCTCGGTTTTTTTAGCCTAGGATTGCTCTTGAGTTTTCAAAAATTGCAAAGGAGGTTTGCTGGAATTTTTCGTGTAGTAAGGTTGGATTAGGCAGCTGCTGTGGTTTAGGGTTAGAAAAGTTTGATTTAGGGTTAGAAAGTGATGCTAAGAAGGACTCCTGATGGCTTTAGGTTTCTTTGGCAGCAATGGCGAAAAACTGCAGCTTGCTGCACTCTTATTGCTGCTGAAATTGAGAGGAGTCGAGAGTAGAAAAATAGTTTGAAGTTGCTCTCCTAAGCTGGCCGAAAACTGCTCAAGGGAAGGGTTGTGTGTGTTCAGGTTTTTTGGCCAAAACAAGGAAGAGTTTGTGTGGGTTTTAACAACCAAATTCTGTGCAAAAGAGGAGTGCTTTGCTGTGCGAAATCTGTGTGCAAAAGAGAGGATTTTCTGGACTATTTTGGCTGCTATTCTGTCCACAATTTAGAGAGGGAATAATTAGTGCTTTAGGTGTTGTAATTGGCCAATTCAGTAAGGAGTTTTAGTAGGGTTTGAAGTGTAGAATTTCGTGCATTGCACTGAGCAAAGCTGGCCGAAATTCCTATGCACAAGCTGGCCGAAATTCTAGAAATTTTAGTGGATAAGATTTGTGTAGCTAAAGTAATCTGATTTGGTGAGAGGTGTTCTAGGTGCTTTGAGCTAGGTTTAGAAGAGTTTGATTGCCCTTAGGATTGCAGGATTTTCGTGCAGCTTGTGCATGCACAAGGCTGATCGAAATTGGCAAGATAAGAGGAACAAATATATGGTTTGTTTAGATTTAGGATATAGCTTGATTTGTAAGAGGATTTAGGATAAGATTCCCCTAGTATTGAAAGAGTTTGCGTTGAGCTAGAAGTTCTCCAAAGGTGGCGGCACTAAACTGGAAAAATTTTCAGATTTTTAGCTTGGTTTCTATGTTCAAAATCAATAAGATATCTAACTAGAAAAATAACAAATTAATTCTAACTATCTAATATAAAGTCTGATAAATTAAAAATAAGCTGGAATTTAATTATTCCAGCTAATGTTTTTCAAAAATTAAAGAGGATAAAAGATGAAATAATATTAATCTTTATCCTTATCAAAAATCCTTGAATTTAGGAGATAGATATGGAGACTTATCCCCTAAGAAGATGGCGCTGGAATTTTAAAAAGGAAAGTTGGGTTTTTCGGCCAAGTATGAGGAAAATCTAGGAAAAAGAATTCAAAAAGAAAGCTAAGATTCACAAGAGGTAAGATTCAAACTCAGGTCATCAAGGAATAATCACCAAACCTAATCACTATTCCAAATCAACTCCAATGTTACTATTTCTCTAAGAAATTCTTTTCACCCTAATTTTCATCCCTCCATTTCCTCTACTAAATTTCACCTAAAACAGTTTCCAATTAATGCAACAACACAATTATTTCCCCATCAAATAACTTAAATGCAAGAGCAACCTTGAAAATTACATGCACCCATGCAAGAATAATTTTAAGATAACACATGAAATGCGAAATGCTATGCAATGCATGACTTTTTCCCCATAGGTCAAAGGTGGTTTTTGGCGGGGTATTACATCCCCTCCCCCTTAAGAGAATTTCATCCCAAAATTCAGATTCCATACCCTTAGAGCATATCCTGATATTTCCGCCTTAACCATTCCTCGGTTTCCCATATCGCATCCTGCGCTCCATGATGATCCCAAAGTATTTTTACCATAGGTATCTATTTGTTCCGAAGTGTCTTGACACTCCGCTCCAAAATCTTGATTGGTTTATCCACATAACTCATATTCGGACGCAATTCCAATGGTTCCTCATTAAGCACATGTCTTGGATCAGGATTGTACTTCTTTAGCTGAGACACATGAAAAACATCATGTATCCCAGTTTGTCCGCTGGGTAAATCCAATCTATAAGTGACCAACCCAACCTTCTCCATTATTGGGAACGGTCCCATATACCTAGGACTTAACTTTCCTCCCTTCGGCTACCTCAGTATTCCTCTGCTAGGAGTCAGCTTCAAGAACACGCGATCACCCACTTGGAACTCCAGTTCCCTCCTCCTACTATCTGTATAACTCTTTTGTCGGCTTTGTGTTGCTCTCAGTCTTTCTCTAATGACCCTAACCTTATCCATCATCTCTTGAATTCATACTTCACCAGTCTTCCTAATATGCCCCTCTTCTGTCCATCCCCAGTATTTCAGTACTTGACATTTTCGCTCATATAATGCTTCGTACGGCGCCATCCCAATCGATGCCTGATGACTGTTGTTATATGCCAATTCTTTATGCGGTAAGCACTCAATCCATTTATCCCTAAAGTCCAAAATACACGCCCAGAGCATATCCTCCAATATTTGAATAACTCTTTCGGATTGACCGTCGGTCTGCGGATGAGCAAAGGTGCTGAACTTCAATGTAGTACCCAAAGACTCCTGAAACTTATTCCAGAATCTTGAAGTGAACCTGGAATCCCTATCTAATATGATACTTGACGGTACACCATGCAACCTTACGATTTCTTGGGTATAAGTCTGTGCTAACTTTTCCATCAAGTCCCTTACGTTTGCCGATATAAAACGCACTGTCTTGGTTAATCTAGCCACTATAACCCAAACTGCATCCTTGTGTGACTTGGTCATCGGAAGGCCAATCACAAAATCCATAGTCACCTCTTCCCATTTCCACTCGGGAATCAGTAATAGTTGCAATAAACCTGCAGACTTCTTATTCTCCATCTTAACTTTCTGGCATGTCATGCACGTTGATACATACTGAACCACATCTCTCTTCATTCCAGCCTCACCAATATTTCTTCTTCAAGTCATGATACATCTTTAAGCCCAGGGTGTACGGTATACTTGCTTCTGTGAGCTTCGTCCAATATCCTCTTCCTTAAGCCTTGGGTGTCAGGTACACATATCCAGTCCCGAAAATACAGTACCCCTTTCTTGTCGGTCCGAAAACCTTTACCTCTTCTCCCAATCTCTTTTCCTTTGAAACCCTGAAATTCTACACTGTCCTGTTGGCCTGTTATAATTTCCTGCTCCAGATCGGGCTTCAGGGTCAAGTTACTTACACAAATCTTCCCTTCTTAAACTTCTGCTTTATGCTCCAGTATTTCCTACACTGCCAACACTTCCCGAATTCTCAAGTGTGCTATCTTCACTTTATGGCTCAAAGCGTCAGCTACCACATTTGCTTTGCTCGGATGGTAATTGATAGGGCACCTATACTCTTCCAAGAACTCCATCCATCTCTGCTGCCGAAGATTCAGGTCATTTTGCGTGAAAATGTACTCCAAACTCTTATGGTCGGTGAAGACTTCATATTGTGCCCTGTACAGATAATGTTGCCACTTCTTCAAGGCAAATACTATGGCTGCCAGCTCCAAATCATGGGTCGGATAATTGACTTCATGCAGTTTCAGTTTCCTAGACGTGTAAGCAATGACCTTCCCATCTTGCATCAGCACAGCTCCAAAACCTTTCTTGGATGCGTCCGTGTAGAGTGCATAGGGCGTGTTGGCCTCGGGTAAACTCAGTACTAGTGCTGTAACCAATCTCCTTTTAAGCTCTTGGAAAATCTTCTCGCACTTCTCGTTCCAAGCAAAAGCAACATCCTTCTTTAATAGCCGCGTCATCAGTGAAGCCAGAGTAGAGAAGTTCTTAATGAAACGCTAATAGTACCCAACCAACTCAAGAAAACTTCATATCTCGGTAATATTCTCCGATTGCTTCCAATTAGCTATGGCGTCCACCTTGGCGGGGTCCACCTTAATTCCATCCTTGGATATCACATGGCTAAGAAAGGATACCGAGCTCAATGAAAACTCACATTTGCTGAACTTAGCAAAAAGTTTGCATTCCCTCAGCTTTTCCAAAACCAATCTTAAGTGCTCCGCATGATCCTCTGGATTCTTAGAGTAGATTAAGATATCGCCGATGAAAATAACCACAGACTTATCCAAATATGGCTGAAAAACTCAATGCATCAAATCCATGAAAATCGCTGGTGCGTTAGTTACACCGAACGACATTACCATAAATTCATAATAGCCATACTACATGTGGAAAGCAGTATCAGGAATGTCTTCCTCCTTAATCCTCACCTGGTAGTATCCTTGCCACAGGTCTAACTTTGAAAAGCAAGCTGCACCTTGAAGTTGATCAAACAATTCGTCGATCAAGGGTAAAAGGGTACTTGTTCTTGATCATTAAGTTGTTCAGTCCCCGATAATCGATGTATAATCTCATGGTGCCATCCTTCTTCTTAACAAACAATACCGGTGTTCCCTACGGCAATGTACTCGGTCGAATATATCCTTGCCTCACCAACTCTTCCAGTTGCTCCTTTAATTCCTTCAGTTCTGTCGGTGCCATTCGGTAGGGGGTTCTTGACACAGGTTTCGCTCTAGGAATCAGGTCCACGGTAAACTCAACTTCCTGTTCAGGGGGTAAAGAAGTGAGCTTAGTAGGGAAAACGTCTGGAAAATCCTTTACCACCTCAGTACTCTCCAAGGTACACTGATATTTGGGTTTGTTCAGAAGATACGCCAGATATCCTGCATATCCGCTCCTAAGCAACTTTCGAGCCTTAGCCCCAGAAATCAAGAATTTCAGTTCCTTTGCTCGCTTACCGTTAAATTCAATCACATTTCGCCCGGGTCTCACAAATTGCACCGTCTTGACCTTGCAGTCAACACGAGCTCCGTGCTTCGATAACGAATCCATGCCCATGATTAGGTCATAATCATCAATGGGAAAAATTATAAGGTCTGCTTCCAGAATCTCCTTTCCTACCTTAACTTCACAACTTTCCATTAACTTACCCACTTCTACCACTCTTCCTAAAGGCGAGCTTACTACTAAGGTATAGGGCAATTCTTTTCCTTCCCAACCCAGATGCAATACACATACCTTACTTACATAAGAGTGTGTGGATCTTGGATTTATCAAAACATTAACAAGACGGCCTTAGATAGAAAGGTTACCTTCAATCACTGATGCATCTGCTCCAATTTCTTCCCGGTTCAGGGCAAATACCTTAGCCTTCACTTGGGGTTTCTGACCTCCCACTCTTGCTGTTCCAGCACCAGCACCTCAGTTGACTCCCATCGGCTACGTCGGGGCCGTCTGCCAAATCCTTAGAGGTTTAGGGTAGGCGTTCCTTAGATAGCCCGGGTCGCCACAGTTGAAGTACCTTCTTACTCCCCCATTGGTCCAGCAGTTCCTCTCGGTGTGACCACATTTTCCACAAGGTCGACAACTGAGATTTCTTTGCATCGGTCGTGACATAGGCACTCGAGGTTGCTTCTCCCATTTTCCCCACTGCATAGGGCCAGCAGGTTGCTTATTACTCGGAGGCCTCATTGGTGGTCGAGTTGGTTGAAAAGGCCTACTTACCGGTCGGTAATGATCTTCATTCTCTGTCCGGGAAGCTGCTTCCATGGCGGCTGTGTAGGATATTAGCGGCGATGGAGTTAATGCCTTTTTCAAATTTGGCCTTAGCCCCTTCACAAATTGTCGAGTTCGCTTCTGCTCCGTGTCAACCAAACATTTGCAGTACTTAGACAACTGTGTAAACTGGGCTGCATACTGAGCAACTATCATGCTGCCTTGCTTGAGGGTTTGGAACTCATCCTCCCTCTTCTCAGCCACCCACCGGGGAATGTACTTAACACAGAAAGATTCGGTAAAGTTATCCCATGTCCATTCCTACTCCTCTCTTTCCCAGTCTCTCTGTACCCGTTGCCACCATACTCACGATGGTCCCCTTAGTCGAAAAGTAGCAAACTTCACCATCCTTTCTTCCGTGAATTGTAAAATAGCAAAAATGTCCTCCATTTGTTCGATCCACTACTCGACCCTCTCGTCCTGCTCTACCTCCCTCTGGAATATGGGAGGTTGGAATTTTAGAAATCGCTCTAGGGCCTCATCTTCTCCTCGCGGTGATCTCTTAGCCATCTTGTCCACTCTCTTTGTCAAATTCTGAAGGATCGAAGCCATCTTGTCAAAAGCCTGACCTATAGTCACATCTCGGGTCTCTCAAAAGCTTCCATTGGCTCTTGTTGCAAGTGTTCCTCCATGTCAGGGGTGGAATGATGCATCTGCTCAAATTCTGGAGTCGATGACCCACTTTCCTACATGGTTCTGCTATGAACGACTGGCTTGCGTCTTGGTGCCATCTTTGATCACATTCACTCAAAGTCAGATAGTTACTAAGGGGAAAAGTATGCTCAGGTGCATGATCAGTTAATAATGATATCTACTTATTCCAAAAGAAATTTTGATGATAATATGTAGGGAAAAATCAAGTAATAAATAAAACTCATACTTTTCATAAAGAATCATACTTTCATGAAGAAGGGGTTATCACATTTATTTAATAAAATAATCGAGCCCTACAAGTAACATGCTTCTTTAAAAAGAATCAATGAACAAAAGAATGTAGATCTCAAATGAGAGAGAAAATGCCGCTAGTCTTCTATACTCTACTCGCTACTAGAGTCAATAGAGCCATTTGGATCGTTAGAGGTTGGTTCCACGAGCCACCCCACGGAGCTATCGAGTTTTCCCACACAATCCCTCGCAAAGCCCATCGAATATGCACTCTCACTTAGCTAACCTAAATCAACCCCATTGCCCCTCTTGGCTCTCATGGCAGTCTCATAAAACTCATCCAAAGCTAGCTTGATCACACTCTTAGGTGCAGGCCTCTCATCCTCCGAGTCATATAAGTCAAACAATCCCTCTCTCCTCAGCTTAGCATCTACCCCCAGTCTATATCGAGGTCTACTCCTCTTAGGACTCTCTTCTAGCTTCCCTTTTCCTCTATCCTCCGTTCCTAGAGCAGGCTACCTAAGTTCCCTCACTACCGGGGTAACTCCATCCCTCAGCCTATGTCCCTCATCACTGGACTTTTTGAGATCATAATAAGTAGAAGTCCTATCAAACTCACCTATCTGTGGGGTCCGGGGAGCCTCCCTCGCTACCTCATCCTCCTCCTCTATCTCATCCATCTCTCATTCGCTCTCATCATCACCCTCATCCCCAAGCTCGTCTGCCTCCCCTTCACTCAGCTCGGTCATCCCCTCATCTTCCTCAGCCTCACTGGCAAGCTCACCTACCTTGCCCTCATTATCCCCATCATACTCACCTATGCCCCCATCAACCTCCATCTCCACCTCAACAACCAGGTTATCTAGCATAGGCGGCTCATACTTCATCTCGTCCAACCAATCTCCCTCAGGCTCTGTCTCCGAATCAGACGAGGGTGGTTCTGCTACGGGTAGTGGGGCAAGTGGATTCCCGCAACCAGTGGGCCAGTCTCTGACAGCCGATGCAACCCTCTTGACCATCCTATAAACAAAACGCACAGATTAGAACCAGATCAAAATACTTAAGGAATAAAAATCCAGCAAGTCAAATAATTACCTAAACCTAGGCTCTAATACTACTTGTAACACCCCCTACTACGTACCCTAAAAAGGGCGGCGATATCGCCCCGTCTCGAGGATAAGGGGTCTTTAAAACGAGGTATATAATATAAAGGCAAACCCAAGAAATCAAACTTAGATAAATAAAAGAAAACTCCTATTACATCAGGCTCAAATTGGGATAAAACTAAATAAAAACAAACATCTAATCCAGAAGCATAAACCAACAATTGTCTCTCAAATATAATAGAAATAACATAAGCTTCAACTATTACAAATCCCGCTTGCTCAGCATAATCAATCTCCTGAAAACATGATATGAAACAGTGTGAGATTAACATCATAGTAAGTCATGTGTGTGCACGTGATACTTTGAATAGTTTATGTATGCATAGCTGAAAACATTTACAGAAATATTTGGCAAGTTATAAATAATTTCTCTTTGCAAGGAGTGGGTTTTCTCATTGTCACACTTTGTACAAAATAACTCATCTACTTGAATAAACAGTCATGTCACCACACTTTGGGCTCCATGATAAGAAACTGTTAAGGCACCATACTTTGTGCACCTTGCCAGCACCAGATTACCACACTTTGGGCATTCTGATCAAATGTGAGTGTACAGCCCACCGGGTAAGATACTCCTCCATCTCTACACCCAACAAAACCATCTAGGTGTCAATGCTAGGAAAATAAATAATACCTTACCAGGTACAAATGCTAGCTCAGACCAGCTTGACTAACCAATACTGTCATTTTCTCAAGCGGAGCTTATCTTCTGGAGGTGGCCGTCTGCCAGAAGACTCACTCACGCCCTCCAAGACTAGTATTGTTAGCATACCTTTATTAAATACTCAATGAACATATCTGTCAATTCTAGATTCACAATAATGATTCCATACCTTGGCTTTGTAAAATGTGGTTTTCTTGAAAAAGGAGTTTTCTAAAATATTTAAGAGAAAGAACAGTTCTTGACAAAGGCATTAGGTTAACAAAACTATTTAGAGAATAAACATCCACGTTTACAACCTAAATAATCATAGTTCAACAATAGCTTCACAAAGCTTTACAACATTCGACTTGCAATCACATACATTTAACAAAAGAGTTTATGCAAGGACATACTTGATATGCCTCACATAAACAAGATAAAATCACAACTTGCTTCCTTTAAAAACCCTCCTGATCTAGAATCACATAATATCATGATCAGGGTCTCAATCAACTCAAGTATGCATTTAAACTCATTTATTCCCATAACAAATCATGATCCATTATCTAACTTCAAATAAATCACTCAATCCTTAAAGTACATACACCATGACCATATATCCATCAAAGACATGAATAATATATCAAAAAGGTCTTGTCTTAACTAACACAATTCACATCCATCATTATCACATCAAACATAGCATCGCTATCTATTGAACAGGTTTAATCCATTACTCGACTCCAAACATTCATCTATCCCAACTAAGCACATTTATCATGCTATCATACTTCCATAGATATCATCAATCCCATTAGATCTTAATTTCGACATCAAGGGTATGAATCCCCTTACCTTACAACCACCGGATTAACAAGGTCTCGGTGCTCCTATGATGATCGTCCCAAGTTCGTTTGAGAAGAAGAGAAAAGCTGCCTTCTTTGCTCCTCTTGACCGAAAATTGAGAAAGAAGATGGAATCAACCTCTATGTGGCGTGATTCAAGGGAAGGAAAAGAGAAGAATCAATGGAAGAAAGGAATCAAGAGGTTGAGAGGTCTTTTGCTTACCTTAGGGAGTGCTCAATTTTTTTGGCCTAGGATTTCTCTTGAGTTTTCAAAAATTGCAGAGGAGGTTTGCTGGAATTTTTCGTGTAGTAAGGTTGGATTAGGCGGCTATTGTGGTTTAGGGTTAGAAGAGTTTGATTTAGGGTTAGAAGGTAATGCTAAGAAGGACTCATGATGGCTCTAGGTTTCTTTGGCAACAATGGCGAAAAACTGCAGCTTGTTGCACTCTTATTGCTACCGAAATTGAGAGGAGTTGACAGCAGAAAAACAGTTTGAAGTTGCTCTCCTAAGTTGGCCGAAAACTGCTCAAGGGAGGGTTGTGTGTGTTCAGGTTTTTTGGCCAAAACAAGGAAGAGTTTGTGTGGGTTTTAACAACCAAATTCTGTGTGAAAGAGGAGTTCTTTGCTGTGCGAAATTTGTGAGCAAAAGAGAGGATTTTCTGGATTGTTTTGGCTGCTATTCTGTCCCCAATTCAGAGAAGGAATAATTAGTGCTTTAGGTGTTGTAATTGGCCAATTCAGTAAGGAGTTTTAGTAGGGTTTGAAGTGTAGAATTTCGTGCATTGCACTGAGCAAAGCTAGCCAAAATTCCTATGCACAAGCTGGCCGAAATTCTAGAAATTTTAGTGGATAAGATTTGTGTAGCTAAAGTAATATGATTTGGTGAGAGGTGTTCTAGGTGCTTTGAGCTAGGTTTAGAAGAGTTTGATTGCCCTTAGGATTGCAGGATTTTCGTGCAGCTTGTGCATGCACAAGGCTGATCGAAATTGGCAAGATAAGAGGAACAAATATATGGTTTGTTTAGATTTAGGATAAAGGTTGATTTGCAAGAGGATTTAGGATAAGATTCCCCTAGTATTGGAAGAGTTTGTGTTGAGCTAGAAGTCCTCCAAAGGTGGCGGCACTAAACTGGATAAATTTCCAGATTTTTAGCTAGGTTTCTATGTTCAAAATCAATAAGAAATCTAACTAGAAAAATAACAAATTAATTTCAGCTATCTAATATAAAGTCTGATAAATTAAAAATAAGCTGGAATTTAATTATTCCAGCTAAGGTTTTTCAAAAATTAAAGAGGATAAAAGATGAAATAATATTAATCTTTATCCTTATAAAAAATCCTTGAATTTAGGAGATAAATATGGAGACTTATCCCCTAAGAAGATGGCGCTGGAATTTTAAAAAGGAAAGCTGGGTTTTTCGGCCAAGCATGAGGAAAATCTAGGAAAAAGAATTCAAAAAGAAAGCTAAGATTCACAAGAGGTAAGTTTCGAACTCAGGTCACCAAGGAATAATCACCAAACCTAATCACTATTCCAAATCAACTCCGATGTTACTATTTCTCTAAGAAATTCTTTTCACCCTAATTTTCATCCCTCCATTTCCTCTACTAAATTTCACCTAAAACAGTTTCCAATTAATGCAACAACACAATTATTTCCCCATCAAATAAATTAAATGCAAGAGCAACCTTGAAAATCACATGCACCTATGCAAGAATAATTTTAAGATAACACATGAAATGCGAAATGCTATGTAATGCATGACTTTTTCCCCATAGGTCAAAGGTGGTTTTGGGCGGGGTATTACAATCATCTTATTTGCGTAACTTGACGCCTTAGTAATCTACATAACATTTTATAGTCCTGTGTAACATATCATCGATTATTTTTTGCATTGCTTTTGATTTTTGGTCCTAATATTCTTTAGAATAAAATGTATCACTCTGTAGTAATAAATTCCATTTAGGATAGAAATGCAGTGAGCTCCTAATCCTTTGTCACCATCCTAATTTAATTGTAACCAAAAGATTTATCCATAAAAAATAGAGCTTCGTGGCCAGCAGTTGTGTCTACCATCAGTTTAAGTATAAGCAGAGGAAAACAATCTATTGGACATGCAAAATTTAGATTCTTAAAATCAACATAAATTCAAATTTATCAATTTTTCTTTCTCACAAAGACAATATTCATAACTTAAGTTGAATACGTGACTTCTCAAATGAAGTTGGCTTCAATGAGCTTATTCATATTTGCTTCAATTAACGGAACCAACTAAGGTTGAAATTTTCATTGGGCTTACTTTTCTAGTGTCGCTCTAATGTGCAAATTTTGGGTCTATAAAAATCATCAAATTTAAATCTATCCATTAGTTAAGTTTTAATTAAAACATTAATCCCAAAATACACGTACGAGCAAGTATACTTATCGCAAGCATAGCATAGGGAATTAACGAGTATTGATCCTCAAAAGAACAAGTACACACTAATTACTTTTCATTCATTATTTAACCAACCAAATAAAGTGATAATAAAAAAAATAAAAAATATATATACAACTCAAGGATATAAAAATATGCAATTTTGATAAAGGCTTTTGAAAATATGATAATGAATCACTTAGCATATATCATAATCAATTATCATCTTGGTCTCATGAAGGATTTAAAATAGACCCACTTTGTTTGCAATTCATAGAATCACTATCTTCTAATTAAATTAGTGAACATATTTTGTCTCAACCAATTTATTCAAAAGATGCATTAAAATCAATTCTCATATAAATCTTTATATTCTAGGTGATTTAAAACATAAAATTAGTCAATGAGCCTATATTCTAGCAATCATTAACAACCTTTGATTACCTAAGTTCTAGACAATTAATCCATTTTTCAAGAAAGTTAAAAGATAATAAATATGAAATTAATTAATTGAAGTCATTACCAATCCATTTTTCAAGCAAGTTAATAACAAAAACTAATCAACCAACTCCGTAAGAAAAACAAGTAATCAAATCCCAAGATAAATAATGAATTGATCAAAGTACTAAATTAACTCAAGAAGTCATGAATCCCAAAAATAATGTTAAATGAAATGGAAACATTAAGTACACAATTGTTTAAAGAAAATAAAATAAAGGTAAAAGAAAACATTTATAGACAAGACTCATTCTTTTCATTTGAAGACTCTCTTGAACAACCCTCCTTGAATGGTGAATCTCTCATTCTTTGAGTGATTGGAATTTTTTCTCTTCGATTCTCCTTTTTTCTCTTGTGTTTTCTCTTACTTTTATAAAATTCTTTGATACAAAATTCGTTGCTTAAGGAGTTTTGGTTGAGTAGGAATTAGAAAATATCGAAATCATTGAAAATTTTCTAAATTCATACACAGAATTCTCGCACTCCAGAACGGACCTGGCGTCGGGTCCAATTGACCTACCTGGCACCAAGTATGTTCTGAAAATTCTCCAGTTTTGATCAAAATTAACTCAAATCTGCAGAAATTTGTCAAAAATATTTTCCACAAGCAAAATGTCAAATAGGAAAAAATTTGCCTAGTTATTACAATAAAATTATCTCAAAACAATCTCAAATAATTAGAAAAATAGTGATGATTTTAACCTCTATCAATTCCCCCACACTTGAACTTTTGCTTGTCCTCAAGCAAAACACTTAATGCTAAGAAAATCATCAAGAAAACACAAGCTTTTATTTTTCCACAAATTTTTAAACATAATAAGGATATAACTTTCTTTGAAACTTTAGATAAAACTTTTGTCATTGACACCCTTTGAAAACAATTCAAACTTGGAAACATTTGATGAGACATCACAAAACTCTTTGAAGTCTAATTAATCAAGTGTATACCTTAGTCTAAGAAAATTATTTCACTCTTCAAGTTAAAAATATAGATAACATGAACCATATAAGTCAAGTTATCTACCAACTCAAGCATTATGAATCCAAAATTGTACAACTCAAGTCATGATATAAGGAAAGCACTACAATTTTTTCTCTCAAGTTTTTTTCAATAACTTAAGGAATTAATAGCCTCAAGTATATGGATTTCTCTTCACACATTGTATTAGCCCCATTTTAGTCATCACTCATCATTTTTTTTAACAATTTTTCTTCTCTTTTGCTTTTGGGAATTCATAGTCTCAAGAAAATGGATTTCTCTTCACTATCCGTATTGGCTCATATAATCAAGTAAAAATAATTTTTTTTCTTATCTTCAAAGAGGAAACAACAACTCATTTTTCTCAATGTTTCAACTCACACAATTTTTTTCCACAATTCTCCATAATCTTTCCTCTCCAAGATCTTTTATCAATTCATATTCCTCATCACAACTCAAAGCTAAGCAAAGTTTGAACTCATAATATAAGAGTTAGCTAATAGACTTTCCCCACATTCATTATATCTTCTATATTCAAACTAGATGAGTCAAATAATATTCAAATACCAATGCATAAATAAGTTTAATCAAAATTCTCAAGTCTGGACAATATCGTATCCAATAAACCAATTTCATAACAATCCACCAAAAAAATGACAAAAATTCATATCCAAGTAAGAAAAAGAAGTACAATCTTGCTTAAATAATGAAAACCACAAAAATTTGAAAATTTTCACACAAAAAATGATATGAAAAATATTTCTTCAACACCATTCTCCCCCTACACTTAAACTAGACATTATCCTCAATAGCCAAAGCTATAACAATAAAAGCAAAGCTAAGAAGATCAAAATCAATAAAGAGGAAGAATAAAAAGAAGAAAGTACATCTATTACATCGTAGGTCCACCATGTTCGGACCACCACAAGGAGTAGTCATTGGAAAAGTCACAAGAGTTCCTGATGTCAAAAGAAACAAAAACAAGAAAACATAAATCTAGAAAAAGAAAGAGAAACAAAGGAAAAGAAAAGAGAACTAAAAGTTAGGAAAGGTCATTAAAATTCAAAAGTAAAGAAAGAACAGAAAGGGTCAGAAAATAAAATAAAATACAAGTACAGAGAATAAGTCAATAGTCCTCATCATCATCCTTATCATCGTTATCCTCATGAAGATCGTCGGCTGCGCGACCCGAAGATGCTCCCATAGATTGTTGGATCAAAGTTGCGACTTTCTGATCTTGGACATCTTGGCATCGATGAATATCCACAATGGAGTCTCAGAGCTGAAAAAGGATAGTCATTTGGCTTTCCAGTTAAGTCTCCACTCGTACCTCAAAATCAGTATGGGAATGAGAACCAGTGGCACGGGTAGAAGGTCTAATAGGCTGCTCCTCCTTCTCTTCATCCTTATCGGGAGGAAGCTCCACCATCCCGGGGTGCTGTACCTCAAAAGGTTTATTCCATCGCCTTTCTTTCTCATCATAGTTATAACCATACTGAACCAACGTATGCTCAGTCACGAGGTCACGATCGTAATAGGCTCACTAAGCTCTCCATTTAATCTTGCTAAAAAATCTCTTAGAATGCACATAATAACCAAAAGGAATTTAAAAGTTTTGGCTAATATGCCAGGGTAAACAGCCTCTTGCATAGGCTAAATAATAATAGGAGCAAGGAGAATAGGGTCACTCCTCATTATCTTATCCAAAATGTACAGATCAAGGACCCCAGACTTATTGAAGCCACTAGCTGTAGGGTAAACATTGAAAGTAAAGATGTAGACTATGGCACACAATTGAGCCTCAAGGTCATTATTGGAGTAATAACGATTTTGACCTATTTGCCCTTTTCTCCACATGTTCAAACTTGCCCTCACAGCATTTACATCCCAGGTAAGCTAAAAAATGACATTTTGGTTATTATGGTCTACAGCAATCCATTGCCCCTCATCAGGTACTCCCAAAATCCTGGCTAGTCTAGCCATTTCAAACTCAATGGGAATCCCTTTTACTATGGTAGATATAACCTGAAGGTTATTTTTCTTCTTGTCCCTCATATTGGCATAAAACTCTCTTATGCACATAGGACAGTAAGCACCTTCTATTCTAATGATAAGCTTCCACCCCAATCGCCTAAACATAGTAGAAAGCTCCAAAAAATTATCTAAAGAAGGCTTATATTGCTTTTCTACTATAATTTTGTTGTGTTGGTAATTTTGATACTAAATTTGACACGTGGGGTTATAAAATTGGGTAGACTGGGTAGGTTGTAACACCCCAATACCTACGCCCCTATCAGGGCTGGGGATGTTACCTTGTCCATAGGATAAGAGCTCTTTATAACCAGGACACACAAAATAAATGAAAGAAATAATTCAAAATTAAACATATACAACTCAAACAATACATGAACAAGTCCTAAAATAATAAATAAATGTCTGTTAAAGTCTCTCAAATGAAATACATCAGAAAGAAATAAATCTTCAAAACATACGCAATCTCTACTTAATAACCTTCACAGTAGGATCGACTTGAAACATGGCATAAAAAGTGGTGAGACATAAATCTCTGTAAGCCGTGTGTGCTTTGAGTGTTTTAGGTAAAACAGTTCATGTATGCAAGTTGAGAAATTCCCATAAAAGAAAGTGCTGGCAAGCCTCACAACCCCTTAGAAGAGGTAGCCATGGCACCACACTTTGTGCACCATGACAAAATAACGTTTAGAATTCCACACTTTGCATATTGATACAAGGTAGGTGTACGGCCCACCGGGTGAGAAACTCTTCTATCTCTACACCCTAGACTTACCAGTTGTCCATTCTAAAAATACATAGTACACTTGACTGAACTTGCTAGCTCGGATCGGTACGACCTACAGGACTGACATCCTATTTGGGAAAGACTCACCCCTTAGAGGTGGCCACCTACTGAGAGACTTACCTTAACCCTTCAAAGACTAGTCTTAGTAGTCTACCCTTATTAAGTACTCAATGCTGTGTTTGTCCCACTTGGGAAAAAAAAATCATACATTGATTCTCTTTGAAATGGCGATTATGGGTTCCAAAATTTCTTGTCAAAGTTGAGTTTTAGGAAAAGTTTAGCATTTTGTGTAAAATTCCTTGTTCAACTTTAATTGGTTTGCTAGGTTGAAAAGAGAAGGAAAATTGTCTATAATTGCATCCAAAGTACATTTCTACATATACATCATGTTTTGACTTACCGAGGCGATTTTCATATTCAAAAACCTTATGCAAGGACTTACCTGTTGTCTTGTTTTCATAGGTAAAATAATCCTCCAAGTTGATGATCAAGTCAACCTAGCCTTGCCCGGGGTAATCACAAGATTTAAGTTACTATCAGCCCAAAAATAACCAATAAGCCACACATACATAACACTCCAAAGCCCCTTATACGAACCATCAAATCAATCCCCAACCTTGTTTCAATAACAAAATCAAACAACTATTCACTCTATCTAAATTAGCACACATGTTAAGGATAGTCTATAAATAAAATCCAAGAATCAATTTGTAGGTTAAATAAATAAATAAATAAAGACTAGCATATATATGTTTTAAACAACATATGGTAAGCCTAGTAAGTATTTAATAGATATTAAATAAGACATGCCTTTAAAATAATAATTAATAGATACATAGACAATAGCAAACAACCAAATAATAAATTAATAAATTAGTTAAGGAATGATCATCTAATAAATAAATGATTGACTAACACGTAAATCTCTAGTGAATAGATAGCTATTTAATAATTAGATAATGAAATAATAAATAATTAATGAATGAATAAATAAACAAATAAATATTTCATAATTAAATAATAAATAAGTAATTAATTAGTAAGTAAATAAATAAATAATTAGTAAATAGATAAATAATTAGTAAATAAAAGGTTGACTAATAGATAAATACTTTAGTATATAAACAATTATAAATAAATAGTCAACAAATAAATAGTATTTATCTAATACATAAATGATTAATAAATAAATTTAAATGTGTAACCAACTATTACCCAAGCATTCGACAAATAGATAATCAAATAATAAATAAATAAATGCTTATTGAATAAGTAAATAAATGGCCAGTATTTAAATAGGTGATTAATAAATAAGTACTTAGGAATTAAATGAGAAATTAATACGTAGGTAAATGATTAATGAATAATTGAATAAGTAATTAATAAAGCATAAATAATAATTATAATAGTCATGATAATAATAATATTAATAATAGTAATAATATTAATATCATTTAAAATTAATAAGGTTGATAGTATTCAACAATAATGATATCAGAAAATAATGTTTAACATAAACAATAGTAATGGTAATTGCCCACAAGATGAATCAAATTAGAGATTAAAATGGGTAGTGCTAAATCTATAATAATACTAGTAGTACTGATAGCACAAATAGTACTACCCAGGATAGAATATTAATTTATCATCAATACTACATACGGTAAAACCCATTGCCTAACTTGGTTGCACAACTGACGCCCACCTCCAGAAACCATAGCAGCCAACAAGCATGCCTTACGAGAATAAGAACAAAAGATAGTCAACCTTGTGCATTATCCAAGGTTTACAATGTTCCTATCAGACAACAAAAATACCCCCAGAGAACATGCTTTCAACCATAGCACCATTCTCAAGCCACAACAGTACAGGTTTCAAACCAATTTAATAGGAATTTATATTCATGAAAGGAACCACCCTATTCCAAACCATCCCACGTACAGCGAAAAAGAATGATAAGAGAGGGCCAAGATTTACTTGTTTAAAACTAGACAGAAAATGACGATCGCGGCTGAGATACTTTTAGCCAAAAGTCCTAACTTCCTAGCTAGGAGATCCCTTGGACTTTGGTAGATAGTTGGCTCGGCATTTGCTCATTCCGATCATTGATTGGAAACCAAGTGTTTTGTTGTTTTGGTAAATTGGAATTTGTTTCTCTTGGGTTTTGTAAATATGGATACACAGAACTTTTGCAGTTCTAAAAGTCTTCTTGAATGTTCTGGGAAAGAAGAGAAGGCTTCATTTTGGGTTCATGAGTCCTTTTTTTTTTTTTTTTTGGGTCACCAGCCCTTGGTTCACCGGAGAGTAAAATGGAAGTTTGAAATTCAAAGAAACTTCCCAACCGGAGTAGGAAGCTGGGTTGATAAAAGTGTGAGTAAAACAAAGAAAGGATTTACCATCTTCAAGGCTGTCACTCCAGGAGTTGATAAACTCAATTACAGTAGATTTTTATTATTATTTTTTTTGAAAATGAAAATAATACAAAAAAAATTGGGATAAAAAAGAAAAGAGTATGCGGGAGGTGGTTTGAACCCGGGTTCTCTCAAATTCAACCCTCAATTCTAACCAATTATCCACAACAGCTTTTGTTTTGCTAATTCCAACATATATCTTATCACCAAACAACCCAAAATCTAATTATTCTTTCCTACCCTTGATACTAAATTTTAAAATCCTTCCTCTCCCATACTAAATTTCCCAAGCAACCCAAATAATCATAATAACATAATCAAGCAATACAAAGCTCCAACTACTTAACCACATTACTTCTTATTTTTCCAACCAAATTCTCTTCTTATCTAAGCCTCAAGCCAACTTCCTATTTCAACCTCAATTAAAATTACCTTTTTACCCTTTCTACTCAACAAGTACAAATAAATCATATAATCTATAAACCATAATTCTAAGGTAAACAAAATCATTCAAGAGATATATTTTATGCATGATGTCATGCTATGCATCCGGTCCCTCTTACTCTAAGGTAGGTTTAGGTGGGGTTTTACATAGGTAAAGGCTCGAAAGAAGGTGTAGAAGAAGATGCATCTCGAGCTTTCTTAACCCCCAGTGCTAACCTCCTAGGTCTCTTAGACATGATGGAATGATGAATAAAGGTAATAGAATAAAAAACAGGACTCCCTTAAACTCACTCTTTACAACACAAATAAACAAAACTTTTAACCGTCTCACTCTCACCCCAACTTTCAACACAACCAACCCCTCAACACCACACGATATCCAACACAATATAACACACTCTCCTCCAATAAATCTGCAAGAAATATAGCCATTGTCCAATTCCAAATACAATATAAATAAGCATGATTAAACCACAATGCTCAATACCCACCAATTAACAATGTAAATCTTATTACTCCAATGCTAAGTTTATCATGAATAATTATCATATATATAAGCAAACTCAAAATTACACCTAAAGAAGGCATGCTTAATAGCTTCCAAAAATATGTAAATCATGAATGTCATCAATTATATAGCATTGTCAATTATATTCCCATGCTAACAAAGCCTCAAAGAAAGTAATATTGGCAGTCAATGCATTCCATCATAAATATACAATAATTTTTGCCCAAAAATCCATAGAAAAATACAAAAAATTCATAGGATAAATCGTAGAAAGTGTAGAAAAATTATACCACAATGATCTTCAATGTATGGGTAATGATCCTATATAAAAAGATTGAAGCAATCATGCACCAAATAAAAGGATTGAAAATTTGATTTTGGAAGAAAAGATTGGATTTTTTCTAATTTTAATCTAAAACTTCAAGAACAAAATAAAGATTTTGTGTTTGGAAGGTGTTTTGGAGGTTTAGAAAGTAACCCGATAGTGTTTTGGAGTTGAACTTGGTGATGGGTTGAGAGAAAAAATAAGGTAGATGAGAGTGTGATACGATCTTGGGAAGCACCAATTGTTGTGGATTGAACTCAAAACAAGAACCCTAACAAACTTACATATTAGAACAACAAAATGCAAAGCAATTAACACTCTTGTGATAATGTGAATCTATCGTACTTCGAAGACACCTTAACACCCTAATCTAACTAGAGATTATAATACCAAGGATAGGAATTTAAAGGCACCTAACTCAATCCTATCAAAGACACTACACAATCTAGCATATAAGAATAGAAATAAAGTTGAGATTATCCCTTAAGATTTAGAGATAAGATAAAAAAAAAAAATCTTTTGATTTAGTCTTGATATTTAATGGACATCACCTAAGAGGATCACCCTCTCCAAAGTTGTCAAAGAGTTCTTGAACTCTTACAATTTCATATGCCTCCAAAGGTTTTTAGTTTGCAATGATATAATAGTATATATATAGATGTCTTGTCCTAACTACTTTGTAAATATTACAAAATGGCCCCAAAAAAGTTGAAAAATGTCAGGGGTTCGGATTACATAATAGGGCCGGCGCCAGGTAGGCCTCCTGGGGGTGGTACCAAGCCTAATCTGGAGAAAGACTACTCGTATGCAAAAAGTTAGAACAAACTTCGGGACTTTAACCAGTCCACAGCCGGCGTCGATGCCAGGTTTGTTCTGTTGGAATAGTATTTACGTCTGATGCGTATTTATTTGGGTATAAAAATCATATAAAAATAAGCACATTTCCAACCAAGTTTAAATTAAAACGTTAACACCAAATTACACATATGAGCAAGCGTACTTATTATTAAGCATAGTATAGGGTTCAATCGAGTGTCGATGCTCCAGAAACAAGTATGCATTATTCACTATTCTTTTATTGTTTAACCGACTCAATAAAGTGAAAAGAAAATAAAAATAAAAATAAAAATAAATAAAACAATATATATATGTCAAGGATGGAGAATCATGTAACTCAAACCATTATTCTGACAAATATAATCTTAAAGTACCTAATCATTATTATAATTAATTATTCTCTTGGCATCATGAAGGATTAAGATATATTCACTTCTTTTTCAATCCATGAAATCACTATTTGTTAAACAAATTAGCATCACATATCCTATCTCAACTAATTCACCCAAAAGATGTATTAAACACAATCTTTGTTTAAATTTCCATATCCTGGCAAACTAAAAATATGAAATTAACTAATGAATCCATATCTTTACAGACATCAATTAACCTTTAATTATTCAGTTCTTAGCAATTAACCCATTTGTCTAAGCAAGTTAAGAGATAACAAATATGAAATTAATGAATTGAGATCACCTCAACCCCTTTGCCCAAGCAAGTTAATGGAAAGAAACAACCAACTAATCTCGTAATAAGTACAAGTAATTAAATACCAAGAATAACAATCAATTAATCAAAATATTAAAGTAACTCTAAAAATCATGAATACCTAAAGCAATGTCAAATTATAATAAACAATTAATACATCATTGTTCAAGAAAAAGAAAACAAAGTAAAAGAAAGCACTCATAGACAAGTCTCATTCTTCTTCCTTTGTAGACCTTCTTGTACAATCCTCCTTGAATTATTTTTCTCGAGAAAATATTGGTGATACACTCTAAAATATATCTAAGTCTCTACATTGTGTACCTTTATTTTCTAAGGTAAATTGGCCTTTATTTATAGGCTCACAAAGTTCCAAAAAGAGTCATAAGTAAAGAAGAAGTAATTATCTAAAAATCTAATGTAAAAAAGGATTAGTAATTAAAAGTCTAAATAAAAGTCTAAATAAAAACTACATAAAACTAAGGGTCCATCGCCTTTTGAATTGTGCAATTGGAAATTAATTTGTCTATGTCGTTTTCTGCTGAAGCACAATTTTGGTGAATTGGAATTGTAATTTGCTTGAAATCAGCTTCCAATTAAGCTGTGCGGAATTTGCTTTCTTTCAAGCCATGAAATTGCTGAGCCGTTCTTTGTTGTGTTGGCTCGATTTAAGCCGAATAGAATTGTCCAGCCACACAAAAGCTGCTGAATTTCCTTCTTTTTTCCTATTATTGCACCGGCTTAATTGAGCCACAACTCAAACCACCACCTGCTTCCTTTTCCTTTTGCTTTTGTCTTTTGCAGTCCCTTTTGTTGCTTTGCTTTGCATCTGGGCCCCACTGAAATTCTTTCTTTTCTTTGTTGTTGCATTGGCTCGGTTGAGCCATGACTGAAGACCGAATTTCCTTTTCTGTTTTGCTTAGCCGCAAGCCACCAAAATTCCTTTAGCCATTTTTCTCATTTTTCCTTTCCAATTTCAATTGCAACCAAATTGCTCTGTTCCTTCAATTTCTCTGCACTTTTAATTCTCTGTTCTTTCCAGTGGAAGACCGGTGTAGGCTCCCCTTCCTGGGCTGGTGCTGGTCTTGTGCTGGAAAATTACACAATTAGTTCCAAATTTCTCATATTTTCGCATAAAATTACAAAAAAGCATTTTTATAAGGGAAATATCAAATATGAAGGAATATGACTAGTTATTGAATAAAAAGTGTCTTAGTTTAGCCTTAAATAATTAAAAAAAAAAATGACTAATTTAGGCCCTATCAGCGTCAAATTTTTAAGAGTTTTTGCAGATCACAGATAGCACTTGGTCGGGCTACACGGGTTGGCGTCAGGTACGCATTGTTGGGCATCGTTTCAGCGTGAACAGCTTTCGATTGAAATCCTTCGTACACCAGCAACATGGTCCATTCTCGATCCTCTTCCGTTCTCTCCTTGATGTTTTGCATTCCAAATATTGTTCTTGACCTCTAAGGTAGCCTTAGTTGTCCCTTTAATCTTCCAAATAGTCTTGAAGCCAAGATTGTTTCCATTTAAGGCTCCCTTGGGTCGCATTCCTTCATGTGCTATTTTGCCCTTTAATCCTTGTTCATTTGTTTGCTTGACCTTCCACAAGGATTGTTGCCTTCTTTGTACTCCTTTTGGCATTTCTTTTATTATCCACTTTTTCATTAATCTCTTGGCCCCTTAGTTTGTTGGCTTGGTTGGCCTTAAATTCTTGTTGAAATATCTTGAAAATAGATCTCACCCAAAGTGTTATGAGTTGTGGCTTGGACTTCTCTTTGTCTTTTTTTTATTGGCTTTCGTGCTTGGGGCGACTCCTATCATTTTTCTCTTCTTGGAAAGGATTCTTCCTCAAATTAAAACCTATACAAGAATTCAAACAAGAGAGTTTTTGTGAAAGTAAAATGTCATAGCTTTATACCTCATTATTCTTAATACTTTCTCTTTTCACTACCCACATATTTCCTCTCATTTTACCTCCTCTCATTTTTCTTTTTTTTTCTTCTTATTTGTCGCTCTTTGCTTTTTCTCTCCAACTTGAGGTGGTCACTATCCTCTCATCCCCGTCTTCTTTTGCTTCCTCAATTTTTATCTCTCTTTCTTCTCTCACCTCAACTTCTTGTTCCCCCTTCTTTTGTTCTTCCATATTCTCTCATTTTTTCTCCTCATTTCTTTTCTCACTCATTTTTTCCCCTCTCTTTCCCCTCTCTCCTTTCCTTTTCATTTTCTCTTAAGATATTTTAATCTCTCAAAACCTCATTAGGTGATAAGGGAAGTAGATTGATTTTCTTTTTATCTTTCCTCAAAGAATAAGTGTTTCTCTTCCCTTTATAGATTACATCTCTATCAAACAACCAAGGTCTTCCCAACAAAATATGCCCTACATGTATGGAAAATACATCACAAACCACTTCATCCTTATACTTCCCTATATTAATGGCAACCTTAGCTTATTTGTTCACCTTCACCTCTCCACATTTGTTTAGCCATTGTAACTTGTAAGGTCTAGGGTATTTTAAGGTTTCTATTCCTAACTCCTCTATTAATGAAACACTAATCACATTTTTACAATTCCTTTCATCAATAAGGACACCACATGGTTTTTTCTTGATTAGACACCTTTAAAAAAATATATTCTCTCTTTGTGAATTTTCTCCTTCTTCCACTCCCTCACAAGCATTTTCAACTTCTATTGCTATTCCAATCAATACACATGGTTGCTCAAGTATATCCCCATCTCTTTTGTCCTCTCTATCTCCTCCACTAGATTTGATGTCATTTTGTGAAGTTGAACTAGATGCTTCATTCTTACTAGTTTGACTCATTTTCATTTACTTTTGCACCACCTCTAGCCAACTTCTCTTTTTCTCTTCTTGTGGATGTGAGTTTTCTCCCACTTCATAAGTACTTGAAGTACTTTGGGAACCTTCAACTATAGCATGCATTTGCTCCCCTTCTATCTCATTCCTTGAATGTATTTTCTTTTTAACAAATTCTACTCCATTTTGTTCAACACCTTCTTGATCATTCTCCTGTAACATTCCTAATGGGTTTAACTCTTCCTCTAGAAGAATAGAATGTTGTAAATTCATTAGTCACCCCATTTGTTGAACTCAATGAATCTACGTCTTCTTCTTCATCATCACTAAGCTCCTCATCAAACTCATCAACATTTTTCTCAACTTCTTCATGCACTACTTCATCATTTTAATTAAGAATTTCTTGGCATTTGGCTTCCCTTTCTAACTTCTCTTCCTTCTCAAAGTCATGCAATTCATTTTTCTTATCCCTCTCAATGTTTTCGTCATTTCTTACCCTTCTTGGCTGTTGGAGTGTATGCCATCTAGACTAGTTTTCTGATGTAATTATTGATTTTATTAGTAAAAGAATTTATTCTCAAAATTTATTTGTGAATTTGCATTTTATTTGTGCATGATTTACGTTTGGAAAAGACCCATTGTGTTTAAGTAAGTGATCCGTGTGAATGGTGATCTTTCACAGTAAGGTATGGATCACGGGTTACTTAACACATAAATATTTGTTCTTAACCGATTAATGAGAATAGGAATCTCATCATGTTTAAGTTATTGTGTTATGAATTCCAAATAGGGAATGACTTACCTTTAGCCAGTGAGTAGTCCACGTAATTCATAGCATGAGCATATTTCGAATATGTAGAATAGTACTTGTAATAGTGGTTTCTATAAGTACTATTTAGAAGAAACCCAGACTATTACTGCTTCAGTGTAGACTAATACTCTACCACTTGAGTATGAGTTGTTGAAATTCGTAGACTCCTAAACGCGAAAAACATCCACGAATTCCTCCCGAGGACCCAAGTAAACGATTAAGAAGATCTAAGGTTTAATAATTACCTCTGGTTGCTGTAATCGAAATCCTTCGATTCTGATTGCGCTGTTGTACGTTCAACCCGAATAATCACCAGACGCTGCAGTATGCGAACGTCCTCTATCGGATACATACCGCGAACTCACTCGATACCCGGGGAGTGCTAGCGCCTAGGGTTTGAGAGGTTTTTTTTTTCTCTTTTTTGGTAGAGAATGGCACGAATGTTCTCAATCGAAAAATTGGACTATTGAAAAGACGGCTAGGATTTTCTTAAAAACCCCCGAACCTCTTAGAGTCCAACCCTAATAATATCTTATCATATTCTAATTTAAATTCAAATTAAATTTAAACTGATATGATAAGATTCTGCCATTATCTCGGTAATTTAACTAATTAATTTACCGAGTCAGATTCTTATAATCTGGACATCATCCAGATACATCGAATGTGGACATATTTCCAGATTCATTGTATCTAGTAAATTTTCTAAGTACGATTAACTTAGACATATTTCCAGATTCATCGAACCTGATTACAAAAAAAATAACCTAACAAGTTCGCTTATTGTGTGACCCTATAGGTTCATTTAATACTGGCAGTGTACCTAAATCATATTTAAATGGCCCACAAGTTATAAGCGGTTTCTAGCAAAATATTATAACTATCCAGGTTAAATAAAGATCGATGATCTCTTTGAACCAAACCATAATTTTATATTTAGTCCTTTTGTCACATGATATCCAGATTAAGCATAAGGCACGGAGCATGTCATCCTTATTAAGCTTAATCAATTATTTCTTGATTTCATAGTAGACTGTTCAAATAAATGATATCAATATCTTAGATTGATATATTTGAGCACGACCATGCATTTTTAACAGTCTAACTTATCAAGGGGCCCATAGATATCTCTCCCATATCTGAGAGGGACAAATTCCTTCACAATCAATCATATTCCTCTCCTTGATTTATTCTATATCTAACAGTAGTCTAATTTATTATCTGGTTAAAGACAACTTTAGACAATGTCAAAATATAGAATTTATCAAGTAGGAAACTATGATGAATCTAGGTCGAAGGACTTTTAATATTATTATGGCTAGAAAGTACTTATGACATATTCCATGAAGTACTCTCACAGTGGGTCATGTCCAATACAATGTTCTCTAACATTTATTTATGTCTTGACTCGATATCACAAATATCCATGGCCAGTAAAACATAGCCATCAAGTCACAAACATACTAATCTTAATTTATTATTATTCCAATAATAATAATCGATCAGGGATAATTTTAGAATAGTCACTGTATTCATTATAGGGTTTTACTATCAAGTCACGTACTTGATGACCAACAAAATAAAACTCACTATTCATGGAAAGGAAAGCTTCATATTATATAAAACATAATGACAATAGTATAAGTATAAATTGACTCTAGGACATATCCCCAATATGAGTTGGTGGTCTGACGAAGTTGGAAGCATGTACTTTGATATGTTGTAGTTGAGGTTCTATCGTAGAGCTGATATACTTGTATATTGGGTACATGTGACTAGTTAGTTAAGATAAATTTGTACGAGATAACTTATGTGCTCTATCACCCCTTGTGATTGTTCGAATGATCTAAATATCCAAGGCCCTGGGGAACATGATTTGGATATAAGCTTTAGGGTAGTTCCCTTGGAAAGCGGAAACATTCTAGGAGTCGTGGATTATTGGACTAGAAGTCTAAAAATAGTAGATGTATTTTAGAGAGGAGTTAGTACACTCTTCCTCTCTAAAATGTACGGCGACGTATAGAGGGGTATTTTAGTCATTACACTTGTAAGTCGGAGACTTTACTAACACAACATTATCCTTGGGGTCAATATTTCCTTATGGTGATATTAGAAAATATTTAAAATGTAAAATACAACTATTTCTATAGCAATGGTATTTTGGTTATTTTAGTAGCCGAGACGATGTGTCTTTTGATCCTCGGAATAGCCCATAAGTCCTGATGGTTTTGGGTTGAGGGATTGATCTTATATTAAAATGAATTTTATTTTATTCGAGTAGCCTAATTTATTTATTAGGTTAGAATAAAATTAAAGGTCCAAAGAGAGAGTATTATATATTGGCCCATTTGGGTTATTTAATTAATTTAATTATTGAACTTGTATTAGTCCTGGAATAATTAAATTAAATTAAATGCTTAACCTAATAAATTGTGCCAAGGCTTGAGGTTTATAATGGTCCATTGGGTTATTTAATTAATTTAATTATTGAGTTTGTTTTAGTCTAGGAATAATTAAATTAAATTAAAGGCTTAACCCGATGAATTGGGCCATAGGTCCAAAGGCCTATTTAATGGCTTAAACTTGATGTGGGCCTTAGGGCTTCTGTTGGATTTTTGAATGCCCAGATAATAATCTATCATTAAGGTTGTTGGGATTCAGAGGGAAGAACAGAGGTTCACAGAAGCACATTGTTTTTTCTCAAGCTGCTTATGTCTACTCTTTCTCTCTTTTCGCGATTTCTCTGTTCTCTGTGAGAACAAGAATAGACAAGTCTCTCCTGATTAATGCTCAATAGCATTTAGTCGGAGTAGAAAGATCATCCTCTTGATCCATAGCTATCACCAGGCGATTTAGGCAGGGTTATATTCTGAGAGCCAAGAGGATTCACGTTGATGCCCAAGAGAAGTCGTCAGCTTGCGGGACAACAACCGAAAGAACTAATCTCAGGACCAGAAGTGGTTTAGACTGAGACGCAGCTGGCACCCCCTAGACCAGTGATCACGCGTGGAGGTATAAAAATTTTTCCTTCCGTTGCATCTCAGCGTATGCTCTGTTTCATTAGCATGCTTCTGTGAATTTTTGTTTTGCCATGTTTTGCCTACAAGCAATGTCAGAGCATGGTTTATATGGAAAAATAGGTTACATGTTAGTGATGTGTCCGGGCTTGGGTGTAAAAATCATTCAAAAACTAAGCACATTCTCAATCAAGTTTAAATTAAAATGTTCAACCCAAATCACACATATGAGCAAGCGTATTCATCATTAACCGAGCATAGGGTTCAAACGAGTGTTGATCCTTAAGGAACAAATAGACATTAATCACATTTCTTTCATTATTTAACCGACTCGATAAAGTAAAAAACAAAGAAAAATAAAAATAAAATAAAATAAAACTATATACATGTCAAGGATGTAGATTTATGTAACTCGAGCCATTGGTTAGACAAACATGATCTTGAAGTATCCAACCTTTATCATAACTAATTATCTCTTGGCATCATGGAGAATTAAAGTAGTCTGACTTCTTTTCCAATCCATGAATCCTATCTTTTAGGTAACTTAGTGTCACTTACTCTGTCTCAACCAGTCTTACCCAAAAGATGCATTAAACACAATTCTCTTATTAAGTCCCATTCTCAGGCAAACTTAATGTATGAAATTAACCAATTGAATCCATACTCTGGCGGACATCAATTAACCTTTAATTAATCTGTTCTTAGCAATTAATCCTATTTTCAGGCAATTTAAAAGATAACAAATATGAAATCAATCAACTGAACTACCATCAACCCTATTCTCAAGAAAGTTAATGGAAAGCCACATCAATTAATCTTGTAATAAGCACGAGTAATTACATAACAAGAATAACAATCAATTAATCAAAAGATCAAATAACTCTAAAACCATGAATGTCTAAACTAATGTCAAATTACAATAAAACAATTAAAACATCATTGTCAAGAAAAAAAAAAGTAAAAGAAAGCACTCATAGACAAGCTTCTTTCTTCTTCCTTTGAAGACCTTCTTGTACAACCCTCATTGAATTGAAGAATTCCTCTTTTGATTGAGTGATTTTCTAAGATAATCAATGAATTCTCTCCTTTTTCCTTGTGTTTTTCATCTATTTATAGGCTTAGGAAGTGTTTAAACTCGTAAGTACAATGTTCTTGGCCGAGTAGATGTTGGAAGATACTAAAACTCCTCAGATTACAAAAAACCGCATAGAAAAAATCAAGCACCACCTTAACTCCAAGGCACAGCCGGCGTCGCCTTGGCTCTCGGAGCTGGCACCGGTTGTGTTCTGCTTCTCCACTTGTTCGCCGATTTTTCTCCAAAATTTGCACAATGTGTCCAGAATACAGCCAGCACCAGTTCTGTTCCGCTCTGTTTCAATAATTTTTCTGTCACTTCGAATTCCGTTTCAACAGCACACGGCTGGCGCCGGTTCTAGGGCTCTAGTCAGAGCCGCCTCTCCTCTACTTTGCGACGTTTTTATTTCGTTTTACCCTAAAAATCTGTAATGGTGAACAAAACACCTTTCCAAGAGAAAAATCTCAAATATGAAAGAATATGACTAGTTATTGAACAAAATGTATTCGAAATGAACCTCAAATAACTAGGAGAAACATGACTAATTTAGCCCCTATCATATTCCCCCACACTTAGCTCTTTGCTTGTCCTCAAGTAAAGTATCAAGAACAAGTAGGAAAACGCAAGATTTAACAAATCACTCAATTAATTTCAAAACCATATCTTCAATGCTTTCTTCATTTAAGAATATAAAACATATGATACTAAATCTTTCACAACCAATGCAAGACTTGTATTAGTAATAAATGACTTAGTAGAACCATCACAATACTCTACAATATTCTCAAACCATTGGAAAGAATTTAGTTTAAAAAGAATATGCATTCCATATGCTTAGTTTTCATACACTTGTTAGGGATATGCCCTAGAGTCAATTTGTACTTATACTATTGTCGTTATGTTTTATATAATAATATGAGGTTTTCCTTTCCATGAATAGTGCATTTTGTTTTGTGGTCATCAAGTACGTGATTTGATAGTAAAACCCAACAATAAATACAATGACTATTCTAAAACAGTCCCTAATCGATTATTATTATTGGAATAATAATAAATTAAGATTAGTATGTTTGTGACTAGATGGCTATGTTTTACTGGTCATGGATATTTGTGATATCAAGTCAAAACATAAATAAATATTAGAGAACATTGTATTGGACATGACCCACTGTGAGAGTACTTCATGGAACATGTCATAAGTACTTTCTAGCCATAATGATATTAAAAGTCCTTCGACCTAAATTCATCATAGTTTCCTACTTGATAAATTCTATATTTTGACGTTGTCTAAAGTTGTCTTTAACTAGATAATAAATTAGACTACTGTTGGATATAGAATAAATCAAGGAGAAGAATATGATTGATAGTGAAAGAATTTGTCCATCTCAATTATGGGAGAGATATCCATGGGCCCCTTGATAAGTTAGATTGTTAAAATGTATGGCCGTGCTCAAATATATCAATCTAAGATATTGCTATTATTTGTTTGAACAGTCTACTATGAAATCAAGAAATAATTGATTAAACTTAATAAGGATGACATGTTCCATGCCTTATGCTTAATCTGGATATCGTGTGACAAAAGGACTAAATATAAAATTGTGGTTTTGTTCAAAGAGATCACTGATCTTCATTTAACTTAGATAGTTATAATGTTTTGTTAGAAACCGCTTATAACTTGTGGGCTATTTAAATATGATTTATGCACACTGCTAGTATTAAATGAACCTATAGAGTCACACAATAAGCGAATTTGTTAGGTGATTTTTCTGGTAGCTAAATTCGATGAATCTGGAAATATGTCTAAGTTAATCGAACCTAGAAAATTTACCAGATACAATGAATCTGGAAATATGTCCACATTCGATGTATCTGGATGATGTCTAGATTATAAGAATCTAACTTGGTAAATTAATTAGTTAAATTGCTGAGATAATGACATAATCTTATTATATCCATTTTTAATTTAATTTGAATTTAAATTAAAATATGATAAGATATTATCAGATTTGGACTTTAAGAGATTCGGAAGGTTTTAAGAAAACCCTAGTCGTCTTCTCAACAGTTCGGTTCTGTTAAAAATGTCGTGCCTTTATTCACCAGAAAAAAAACTCTCAAACCCTAGGCGTTAGCACTCTCGGGGCAACGAGTCAGTTCGCCGTGTGTACTTATAGAGGACGTTTGTACACTACAGTGTCTGATGATCGTTTGTGTTGCACGTACGACAACACAATCAGAATTGATGAATCTCGATTATACCGAAGAGAGGTAATTCTGTAAACCTAAGGTCTTCTTAATCATTTACTTGGATCCTCGGAAGGGATTCGTGGATGTTTTCTGCATTTAGGAGTTCACGAACCCGAACAACACTCTCTCCACTATTCCGAGACATATCATGATTCTACTTAGATCAAGTAAGACTTTTAAGCTTGTAATGTAAGGCTAAAGGTTTGTAATGTAGCTTATCAAACGAAGAATATAGGAGAATAAAAAAAATCAAAGAAACTGAAAGTTCGTAAGAAAAGGATAAACAAATTGAATCAATAATTTCCAACTCTTCTTGCGCTCCTATTCCAAAAATCAAACAAACCATAACCTTATATAGCAATTACAACTCCACTCAAGCAAATCCTGCATTTTTTCCTCTTTTTCTTTCAACTCTTCTTTTCATCAACTCTTTTCTATTCCTTTCACAAATCACTCAAATTTTCAGCAATGGTGTCAAAAATTATGAACTTAACTTTTACAGTTCAATCACCATCCCTTTTGTGATATTTTCTTTTCTTCTTCTTCCTTCAATGTATATTTTCTTTCACTGCTACTGTATTTTTTTTTTTCACTTCTCTTCTTTCATTCTTTCTAGCAGCTTTCTGCTTCCTTCCCTCACTTACTGCTACTCTTCTTTTCTTTTTCTTGCTTTCACTCTCTCTTTTCTCTTTCTTCTCTTTCTTTTTCTTTTCAGCTCAACTTGTTATTGATCCATGACTGAAAGTAACAAGTCATAATCTTTTTCCCCAACATTCTTCCTCAACATTTTCTTACATACACTTTCATCCACCAAGAGCATAAAGATTTGAAAAATTATTCAAACTCTCAAAGCAAGCAATGGACCAACATCTTGTGACGGGTTTTAAAGAAAGAACTCAACCATTTAGGCTCAAAATAGGCCCTAGGGATAATATGAAAATAGGTAGGCTTGAAAAGCTCAAACTATCCAAAAAAGGCTTATTACCGTCATCCCTAAGTTAAATTATGATTGTCTTTCTTATTTCGCCTTGAGAAGTATTCAAATAAGTTCTAGAATGCTCTATGAATTTTAGAGAAAAAACAGGTTTAGGAATAATGTAAAGCATTTGATTAAGAACTACTTTGTCCAAGCGCGTGCAAAAAGTCATGCATAAGCCATAAATGATCTAGAACATATACTCTATAATCAATCATAAAGATATGCATTAAAAATACAGCTTGAAATCTCAAAGAAAATCAGAAAAAATTTTGAAAATTTTGCTCACAAGAAGGCTAGAGTATATGCATAGAAGAATTTTCAATCAAATCATTCCCCCACACTTAAACTGGACATTGTCCTCAATGGCCAAATAAATAGAACAAGGAATTAAATGCCATGGGACCAAAAATAAAAAGGAGAAGAGATAACAACGAAAATACTTCCATGACGGAGTCGCTCTAATTTTCCAAACTTTGTGCTCAAAATAAAATTAATAAAAACTTGAACGAAGTATATCACCAAACCACTCCCCCACACTTAAATTCGATAATGTTCTCATTGGCCAAAAAAAAAAAAAAACACCAAAAAACATCTCCAAAGGGACCAAAAATAATAAAGGTGTAGAAAGTTTAGATAGCCAAGCTTGGGGTAAAGAGAAGGGCTTATCCAAGAGAAGGACTATATGCCTGTAAAACAAAACACAAATAAAAGCACATGAAAAATAATAATAAAATAAAAACATACCTAAATAAAAGAAAATAAGCAAAAGACTAAAATAAAAATAAAACAAAAACTTTACACACTCACCATGTGTAACACGCCACTACCCAGGCCCAACAGGGCCGAGGATGTCGCCCCGTCCAATGGACAAGGAGTCTTTATAATTAGGTCACATATAATAAAATAAAATAAATACTTTAAAATTAAACTTTTTACAACCCAAAAGATAAATACAGGAACAAATCCAAAATAAATTGTTTGCTACAATCTCTCAAAAAATCCATAAAGAAAATAACATAAAGTCTTCAAAACATAGGCAACAATTCTAGCTATTGACCTCCACAGCTGGATCAACCTGAAAACATGGTATAAAAGGTGATGAGATAAAAATCTCAGTAAGCCCGTGTGTGCTTTGAGTGTTTCAGGTAAAATAATTCATGTATGCAAGTTGTAACAGTTCCATAAGAGAAAGTATTGGCAAGCATTAAATAAGTATTGAAAATAAAGAGTGGTGTTTTGCTTTTTAATCCACACATGTGCATAATAAATACAACCACTCAAATGGGTAGCCATGGGTTACCACACGTTGGGCCCCATGACTAAGCAACAGTCAGAATGCCACACTTTGTGCAAGCTGACAAAAGGTAGGTGTACGGCCTACCGGGTGAGATACTTCTCAATCTCTACACCTAAACTTACCGGTTGTCCACTCTGGAAACACACAGTCCACATGACTGAAACTTGCTAACTCGGACCGACATGACCTACTGGACTGGCATCCTATCCAGGAAGGACTCACCCCTCAGAGGTGGCCATCTACTGAGAGACTTACCCTAACCCTTCAAAGACTAGTCCTGGTAGTCTACCCTTATTGAGTACTCAACGTTGATTGTCCCACTTGGGAGAAAATGGATCATACATTACTTTATTTAGAAATAGCAATTAAGGGTTTCTAAAATTCTTTTCAAAGTTGGGTTTTAGAAAAAGTTTAGCATTTTGTGTAAAACTGCTTGTTTGATTTTTCCAATGATTTGCTTGACTGAATAAATAGGAAAATAGTCCTTAATTGCCTTTACAATATGAATATTCATACACATTGCATTTAGCTTGCCACAGTAATTTTTGGTCTTCACAAAATTCCATGCAGGAGCTTACCTGAATCATCGCTTGCTCAAATTCAAAAGTCTTCCAAGGCTGACCTAACCCCGCACGGGGTAAACACAAAACATAAGGTTACACTCAAGCTAAATTCACTTACACAAATAATCCTAGTTCAACTTATTGCAATCAAGACTCTAATGTCCTAAGCTTTAAGGCTAGCTGATAAAGAATTTTATAAAATAAGTCTAGTTTGATAAGTTAAAATAACTAGGGGTTCTAAAATAATTGCTAATAAATTATAGACTCAAATAATAATTCTTGAGTGTTATTATTAATAAATAAACTAAGGTTTGAATATTGAATAATACCAAGCCCCTAAATAATATTAAATAATGGTAATTTAAAATAGCTTTATTATAAATAAATAATAAATTACAAATAAATTTTAATTAATTTTTAATAGATAATAAATAATTAGTAATAAATAAAATTAATAATAAATGAATTATATTAAATTTTTGTTTAATAAATAACAAACGAATTTTAATAGATATAATATTTATGAATATAGGCAAAAGTTTGAACTAGGGTCTACAAGGTCATTATTATTATTATTTATATAAAAGATCTTATTTAATATTATACCTATGCATATATTATTCTTAAGGAAAAATATCATTTATTTGACTAGTAAAATATCAATATTTCATGTAACATCCCATTTCCAAAACTTCCTAGCAATTGCGAAATCCTTAGACGAAAATATAGAAATAATTTTAATTAAGGTAATAAAATTTACTAATTAAAATAGCCTAGGATAAATAAGAACATAATCATGACTTTCTATTGCTAACAAGAATCATAAACATTCTCTTCAACATCAAACAACAAACTAATCCACTCATGAACATATGCTTAAATCAACACTTGCTATCACATGGCCAAACAATCATGATCATGGCTTCAATGGAGATAAGAACATAAAAATCCTATTCACCAAAGGGGACATAACATCTAGCATGCTTAAACATTCATAATTCTCTTAGGACACGATGAACATACATTGATTCTCAAGGAAATCTATATTGCTTAAACATGATCAATCATTCTCATGTCCTAATCCCAACCCCTTCATTCACATGCATATACTCAATCCCCCTTTCATATTTTATTATTCCTATCAATATCTAACAGACATGAATGTTGAATTAAAAAGAAGGTTTAAAGAGAAATACTTGATTGATGATCACTTCGATGAAGATTTAAGAAGGTCCACGCAATTGAGAGTCTTGAATTGTCCAAGAGTAAGAAAAACAGCCATGGTTGTTGATCAACCATTTTGGCTGAGAGAGAGAGAGAGAAAGAGAGAGAGAGCATTAGTCTGATACATAGAAGGTTAAATGGAAGAAGATGAACAAAAGAGTTGTTCTTGGTTACCTTGATGATGTTCTTGAGACTTCAAGGAGAAAAATCAGTTTGATCCGAATGCCAATTTTTTTTTTTTTTTTTGAGATTTGATGTTATAAATTCCAGAAATGAACTCTAGAGAGTATGTAGGAGTATTTTGGAGTTTTTGAGAGGGATTAGAGGTGTTTAGAGTGGGTTTTGGCTTGAAGAAGAGTAGTGTGTGTTCTTGGTGAAAATGGAGAGAATTTGAGGGAGATTGCTGGACGAATTTCTAGAAAGTGTTGACTGAATAGTTTAGGGAATTCAGCGGTTTCGATTTAGCTTAGAGAGGGAGAGAAAAATCTGATCATTTGAAATTCAAATGGAGTGATTTGAGGAGTGGTTTGAGGTATTGGATATGTTAATGGTGTTTGATTGATGGAGGTTTGCTTGGAGTTACAATGGTGTCGGCTAGTTTGGTCTGTTTTGATGAAATGATTGAAGTCTGATAAGGCTTTTAGGCTGGCTGAAAATCAGAGTTTAATGGCAGAGAAATTCTGGTTGTATAGCTTAATACAAGGGTGTTTTCATGGAGAGAAAAATCTGGAAATTTTGAAGTTCAAATAGAAGTTTGAATGGAGTGATTGTAGGAGAGATTTGAGGTGTGATTATGGAGTCCAATTGTGCAAGGTAAGTGGAGAGGGTAATGGTTTTCAGTTCATGGATGAATAAGGGTTAATTTATAGAGGTTGAAGGGTGGTTTTTGGCTAGGGCTTGAAGAGAACAAAGCTGGAAAAATTCTAGTTCTATGGTGTTCAAAGTTGCGAACGGTTGCAGCATTTTTCTGTGCAGAATTTCTGCACTTCTTCAGCCCGTTTTGCAGAGGTTTTGAGAGGTGTCCATGGGTCCTTGAAGGCTGGTTTTCCAGCCTTCTTTATGGGGAAAACGCCGAGAAGTTTTGCTGGCCTGAAGGTGGAATAAAACATCTTCATTTTCTGGTTGAAAGTTGCGAAACTGCCCAGAATTTTTTTCTAGTTTGTGCAGTTTTTTGTGCAGTTTAAATTGCACAGAATTTTCACTTCCTCAAGCTGAATAAATTGGCCATTTTTCAGCAGCAATTGAGTAAGAAAGATGGCTGAGATTTTCGAAGGTTAAGCTGCCAAGAATCTGGAAAATTTCCAGATTTCTTTCATGAAGATTATGAACACAATGGAGTGGAGTTTGAAGGTTCATCA
This sequence comes from Voacanga thouarsii, assembly GCA_026120185.1. Classification (NCBI taxonomy): domain Eukaryota; kingdom Viridiplantae; phylum Streptophyta; class Magnoliopsida; order Gentianales; family Apocynaceae; genus Voacanga; species Voacanga thouarsii. The sequence goes on along the minus strand of JANUWF010001360.1, from coordinate 147,793 downwards.
ATGGTGATTAATTTCTCTTGGGAACCTTCCCTAACTCCTTTCCTATTTTCAGTCAAAACCCCAACCTCAAAGATTCATTTTTGAAATTCAAAGACCAAGAATCCTTGCTGAAATTTTCTGGAATTAAAACCATGAATTTTGATAAATTTTGAACAAGTTTAATTGATAAAAAGGTTAGAACAAGCTAGAGGTAATAATAGGACAAGAATTCTCCTAGAATTCTTTTTAGGATACAAAGATAAGATTAGGACATTCTCTTCATGTCACCCCTAAGACAACATTCCTATTTTTATGGAATGCAAGAAAACAAAAATTCAAACTTAAGTAAGATAATCATGATAAAAACTTAAATGATGGGATTTGAACTCATGACCTTAGAGATTAATTCCAAAGCTCTAACCACTTAACTACAACAACTCTTGTTCTTATTTTCTCACCCACATATTCTTCTTATGTAATCCTCAAGCTATCTTCCTATTTTGACCTCAGGCAAAATTACCATTTTACCCTTCCTGCCCAATAAGCATAACTAAGCCTTTTAACCTATAAACCACAATTCTTAAAGCACATAAAATCATTCAAAAATATATATATTCATGCAAAATAGTATGATATGTATCCCGAACCTTTCACATCCTCCCCTCCTTTGGAGAATTTCGTCCCAAAATTCAGGCGTACCTCTATCTCAGATCGGGATACTTCTGCTTTACCCATTCTTCTGTTTCCCATGTGGCATCTCGCGTGCCATGATGCTCCCACTACACCTTTACCATCGGAATCTGCTTGTTCCGGAGAGTCTTGGTACTTCGGTCCAATATCTTTACGGGTTTCTCCACATAGCTCAGGTCGGGTTGCAACACTAACGGCTCATTATTCAAAACATGCCCGGGGTTGGCATTTTACTTCTTCAACTGTGATACATGATATACGTCGTGAATTCCTGTCAACCCATCTGGCAAATCCAATCGATACGCCACCGGCCCAATTCTCTCTTTTATTGAAAACAGTCCTAAATACCTCGGATTCAGCTTTCCCCCTTTCAGATGCTTCAGAATTCCCCTATTTGGTGTTAGTTTTAGGAACACACCATCTCCCACCTGAAATTCTAACTTTCTCCGCCTATTGTCTGCATAACTCTTTTGTCGGCTCTAGGCCGCTTTCAACCTCTCCCTAATCAACTTGACCTTGTCCAACATTTCTTGAACATAGACTTCTCCCGATTTACTTATGTGACCATCCTCTGACTAACTCCAGTATAGCGGTACCTGACACTAACGTCCATATAGAGCTTCATACGGAGCCATTCCAATCGAAGCTTGATAACTGTTATTGTATGACAACTCCGCATACGGCACATATTTGATCCACTTATCCCCGAAATCCAATACACAGGCTCTCAGCATATCATCTAATATCTGAATAACCCTTTCTGACTATCCATTGGTCTATGGATGCGCCGTCGTACTAAACTTCAGACTAGAACCCATTGATTCTTGAAACTTGCCCCAAAATCGGGAGGTAAATCTCGGATCACGGTCGGACACAATACTTGAAGGCACTCCGTGCAATCTGACTATTTCCTGCACATAGGTATGAGCCAACTTTTCCATTAATCCCTTACAGTCACTGGTACGAAATGCGCCGACTTAGTCAATCGATTCACCACTACCCATATGGCGTCCTTTTGGGTCCTTGCCATAGGGAGTCCGGTAACGAAGTCCATGGTCACCTCTTCCCATTTCCATTCCGGTACTGGCAATGGTTGTAATAATCCTGCCACCTTTTTGTGCTCTGCTTTGACTTTCTGAAAATTCTAAAAATTCCATCCATCTTCGCTGCCTCAAATTCAAGTCTTTCTGGGTGAAGATGTACTTTAGGCTCTTGTGATCAGTGAACACTTCATATCTTGCTCCATACAGGTAGTGCCGCCATTTCTTTAAAGCGAACACAATGGCAGCCAGCTCTAGATCATGGGTGGGATAATTGACTTCATGCGGCTTCAATTTTCGAGAAGCATAGGCGATCACCTTCCTATCTTGCATCAAAACTGCTTCCAAGCCTTCCTTCGAAGTGTTAGTATATAGTGCGTAGGGCTTATCTGCCTCTGGCATACTCAACACAGGCACTGTCATTAACCTCCGCTTCAACTCTTGGAAACTCTTGTCACATTTTTCATTCCACACAAAGAGTATATCCTTTCTCAGCAGCCGGGTCATAGGAGATGCTAGCGTTGAAAACCCCTTAATAAATCTCCTGTAGTAGCCAGCCAATCCCAAGAAGCTTCGAATCTCTGTGATATTCTCTGGTTGCTTCCAGTCCGAAACTGCTTCAACCTTCGTTGGGTCCACCTTGATCCCATCTTTGGTCACCACGTAACCAAGCAATGCCACACTATCCAGCAAAAACTCGCACTTGCTAAACTTGGCGTAAAGCTTGTGCTCCCTTAGCTTTTCCAGTACCAACTTCAAATTTTCTGCATGGTCCTCCGGGCTCCTAGAGTATATGAGTATGTCGTTGATGAAGACCACCACGAACTTGTCTAAGTAGGGTTGGAACACCCGATGCATCAAATCCATAAATACTACGGGTGCATTAGTTAGCCAGAAAGGCATCACCACAAACTCATAGTGACCATATCTTGTATTGAAGGCCGTCTTAGGAATATCTTCCTCCTTTATCCTCACTTGATAGTAGCCTTGCCTCAAATCCAGTTTGGAGTAACAACTGGATCCTTGCAACTGGTCAAACAACTCGTCAATTAACGGTAGAGGATATTTATTCTTGATGGTCAGGTTGTTCAAGCCCCAGTAGTCAATACACAACCTTAGAGTCTTGTCCTTTTTCTTCACAAATAGCACAGGTGCTCCCTAAGGTGACGTGCTAGGTCTGATATAGCCTTGTCTCACCAACTCTTCTAGCTACTCCTTTAATTCTTTTAGCTCCGCCGGTGCCATTCGATACGGAGTTCGGGACACCGGTTTCGCTCCTGGGACTAGATCAATGGTGAACTCAACTTCTCGATTGAGAGGTAGAGATGTGAGTTCCGCAGGGAATACGTTGGGAAAATCCTTTACCACCTCAGTATCCTCTAGAGTGCACTGGTCCTTCAGCTTGTTTATCACATAAGCCAAATATCCTTGACATCTTTGCCTCAACAATTTTCGGGCTTTAGCCCTAGCTATCAAAAACTTCAACTCTTTTACTTTCTTGCCATTGAACTCCAACACATCACATCCTGGTCTAATGAACTGAACTGACTTATTCTTACAGTCTACTCTAGCCCCATGCTTCGCTAGCCAATCCATTCCCAATATCAAATCATAATCATCAATAGCTAAGACTATTAAATCTCCCTCCAAGCTTTCTCTCCCCACTTCAATTTTACAATTCTGCACATACCGATCCACTTGCACCATTTTCCCCAAAGGCGTACTTACTAACAAGGTAAAAGGTAGTTCTACTCTATCCCAACCCAAATAATATGCATAATTCTTGTTTAAATAGGAATGGGTAGATCCAGGGTCTATCAATGCATTAACGGAATGACCTTGGATAGTAAACGTACCTTCCACCACTGCTGCATCAGCTTCAACCTCCTCCCGGTTAAGAGCAAAAACTTTTGCTTTCACCTGCGGCTTTTGCGTTCCACTCCCAGAAGCTCCCGTGGTATTGGCTCGATTGGGCCTCGAGATCTGAGCTGGGTTCCTTTGTCCGACTCGGAGAAGTTTAGGGCAGGCATTCCGCAGATGGTTCGGGTCTCCACAGTGGTAGCATTTCCGCTCACCTCCTCTGGACCAACAATTTTTCTCAGTGTGACCCCTTTTTCCACAGTGCCGGCATAACAGAAGATTCTGCGCAGGACCAACCGGTGTTGTTCGAGCTTGTTTTCCCCGATTCTGCCACTGCTAGTTGGCAGGGTGCTTGTTGGGCTGCTGCCTCTGAAAAGGTCTCGGCGGCTATCTTGACGGAACGAAAGGTCTTGGTGCCATTCGGATGCGATCCTCATTCTCAATACGGGTGGCTGCGTCCACAGCCCTCGAATAAGTCATTGGTGGAGAGGGTGCCAACGCCCTTCTTAACTCTTGCCTTAAACCCTTAACAAATTGCCTCGTTCTATTCTGTTCAGTGTCCACCAGCCTCTTGCAGTACTTTGACAGTTGCGTGAACCGTGCTGCGTATTGAGCTACCGTCATACCTCCCTGCTTTAGATTCTGGAACTCATCTTCCTGCTTCTCAACTATCCACTGAGGGATATACTCGGCTCGGAATGCTTCCACAAAATTAGCCCATGTCCAGTCTTGGTCAATCATCTCCCAGTCGTCCTAAACCCGTTGCCACCATGCTCGAGCTGGACCCCTCAGTCGGAATGCAGCAAATTTCACCATTCATTTCTCAGTGTACTGTAGCGTAGAAAAGATGTCCTCCATTTGTTCCACCCATTGTTCCACTTTCTGATCTTGTTCGGCCTCTCCCAAGAAGATAGGCGGTTGAAATTTCAGAAACCGCTCTAATGCCTCATCTTTCCCTTTTTGGATTCCTTCGCTCAGTCAAGGTTTGCAGAATCTTGATCACTTTGTGGAATGCTTGTGTCATAGTTACACTAATTGGTTCTTCCGATCCCATTTCTGGCTCCAGTTTGTTCTCATCCCCCTAGTTTGGTGATGGCATTTGAGTTGTATCAAACTCCGATGTTACGGGCTCTGCCACAGGAACCCTTCTGCTGGATGAAGCTGCAAGATGCTTGGGTGCCATTCTAAACCATGCCCCAGATAATGAGTTTATGCAACAAGGTTTAAAATATCCAAATTGAGCATGCAGTCACATTCAACTTTAAGCGGAAGAAAATTATATGCAAATTTTGTATAAAGAATTGTATATAGGTTTTGCCTCAAGATTTAGAGTATTCCAGGTACTCTTATTTACATAAATTCAGAATTAAAGCAGTAAACATGGAAAAATAATCCTTAGCATAGAAATTTATGGAAAGCAGTAAATAAAACATCCCAATCGTAGCAGCACTTAGCCTTTCTAGTCCTCATCAGAATCTTCAAAGTCGGCATCATATCACCATCCCCCAGAATTCCTAGTGAAGTCTGTCCCAGCCCCATTTGCAAACCCATCTATCAGCTCCTTCCTAGGTCTCCTAGAACTCTAACCGGTCTCAACCTGGTTGGGTGGGGTTACAAAGGAAGGTCTAAGTGGAGATTCATAATCTATCTCCCCCGGGTCATCACTATTAGCTGTCAAGTCAACTATGGGACTAGGAGCGAGGGAAACATATTCCATGTCAATCTCCTCGTCTTCACTGTCAGTAATCAGGTCGATCACGGGTATTGGGGGTGGCTCAATGATTTGGACCTTATCGTCACTACTATTATCCAGGGGAATAATTAGCTGCGGTGCAGGCTGAGGTGCAGGCTGAGGCACTGGTAGGTCCTCCGGGTAGATAGGAATGGGAGGATGCCATTGCTGCCCTTTCCTTGCAGTTCTAATCATTCTAACCATCCTACAGCATAAACAAGACAGGTCAGATAAAAGATTTGAACCTAATAAATCAAAACATATACTATCAATACTTGCCTAAACCTACTCTCTGATACCACTTGTAACACCCCACTATCTAGGCCCAACAGGGCCGGGGATGTCGCCCCGTCCAATGGACAAGGAGTCTTTATAACTCGGTCACATATAATAAAATAAAACAAAATACTTTAAAATTAAACTTATTACAACCCAAAAGATAAATACAAGAACAAATACAAAATAAATTGTTTGCTACAATCTCGCAAAAAATCCATAAAGAAAATAACATAAAGTCTTCAAAACATAGGCAACAATTCTAGCTATTGACCTCTACAGCCGGATCAAACTGAAAACATGGTATAAAAGGTGATGAGATAAAAATCTCAGTAAGCCCGTGTGTGCTTTGAGTGTTTCAGGTAAAATAATTCATGTATGCAAGTTGTAACAGTTTCATAAGAGAAAGTGCTGGCAAGCATTAAATAAGTATTGAAAATAAAGAGTGGTGTTTTGCTTTTTAATCCACATATGTGCACAATAAATACAACCACTCAAATGGGTAGCCATGGGTTACCACACGTTGGGCCCCATGACTAAGCAACGGTCAGAATGCCACACTTTGTGCAAGCTAACAAAAGGTAGGTGTACAGCCTACCGGGTGAGATACTCCTCCATTTCTACACCTAAACTTATCGGTTGTCCACTCCGGAAACACACAGTCCACATGACTAAAACTTGCTAGCTCGGACCGACATGACCTACCGAACTGGCATCCTATCCAGGAAGGACTCACCCCTCAGAGGTGGCCACCTACTGAGAGACTTACCCTAACCCTTCAAAGACTAGTCCTGGTAGTCTACCCTTATTGAGTACTCAACGTTGATTGTCCCACTTGGGAGAAAATGGATCATACATTACTTTATTTAGAAATAGCAATTAAGGGTTTCTAAAATTCTTGTCGAAATTAGGTTTTAGAAAAAGTTTAGCATTTTGTGTAAAACTGCTTGTTTGATTTTTTCAATGATTTGCTTGACTGAAATAAATAGGAAAACAGTCCTTAATTACCTTTACAACATGAATATCCATACACATTGCATTTAACTTAGCACAGTAATTTTTGGTCTTCACAAAATTCCATGCAAGAGCTTACTTGAATCTTTGCTTGCTCAAATTCAAAAGTCTTCCAAGACTGACCTAACCCCGCATGGGGTAAACACAAAACATAAGGTTACACTCAAGCTAAATTCACTTACACAAATAATCCTAGTTCAACTTATTGCAATCAAGACCCTAATGTCCTAAGCTTTAAGGCTAGCTGATAAAGAATTTTATAAAATAAGTCTAGTTGGATAAGTTAAAATAACTAGGGGTTCTAAAATAATTGCTAATAAATTATAGACTTAAATAATAATTCTTGAGTGTTATTATTAATAATTAAACTAAGGTTTGAATATTGAATAATACCAAGCCCTAAATAATATTAAATAATGGTAATTTAAAATAGCTTTATTATAAATAAATAATAAATTACAAATAATTTTTAATAGATGATAAATAAAATTAATAATAAATAAATTATATTAAATTTTTGTTTAATAAATAACAAACAAATTTTAATATATATAATATTTATGAATATAGGCAAAAGTTTGAACTAGGGTCTACAAGGTCATTATTATTATTTATATAAAAGATTTTATTTAATATTATACCTATGCATATATTATTCTTAAGGAAAAATATCATTTATTTGACTAGTAAAATATCAATATTTCATGTAACATCCCATTTCCAAAACTTCCTAGCAATTGCGAAATCCTTAGACGAAAATATAGTAATAATTTTAATTAAGGTAATAAAATTTACTAATTAAAATAGCCTAGGATCAATAAGAACATAATCATGATTTCCTATTGCTAACAAGAATCATGAACATTTTCTTCAACATCAAACAACAAACTAATCCACTCATGAACATATGCTTAAATCAACACTTGTTATCACATGGCCAAACAATCATGATCATGGCTTCAATGGAGATAAGAACATAAAAATCCTATTCCCTAAAGGGGACATAACATCTAGCATGCTTAAACATTCATAATTCTCTTAGGACATGATGAACATACGTTGATTCTCAAGGAAATCCATATTGCTTAAACATGATCAATCATTCTCATGTCCTAATTACAACCCCTTCATCCACATGCATATACTCAATCCCCCTTTCATATTTTATTATTCCTATCAATATCTAGGAGACATGAGTGCTGAATTAAAATGAAGGTTTAAGGAAGAATACTTGATTGATGATCACTTCGATGAAGATTTAAGAAGGTCCACGCAATTGAGAGTCTTGAATTGTCCAAGAGTAAGAAAAACAGCCATGGTTGTTGATCAACCATTTTGGCTGAGAGAGAGAGAGAGAAAGAGAGAGAGAGAGAGCATTAGTCTGATACATAGAAGGTTAAATGGAAGAAGATGAACAAAAGAGTTGTTCTTGGTTACCTTGATGATGTTCTTGAGACTTCAAGGAGAAAAATCAGTTTGATCCGAATGCCAATTTTTGTTTTTGAGATTTGATGTTATAAATTCCAGAAATGAACTCTAGAGAGTATGTAGGAGTATTTTGGAGTTTTTGAGAGGGATTAGAGGTGTTTAGAGTGGGTTTTGGCTTGAAGAAGAGTAGTGTGTGTTCTTGGTGAAAATGGAGAGAATTTGAGGGAGATTGCTGGACGAATTTCTAGAGAGTGTTGACTGAATAGTTTAGGGAATTCAGCGGTTTCAATTTAGCTTAGAGAGGGAGAGAAAAATCTGATCATTTGAAATTCAAATGGAGTGATTTGAGGAGTGGTTTGAGGTATTGGATATGTTAATGGTGTTTGATTGATGGGGGTTTGCTTGGAGCTACAATGGTGTCGGTTAGTTTGGTCTGTTTTGCTGAAATGATTGAAGTCTGATAAGGCTTTTAGGCTGGCCGAAAATCAGAGTTTAATGGCAGAGAAATTCTGGTTGTATAGCTTAATACAAGGGTGTTTTCATGGAGAGAAAAATCTAGAAATTTTGATGTTCAAATAGAAGTTTGAATGGAGTGATTGTAGGAGAGATTTGAGGTGTGATTATGGAGTCCAATTGTGCAAGGTAAGTGGAGAGGGTAATGGTTTTCAGGTCATGGGTTAATAAGGGTTAATTTACAGAGGTTGAAGGGTGGTTTTTGGCCAGGGCTTGAAGAGAACAAAGCTGGAAAAATTCTGGTTCTATGGTGTTCAAAGTTGCGAACGGTTGCAGCATTTTTCTGTGCAGAATTTCTACACTTCTTCAGCCCGTTTTGTAGAGGTTTTGAAAGGTATCCAAGGGTCCTTTAAGGCTGTTTTTCCAGCCTTCTTTATGGGGAAAGCAGAGAAGTTTTGCTGGCCTGAAGGTGGAATAAAACATCTTCATTTTCTGGTTGAAAGTTGCAAAACTGCCCAGAATTTTTTTCTGGTTTGTGCAGTTTTTTGTGCAGTTCTAATTGCATAGAATTTTCACTTCCTCAAGCTGAATAAATTGGCCATTTTTCAGCAGCAATTGAGTAAGAAAGATGGCTGAGATTTTCGAAGGTTAGGCTGCCAAGAATCTGGAAAATTTCCAGATTTCTTTCATGAAGATTATGAACACAATGGAGTGGAGTTTGAAGGTTCATCAATAGTGATTAATTTCTCTTGGGAACCTTCCCTAACTCCTCTCCTATTTTCAGTCAAAACCCCAACCTCCAAGATTCATTTTCGAAATTCAAAGACCAAGAATCCTTGCTGAAATTTTCTGGAATTAAAACCATGAATTTTGATAAATTTTGAACAAGTTTAATTGATAAAAAGTTTAGAACAAGCTAGAGGTAATAATAGGACAAGAATTCTCCTAGAATTCTTTTTAGGACACAAAGATAAGATTAGGACATTCTCTTCATGTCACTCCTAAGACAACATTCCTATTTTTATGGAATGCAAGAAAACAAAAATTCAAACTTAAGTAAGATAATCATGATAAAAACTTAAATGATGGGATTTGAACTCATGACCTTAGAGATTAATTCCAATGCTCTAACCACTTAACCACAACAACTCTTGTTCTTATTTTCTCACCCACATATTCTTCTTATGTAATCCTCAAGCTATCTTCCTATTTTGACCTCAGGCAAAATTACCATTTTACCCTTCCTGCCCAATAAGCATAACTAAGCCTTTTAACCTATAAACCACAATTCTTAAAGCACATAAAATCATTCAAAAATATATATATTAATGCAAAATAATATGATATGCATCCCGACCCCCTTACTCTAGGGTTGGCTTTAGGTGGGGTTTCACACCATTCTTCCTCATCAAACCTTTTAAAAAGAAATTAAAACTCTAAAATAGAAGATAGGCATAATGAATGTAGAATGAAGAATGGAGGATTTTGAAAAATGGAAGGCTCATGAAAATATTTTTTTTTTCACTAACGCCAAACACATAAACCTCTGTCTCTTACATTTCTTTAGATACATAAATATTGTTGTTAACATATAAGTGCACATGGTTTCTAAATAATGCATCAACTTTGAAATCACCAATTAACCCTTCAAAAAAATTTTTACAATTAAAATTCCCCTTAAAACTTAGCAATTGAGTTCTTAAGGATGGGATAAAGAAATCCTTACTTTTCAACACATCTACAAAAACTAAGTTACCTTCCGTTGAATAGGGTGAAGGGTAGAAATTTCCACCATCCTCCAAGGGCTTCTTATGATATATTGTTGAAAAATCCAACTCCTTGAGGTATGATAAATTCAACACATAATTATTTGGACCCATATTTTCCAAGAAAAGAGAGGAACCTAGGAAATCATGTGACAAAGAGAGGTTAGGATTATTAGCACATAGAGAAGAATTGAATACCTCCCTTCCCAGATTGGATAGTTTTCCCTTATAGGATCTCTCCTCTCCTGGGAGATTCTCTTGTTCGAGTGTATGGGCTAGCATGAACTTATGATTCTCCTCAACAATCTTAACTAAGTGTTTCCTTTGATCACACAATTGTTGGGAAGCTTCTTCATGCCACTGAACGGATGAATTTGTATTAGCAATAAAAGAATTCACTAATGCTTCTAATGACGTTTTACTAAAAACATCAATGTGAGCTTGTAATTTTGCCAATCAATACACTAATGCTGGTTTTTCTTCTTCTTCTTCTTCTTTTGAATGTAACATGCAGTAATGATGAATCCTACAATTTAATTCATGAAAACACGATAAAAAGAACCAAAAAAAAAAAAAATGACGAAAATAAAAATTGTTTCAAATAGCAAAAATGACTTCACTGCTTTCCACGGCCTACACCTATAAAAGATAAGAAGAAAGTTAGATAATCGAAATTCATATTTAAAAAAAAATTAAAAGAAGAAAAAGTTAGACAATTAAACATTGTCAAAATTAGTAGGTTAGATTACAAGGGTATACAAGATACACAAGATACAAAAGATAGTACCTTTTTGTGAAAAGAACAATTTTACATATTTTACATATTTACATATTTACATGGTTAAATCAATAAAATCCAAGCTTTCATGCTATTGTTCCCCGACAACGGCGCCAAAAACTTGATGTGTCCAGACTTGGGTATAAAAATCATACAAAAATTAAGCACATTCCCAATCAAGTTTAAATAAAAACATTCAACCCAAATCACACATATGAGTAAGCGTACTCATCATTAACCGAGCATAGGGTTCAAACGAGTGTCGATCCTCAAGGAACAAGTAGACATTAATCACATTTTTTTCATTATTTAACCGACTCGATAAAGTAAAAAATAAGTAAAAAGAAAAATAAAATAAAATAAACTATATACATGTCAAGGATGTAGATTTATGTAACTCGAGCCATTGGTTAGACAAACATGATCTTGAAGTATCCAATTTTTATCATAACTAATTATTCTCTTGGCATCATGGAGAATTAAAGTAGACTTACTTCTTTCCCAATCCATGAATCCCTGTCTTCTAGGTAACTTAGTATCACATACTCTGTCTCAACCAGCCTTACCCAAAAGATGCATTAAACACAATTCTCTTATTAAGTCCCATTCTCAGGCAAACTTAACCCATGAAATTAACCAATTGAATCCATACTCTGGCAGACATCAATTAACCTTTAATTACTCTGTTCTTAGCAATTCACCCCATTTTTAGGCAAGTTAAAAGACAACAAATATGAAATCAATTAATTGAACTACCATCAACCCTATTCTCAAGAAAATTAATGGAAAGCCACAATCAATTAGTCTTGTAATAAGCATGAGTAATTAAATACAAAAAATAACAATCAATTAATCAAAAGATCAAATAACTCTAAAAACTATGAATGTCTAAACCAATTTCAAATTACAATAAAATAATTAAAACATCATTGTCAAGAAAAAAAAACAAAGTAAAAGAAAGCACTTATAGACACGCATTTTTCTTCTTCTTTTGAAGACCTTCTTGTACAACCCTCATTGAACTGAATAATTCCTTCTTTGATTGAGTGATTTTTTATGATGATCAATGAATTCTCTCTTTTTCCTTGTGTTTTTCATCTATTTATAGGCTTAGGAAGTATTTCAACTCGTAAGTACAATGTTCTTGGCCGAGTAGAAGTTGGAAGATACTAAAACTCCTCAGATTGCCAAAAACCGCGTAGAAAAAATCAAGCATCGCCTTAACTCCAGGGCACAGCCGGTGCCGTCTTGGCTCTCGGAGCCGATGCCGGTTGTGTTCTACTTCTCTACTTGTTCGTCGATTTTTCTCTGAATTTTGCACAATGTGTCCAGAATACAGCCGGCGCCGGTTCTGTTCCGCTCTGTTTCAACAATTTTTTCGTCGCTTTAAATTCCGTTTCTACAGTGCATGGCCAGCGCCGGTTCTAGGGTCCTAGCCAGTGCCGCCTCTCCTCTGCTTTGCGACTTTTTTGTTTCGTTTTACCCTAAAAATCTGTAATGATGAACAAAATACTTTTCCAAGGGTAAAATTTCAAATATGAAAGAATATGACTAGTTATTAAAAAAATGTATTAGAAATGAACCTCAAATAACTAGGAGAAACATGACTTATTTAGCCCCTATCAGTTAGTGAATAAAACCGATCAAATGAATAAAATCAGTGATCCTTCGTGTTTTTTGGTATGGGTAGTTTCTCTGTAAGTCTCACAGTTGAGACAATGGAACATTGTAAAAGTTATTTTTGAAGCTTTCATAGGGTTCGTGTAAGCTTATAATTAAAGGCATAGACGTTTGTGGATTGTTTTGGATGAGTTTTGGTCAAAATCGGTGGAAAAAATCGAGTCTAGAGACTTCTACAATTCACAGAGAAACTTGGAGAAGAAGGTCACTGTAGCAGCCGAGCCATGAAATCAAGCCGTGAAGCCAAATGTGAGAGGAGCCGAAGCCCTTCAAGCCAGCTACGGCTTGGAGTCGCAGCCAGGCCCGAGTTGGCCTCGGCTCCATGGCGTGAGCGAGGAAGGTTTCCTCGCAGAAAGGCAAGCTTCCACGAGGAAGCTAGCTTCTTGCACAAGCCCCGTTTTCTCGTAGAAACTAGGTAGTAGCTTCCTCGCACAAGCCTGGTTTCCTTGCGGAAGCTGCTGTGTAGGGTTTTTCATAGGCCATGATCTAGTGTGGTAGGTGCACTAGACCAGTGGGATTTTTTTTTTTTTTGGGTTTTTGGTCCTATACCAGATAAAGTTATTTTTATTGCAATAGTTAATATTCTTTGAATATTTTGCATGAAAAATAATAGTAAAGGAAATTTAGGATTAAACAAGACCATTAATTAATTAATGTGTTTAATTCTATTATTTGGACACTTAGGTTAAAAGAATAGAAAAGCATGAAAACGTTTACGATTTTCTAGCATGCTTAATTCTTTTTGTACCCTATGTACGTATTTTCTCAAAGACTAAAGTCTTTGAGAAATTTATGACAAGAAAAATATTTTTCAAATTAAAAAAAAAAGGTTATTTTGAACTTGGACAAAAATTAATCATTTGATTTTTTCTCAAATAATTTAATCCTTGGCATAGAAAATATTTTGGATTTAGATATTTTTGCAAGTTAAAATGGAAAGCCATTTTTGTTTTATTTTTGCACTAGAAAATTATTTTTTTCAAAATTAAACTTGAGATCAAAGTCTCTAGAAAGTTTAAAAGGAAATTTTTGGAAATCATTAAGGTCTAAAATGTGTAAAATAAATTAATAGAAAATATCTTAATGGATTTTTACCTTGACATAAAGATTTATGAATTTAGATATTTACAAAGAGTTAAAGGATACTTAATGGGATTTTTTTAAAAAAAGATATTTTCTTTAAAAACCCTTATTTTAAAGGACTAAGTGGGAGAGGGGTTTCAATGGCCCCACGGCTTCCATCACGATCTTTATTAGAGATCATGAGTACCCTCGCATCACCCTAGGAATGAACCCGTAGAGGATGAGGATACCACAAGGATCTAGAACTAATGGATGGATATAATTAATAACTCGAGACATGTGCTATGATCGGCTAGCCCACGTTGGAGGTTATAGTGCGAGAAATGTCCATAGAAAATGAGAAGAAACAACCATTCCATTGATAGAGTTATCTTCTAGCTTATTACTTAGAAAGGAAATTAATTAGTGGTGGTTAATTCACTTAGCTAAGAAAACTGTTACTCTTCCCAAAAAGCTGTGTCAGTTTTCCTAAGAACTAAATTAATCATATTAAAGATAATAGTAATAAGATTAACTATTATCAGATTTAATATGAGGATAAATGCACAAATTATTTTTATTTTTTTCACAAACTAAGATTTCTTTTATTTTCAATTTTTCAAAAATGGTTGGTGGAGATTCTTTTAGTCCTTTGGCCACTATTCTCTGAGAAAATAAGCTAATGGGTCCAAATTATGTGGACTAAAAAAGGAACTTGGACATAATACTCACTGCTGAGGAAGATAAGTATGTCCTCTACGAAATTTGTCCTGTTATCGGGGAGGATTTTACCATTGAAGAGCGAGAGGTTAAGAAAGCATGGAAGAAGGCCAACGAGATGGCTCGTTGCTACATGTTAACCTCCATGTCTAATATGTTCCAGTCTAAACATGAACACACGTCTACTGCGTATGATATTAGCCAATCACTAGCTACGATATTCGCAGATAAGAGCCGACCCGCAAGGCAGAAGGCTTTTAGGATGATCATCAACACTAAGATGGCTGAGAGAGCATTAGTCAGAGAGCATATACTCAAGATGATCGCTGCTTTCGAGGAAGCAGAAGTCTTAGGGGCTGTTATTGACCCCGAGTGTTAAGTGGACATGGTTCTCGAATCTCTTCTGGGCTCTTTTACTCAGTTCAAGTTAAATTATAATATGAACAAGTTAAACATGAGTTTAACTGAGTTAATGAAAGAGCTCTAGGTAGCAGAGAAGATCATGAAGTTACAGTCCAAGGCATGATTGCTAGGACTTCTTCTTTCAGAACTGGGCCCCAAACCTAAAAAGTTCAAGAAGAAAAAGGGAAATGCACTGACTCAGCCTAAGAACCAGCCCAACAAGCCCAAGGGCAAGTGCTTCAAGTGCGGGTAGAAGGGACATTAGAAAAAGGAATGTCCAGAGCTTCAGGCCAAGAAAAACCCTGCACCTATTGTTCTCTATCTAGAGTCAGTTTTAATGGTTGAATCAACTTATACTTGGATTGTTGATTCTGGAGCCAATGATCATATCTGCAACTCCTTGCAGGAGTTAAGGAAGATAAGAAGACTCTAGAAGGGCGAGCATAGACTACGAGTAAGAAATGGAGCACAAGTATGGGTCCTTGCAGTAGGAGAACTGGATCTTATTTTTTATTATAATAGAGTAGTTATTTTGAAGGATATTTTATATGTACCTGGTTTTAGATAGAATTTGATTTCAGTTGCAAAGCTAATAAATCATAGATATTCAGTTTCTTTTCATTCTGGTATTACTATTAATAAAAATGGAGAAATTCTTTGTTCTGGGCATATGTATGGAAACATATTCTTCTTAAATCCTACAAACAATCAAATAAATAACTCTTAATCTGAACTTTTAAGTAAGAAGAGAAAGACCAATATCAATGACTTAAATCTTTGGCATCTAAGGTTGTGTCATATTAACTCAACCAGAATTCAGAGATTAATCTATGATGGGCTCTTAGGCTCATTAAGATTGGAAAGTTGGTCTCAGTATGAATCCTACTTTATGGGAAAAATAACTAAAAAGTTGTTCACCCAAAGGGCTAATAGAGCCAATGAGATATTCGGCCTTGTTCACACAGATGTGTGTGATCCATTGTCTACACCAGCTAGAGGGGGTTTTGAGTACTTCATCACTTTCACGGATAATTGTACAAGGTTTAGTTATGCCTACCTGATGAGACGTAAGTCTGATTCTTTTGACAAGTTCAAAGAGTTTAAGGCTGAAGTGGAGTGTCGGACAGGTAAACTGATCAAAACTTTACGATCGGATCGTGGTGGAGAGTACCTCCTTGATGAATTCAAGGATTACATGGTACATCATGGGATAGTATCCCATTTTTCTGCGCCGAGCACACCTAGCAGAATAGAGTAGCTGAGAGAAAGAATAGGACATTGATGGAAATGGTCCGAAGCATGATGTCTCATGCTACTCTTCTGGTCTCTTTTTAAGGATATGTCCTAGAAATAGTGGCATACATTCTGAACTTGGTGTCTTTCAAGTTAGTACCTAAGGCGTCCTATGTGATGTGGATTGGTCGTAAGCCAAGTTTGAATCATCTCAGGATATGGGGCTATCCAGCTTATGTACTGATCAAGGGAGACAAGCTAGAACTAAGATAGAAATTATGCTATTTTGTTAGGTATCTAAAAGGGACAAAAGGAGGTTACTTTTATCATCCCAAGGAACAGAAAGTACTGGTAAGTACTAATGCTAGATACTTGGAGGATGATCAAAGTACTTCCACTAAAGGTTCAACAAGGTTGGAACTCGAGGAGAAGTTATCTTTGAAATCAGCTTCTTTAGACAAGATTATGGAACAAGAAGAGGCACAGCCTCAAGAACCTATACAAACGGAGCCTTGTCGTAGTGGGATGGTATCTAGGGTTCTAGAAAGATAGACTGAAGAGGCTTTCGAGTTGGTCTTTGACCATCAGGAACAAGATCCCACTAGATACGATGAGGCTATTGTTGATGTCAATGCAAATCTATGGCATGAAGCAATGAAAGCCGAGATTGAATGTATGTACTTCAATGAGGTTTAGAATCTTATAGCTTCACCTGAAGGGATAAAACCCATTGGGTGTAAGTGGGTATATAAGGGGAAGAGGGGAGTAGATGGGAAGGTGGAAACCTTCAAAGCTAGGCTTGTGGCGAAAGGGTATACTCAAAAAGAGAGAATCAATTATGAGAAAACCTTTTCCCTGGTAGCCATTCTTAAGTCCATTCATATCCTCCTTGCCATCACATGTCATTATGACTACGAGATATGAAAAATGAATGTCAAGACGGCATTTCTTAATGGCCATCTTAGTGAAGACATCTATATGTCCTAACTAGAAGGTCTTATTGCTAAAGGCCAAGAATATATGGTTTGCAAGTTTAAGAAGTCCATTTATGGACTTAAGCAAGCATCTAGAGCATAGAATATTCAAATTGACGAGACTGTAAAGTCTTTTAGTTTTATTCAAAACGAGGATGAACCATGCATATACAAAAAATTGGAAGGCATAAATGTGATTTTTCTTATCCTATATGTGGATGACATTCTACTCATTGGGAATGATGTAGGAACATTGCCATCTACTAATGTTTGGATGTCCAGTCAATTTAGTATGAAGGACTTGGGAGAAGCCAGTTACATTCTCGGGATTAAACTTCTTAGAAATAGGAAGTAGAGAATGTTACGATTATTCCAGGCGACATATATTGACAAGATGCCGGCCAAGTTCAGTATGGACTCATGTAAGGGAGCTCTAATCCCTTACAGACATAGGTTATCTTTTTGTTCAAAGGACTATCCTAAGTCCCAAGAAGAAAAAGACTGTCCTAAGTCCCAAGAAAAAAAGACAGAATGAGTAGGATTCCCTACACTTCGGCTGTGAGAAGTTTCATGTACGCCATGTTGTGCACTAGGCTAGATATCTGCTTTATCGTAGGCGTAGTTAGCAGATATCAGTTAATCCCTGGGGAGGTTCATTGGCAAGCAATAAAATATATTCTCAAGTACCTCAAAGGCACAAGAGATTATATACTAGTTTATAGGGCTGATAACTTACTTCCTATTGGATAGATAGACTTAGACTTCCAAGCAGATAATGATGAGAGAAAATTCAGTAGTGGATATGTCTTCACCTTGTCGGAGGAGCTGTTTTATGGAGGAGTATCAAGTAATCTTGCATTGCTAACTCAACCATGGAAGCTAAGTATGTGGCAGTTTCGGAGGAATCCAAGGAAGCAGTCTGGCTCCGGAAGTTCCTTTCAGAACTTGGAGTCGTGCCACACATAGATAGACCAATTGTGGTGTATTGCGACAACACTGGAGTAGTCTCGCAATCCAAAGAACCCAGGAACCACAAGAAGGAGAAGTACATCGAGAGAAAGTACCATCTGATCTTGGATTTTATCCAGAGATAGGAAATTGTGGTGGAACAATAGCCTTAGAGAACAACCTAGCAGATCCCTTCACCAAGCCTTTGGCTAAGAGAGTCTTTAAGAGACACTTAGACACTATAGAGGTGGACACCTATAGACTTTCTTAGTCTTAGAGTGCAAGTGGGAGATTGTTGAAGTGTACGCCCTCTAGACTAGTTTTCTGATGTAATTATCGATTTTATTAATAAAAGAATTTATTATCAAAATTTGTTTGTGAATTTGCATTTTATTTGTGTACGATTTACGTTTGGAAAAGAGCCATTGTGTTTAAGTAAGTGATCCGTATGAATGGTGATCTTTCACAGTAAGGTATAGATCACGGGTTACTAAACATATAAACGTTTGTTCTTAACCGATTGATGAGAATAGGAATCTCATCATGTTTAGGTTATTGTGTTAAGAATTCCAAATGGGGAATGGCTTACCTTTAGCCAGTGAGTAGTCCACTTACTTGATAGTATGAGCGTATTTTGAATATGTAGAACATGACCTATAATAGTAGTTTCTATAAGTACTATTTAAAAGAAACCCAGACTATTACTGCTACAGCATGGACTGATACTCTACCGCTTGAGTATGAGTTGGTGGTCTGACGAAGCTGGAAGCATGTACTTTGATATGCTGTAGTTGAGGTTCTATCGTAGAGTTGATATACTTGTATGTTAGGTATATGTGACTAGTTAGTTAAGACAGACTTGTACGAGATAGCTTTTGCGCTATATCGCCCCTTGTGACTGTTTGAATGATCTAAATATCCAGGGCCTTGAAGAACATGACTTGGATGTTAGCTTTAAGGTATCTCCCTTGGAAAGCGGAAACATTCTAGGAGTCATGGATCATTAGACTAGAGGTCTAAGAATGGTTGATGTTTTTTAGAGAGGTGTTAGTACACTCTTCTCCTCTAAAATGTACGACGATGCGTAGAGGGGTATTTTAGTCATTACACCTATAGGTTGGAGACTTTGCTAACGCAACATTGTCTTTGGGGTCAATATTTCCTTATGGTGATATTGAAAAGTATTTAAAATGTAAAATACAATTATTTCCATAGTAGGGGTATTTTGGTCTTTTTAGTAGCTAATGTGATGTGTCTTTTGGTCCTCGGAATAGCCCCTAAGTCCTGATGGTTTTGGGTTGAGGGATTGATCTTATATTAAAATATATTTTATTTTATTCGAGTAGCCTAGTTTATTTATTGGGTTAGAATAAAATAAAAGGTTCAAAGAGAGAGAATTATATACCGGCCCATATGAGTTATTTAATTAATTTAATTATTGGGCTTCTATTAGTCTAGAAATAATTAAATTAAATTAAAGGTTTAACCCAATGAACTGGGCCAAGGCTTGAGATTTATATTGATCAATTAGGTTATTTAATTAATTTAATTATTGAGCTTGTTTTAGTCCAGGAATAATTAAATTAAATTAAAGGCTTAACTCGATGAACTGAACCGTAGGTCCAAAGGCCTATTTAATGGCTTAAACATGACGTGGGCCTTAGGGATTCTGTTTGATTTTTGAATACCCAGATAATAACCTATCATTAAGGTTGTTGGGATTCAGAAGGAAGAACAGAGGTTCACAGAAGCACGTTGTTTTTTTTCTCAAGCTGCTCACATCTACTCTTCCTCTCTCTCTCTCTCTTGCATTCTCTGTGAGAACAAGAATAGCAAGTCTCTCCTGATTAATGCTCAATAGCATTTAGTCAGAGTAGAAAGATCATCCTCTTGAAGTTGAAGTTGAAGTTGAGATTATCCCTTAAGATTTAGAGACAAAATCAAATATGGGACTAAATCCTTTGATTTAGTGTTGATGTATAATGGATATCACCTAAGAGGATCACCCTCGCCAAAGCTCTCGAAAAGTTCTTGAACTCTCACAATTTCATATGCCTCCAAAGGTTCTTGGTTTGCAATGTTATAATAGCATATATATAGATCTCATGCCCTAACTACTTTGTAAATATTACAAAATGACCCAAAAATAGCTTAAAAACGTTAGGGATTCGGATTATAGAACAGGGCCGGTGCCGGGTAGTCTTCTTGGCGGTGGCGCTAGGCCTAATCTGGAGAAATACTACTCGTATGTAAAAAAGTTAGAACAAACTTCAGGACTTTAACCAGTCCACAGTCGACACCGGTTCTAGTTATTGGGGCCGGCGCCGGGTCTGCTTCGTTGGAACAGTACTTGAGTCAAATTTTGAAGAGTTTTTGTAGATCACAAACGGCGCTTGGTCAGGCTATGCGGGCCGGCGCCGGGTACGCACTGCTGGGCGTCGTTTCTACGCGAACAACTTCAAGTTGAAATCCTTCGTACACCAGCAGCATGGTCTGTTCTCGATTCTCTTCCATTCTCTCCTTGATGTTTTGCATCCCAAACATTGTTCTTGACCTCTAAGGTGGCCTTGGTTGTCCCCTTGATATTCCAAATAGTCTTAAAGCCAAGATTGTTTCCATTTGAGGTTCCCTTGGGTCGCATTCCATCATGTGCCCTTTAATCCTTATTCATTTATTTGCTTGAACTTCTATAAGGATTGTTGCCTTCTTTGTACTCCTTTTGTCCTTTCTTTTATTATCTACTCTTTCATTAATCTCTTGGCCCCTGATTTGTTAGCTTTGTTGGCCTTAAATTCCTGTTGAAACCTCTTGAAAATGGATCTCACCCAAGGTGCCATGAGTTATGGCTTGGACTGCTCTTTGTTTTCTTTTGAGTGGCCTTCATGCCTAGGGCGATTCCTATCAGAGTGTTTTAAAAAAATGGCCATAAATGGCTGTGAGTGTTCTTATGGAAGATTGGGCCTGGCACCAAGCCTGTTCTACCACATGTTTTTGTTGGGCCGTGTGGACGCCAAAGTTCGGGCCCAATGCCAGGTCAGCTCTGGCCAATCCTAAAATCATTTTTTTTAATTGAATGTCATGGAAGCAAATAATAAGTAAAACACAAAATCACGAAAAGAATACAACATACAACAACAAACTAAGCCTTAGTCCTAAGAAACTTGGGCTCGGCTACATGAACCAATACCAGGAAATGTGTGATCATCTACATGAATCCTTTCGCTCCACTTCCTTCTATCGACTGTCATACTCTCATCCAATCTAACAAAGACATATCTCTCCTAATCACCTCTATCTATGTCATTTTAGGCCTGCCTCTACCTTTGTCTAACCTTTCCTACCTCCCTCCCTCCATCCTCCTAACAGGAGCATCTCTTGGTCTTCCTGTACATGTCAACCAATGCAGTCGGCTTTCTCTAATCTTTTTCTCAATAGATGCCACTCCCATCTTTTCCCTAATAGTCTCATTTTTTATTTTATCCTTTCTAATATATCCACATATCCACCGTAACATACGCATCTCAGCTACTTTCATTTTATAAATTTAACGCATTTTTATTGCCCAACATTCTGTGCCATATAGCAAAGTAGGTCTTACGACTGTTCTATAAAACTTTTCCTTTAAGCTCAATGATATATTACGATCACATAGAATACCAATCGCACTCCTCCATTTCAACCAACCCATCGTAACTCGGTGTGTAACGTCGTCATCGAGTTCTCCGTTTTTCTGAATAATAGATCCTAGATATAAGAAGCAATCACCTACTGATTTATCTCTACCATCCAAAGTTATACTCTGAGCTATATTTCTGCTACTACTAAAATTGCATTTCATATACTTTGTTTTACTCTTACTAATTCTGAAGCCCTTGGATTCCAATATCTGTTGCTACAACTCCAATTTAATATTTACACTGGCTCTAGTTTCATCAATCAAAATAATATTATCAGTAAACAACATACACTATAGCACAACCTTTTGTACAATGCAGGTAAACTCATCCATAATGGCCGCAAACTGAAAAAGGGCTAAGTGCTGATTCTTGATGTACCCCAATAGTAATAGAAAACTCTGTAGTCACTCCGACGTAACTCTTTACACTTTTACATGCTCCCTTATACGTATCTTTAATGAGGGTAATATACTTTAGTGATACACATTTTTTGGCTAGCACCCACTAAACTACTTCTCTAAAGCAGTCAAAATATAGTCTAAAAATTAAAAAAAATAGCCAAATGAATGAAAACAAACGAAAATTAAAGATATGTCCAATCAAAACCAAAGTAGTCAAAATCATCATTTGCTATGATCTTAGTCACGTGGATTAGTTTTCGTATTGCCTGGAAGTGATCTCGCTTGACGATCTCCAAGGAGTTTGGCTAGTTATCCAATTTGATTCTCAAGTTTTGCATAGGCGCCTCCAAATTTCTTATGGTCACATCTATTTCTTGGAATCGTGTCTCCGTTCCATTTACCAACTAGTTAACCAACTTCTCCAATGATGGTTTAGCTGGTGGGGCATTGTAAGGCATGGGAAGTTAAGTCTTTTAAGTCCCAAAATTAGAAGAAGCTTGCTAAGGTTAGTTTTGGTTATTCCATGAAAAGTTAAGATGATTCCTCCAACTTGGGTTGTAAGTGGTGCTACAGGGATTATTATCTTGTCATCCATTACCCACAAGCACCGCTTGTTCTAATGATTTTTGTGATGACCCTATATGTTGGCACTCATGGTTTAGATGTCCTTCCCCACAAAAGTCACAATTTACACTCATTACCTGTCCTTGGGAATAAAGCATTATCAATTGATCCATCTTTTAAGTGAGTGCTTTCATCTTTGCCTCTAAAGCAGCCATTGCCTCCACCTTATGTACTCCATGGACCCGAGCTCTTGACTATGAACTACCCCAAGCATAGTTGTTTGTAGCCAAATTTTCAATTAAGTCAAATGCCTCTTTCGAGGTCTTAGAATTAATGGAGCCTCCTGCAGATGTATCAACTAATTGCCTAGTAACAAAGCTCAAACTATTGTGAAAGATTTACATTTGCATACCCAACTTGAATCTATAATGAGGACATTTTCTAAACATTTCCTTAAACCACTACAAAAAAAGGGGGCAAATATGACGGTAACTATTACGATGGTTATAAAACCATCGTATTTATGACTTTATACAACGGTTATATAACCGTGTTATTAGGTAGGCATTATACGATGGTTTATTGAAAACCTTCGTATTAGTTAAACAAATACTGCGGCTCAACTAAACCGTCGATTCGAACAAATACGACAGTTTATGTAAACTGTAGTATTAAGGTAATATATTATGACGATTTTTCTAGACGTTCGTAATTAGTTGGAATAATAGTATTTTAAATTTAAATTATCTTTTTCACAAATCCTACGCTTTTCAATTACAACAGTTTAGGCTGTTGTTTGTTTTCGAATTATAACAAAATCAATCAAAAGTAGTTTGAATATTTATCTGATTATTTTTAAATTTGGTCACAATACTTTTGGTAATAATTTTAACAAATCTAACGGTTGAATCATTAATCTGATATCCTTATATTTGAAAATACACTAAAGTTTCTTGCTTTTTCAAAATACACTAATGGTTAGATCATTAAATTTTCAAATGAATTTTTTTACATCTTAAGTTTTCGTATTTGTATTATAGAGTTGGAATTTCATTTTATTAGTTGTTCTATTGTATATATATTTGTTTGTATATGTGTGTGTGTGTGTGTGTGTGTGTGTGTGTGTACATGTATATATATATATATATATATACATGTGTTTGTGTGTTAATTTGTAGTATAACATATCCTTAGTAATTAGTGAATATTAGACTAATATATTACATATCATAAAAAAAATTTAATTACAAACTTACATATATATATGTGTGTGTGCATATCTATCAATGTGTGTGTGTGTGTGTGTGTGTAGTATATTATCTTAATTATTACATTCATTCATATATATACAATCTATGTATAATTATTATTGTGAAAGTAAAATTTATGTAATTCTATGTGACACATAAAATAAAACTCATTTGTTAAATAATTGTTATTGTTAAATTCTTTTTTTAAAATTATTTAAATTTGTAACTATATACGATGGTTGACAACTGTCGTATTTATTGCATTTAATACAACGGTTAACAACATAACTATCGTATCTGTTTGATTTAATACGACGGTTTGTAGTTAACCATGGTATTTAACTGGTCGTACGTTGATTTCACACGACGGTTTGTAGTTAACCGTCATATGTATATAATTTAATATAACAGTTATTGTGAAAACCGTTGTAATAATTGGTACTGAATACGACGGCTCTTTCCAACCGTCGTATATGGTCTTCATTACTCCATCATTTTTGAATTTTACCTCATTTTTCAGTATTCTTCTTTTGCATCACATTTTATCTCCGACACTTGCTAGTCTTTCTTCTCCGGCGGGGGGTCTTTCTTCTCCAACGCAAGTGGCGCTTATACCTTTCCATTTCGCCTCTGGTGCCTACCCTTCTTCGTCGCGGGCAAAGCTTCATCATCGGTGCTGACTTTGACACAACTTTTGGGCCTCGTGAATTTCATCTCTTCTCCATCGCATTTCGTCGTGGTGAATTAAAGTATGAATTTTGGAATTTTAGCTTATTAATATGGATTTGTGATTTACATTAGGAATTATTGGGAGTTGTTAATGTTGCTGAGTACCGATTTGTAAATATTTCTCTTTTTTGTGGACTTAAAAATCGTAATTGATTTATTGCAGTTGGAATATTTATGAAGTTAAGTTAACTTATTGTTGAAAATTTGAATTTGGAATTGAGAAATATGTGTTGAATGCTGTGGTAAAATTGTTTATGTGGATTTGGATTGTGTTCTGTAAAGTTTTGTGTGGCATTGAAAAGTTAAATTGTGTTGATTGGAGCATACTTTGAGGAGAGGGGTATTTCTTCTGAAGTTAGATTGGATTAGTGGTTGGAGTTGATTTATTGTGGTATGGATTGGAGTTAATTTGTTTTGTTGTGTTGGGGTTGGATTATTGTTAATTGACAAGAGGACCCTTCCCTTTTCTACCATTTTTGTACCTCCACTATGCCACCTACACAGCCAAGCTTCCCATAAGAGGAAGAAGGGTGACACTTCTTCTTCACAGCCTCCTTCTACTACTGACCCTGCCAAACATAAAAGCATTTCCTAGAACATGTAGAATGCTACTCACTATGTCTAATGATTACATAAAAGGCACAATATCCCAGTGAGAGCAGTCACTTGAAGCAAATAAAAATTGCAAATGAATCAAAACTGAATCAAATGGGGTGCCGTAGTGGAAACCACAACTGGAAAAATAACCCAGAAATTAGCCTAAGGAGATACCATCACAATCAAGTATTTGCATACAAAATACTAGAGTAGACCAATTGCCACAAAACAAAAACCCTCTTCTAAACTGAGAACGCAAAGACCTACAATACAAGTTGGATAGAGAAAACTTGAGAGCAAAGGGTTAAATCACACTCCAGGACACTACTACTTACAAAGTGCTCTCTTGAGGATGAGTGGATCTGAGCATCTCTAAGCTTTCTTGTTATCTTTCAAAGGTCCTTTTGGAATTTTACTCAAAACTTTTGCATCAATTACTGCATACTGCTTCTTGATTTCAATCTTTGCATTCTCTGCAAATGCATCAATCTTATCTTCATACTTCTCATATAGAACATGCAAAGTGTGTTGCAAGACAAATGCCATTTCATTAATACAAATACAATATTTAGTTGAACAAAAACTATGTCACTGAATTTTTTTTTTAAGTCATTAAATATAAAAACCAATGTTCTTAGGACTATGGACATTTATCTTCTTGTATTAAAAAAGTTATTCTTCAAGTGGTGTTGATACTTTATTACTTTGTTATATTATTTTACTTGGCTCTATTACATTGTTGGTCTTTTGGATTTGTTTTTTTTATGTTTTGAAGTGTCCTCGGTGCCTGGAAAAAGCCCATTTTTTTTAGGGGAGACTTTGTCGAATTTTTTTTCTTGAAAAAGGAATTAGATTATATTTTTCAAGCGTATATTCGCGCGCGCGCGCACGCACACACACACACACACATATTAAAGACGGAATTATATACTATGAATTATGTTTCCACTTGAAGTGTTCCATTCCTATTTCACATCATCTACATTCTCAAAATTTTTACAAATACATCTTACTTAGTTTGAATATACTATGAATTACAAATAATAGACTATGAATTCTATTTCTACTTGAAGAATGAATGTTATACTTTTGAAAGCGTACTTAGTTTGAGGCTAGTTGTAGGATTTCTAAATTAATTAAACAGATTAAACGCAGCGAAAAATAGCAAGAAATCCAAACCATGGATCACGGGTTTGCAGTAGAAACAGGAAAAAGAGAAGATCACGCTTATTACCTCTTGAAGCTGGAATTTAAATTTTTCTTGTTCGAAGAACGCAGGCGCGATCCAGATCACAAAACCGGTTCACAGCAGCTCAACTGAAGTCCAAGAAAGAACTCCCTCTAATGATAATCCACACAAGGTCGAACGCTCACAATCTCACAATTCTATGCTAGTAGAATTTAGGAGGCTAGGGTTTGATTAATAAGAGAGAGACGGCTAGGGTTTGATCAAGAGAGAGGCAGAGAAATGGTTTCTCTGTTATTGCGTGAATAGTCTGTGTCTCTTATCCTAGGGAAACCGTTTCCTTATATTTATAGATTTATAATTACTGTAAATTGTAACTTAGTCCTTCAACGTCTAATTGTCAATAAATTGGTCCTTGAAGTTTACTTAATTACAATTAGGTCCCATGAATTATAACAAACTTATAATTCACCTATAAATATATTTCCTTCTCTTAATTAACCCCACAATATTATCAAATAATATATTTGAGCATTCAAACCTTTATTGTGTGTGACCCATTAGGTTTCCTGGTCTTATTGGTAGCATAATATGAATTAATTCTAACAATATTAGAATTAATAATCCTTAATAAAATAAAGGATTAAATTTATTAATTCTCTAATTAATAAATCCATATTTAGCATATCAAGGACGACATCTAGCAATGACTCTTGACCATCCAAAAGTCCAGAAAGTCAAGTGGCTTGCCATGAACTTTTCAATAGCAAATTATCAGTGCAATAAACTCCTTTCACCATACAATATCTCATTCGGTCTAGAGCATGGAATTACTGCCAACTCCCTTCAGAATATTATTAATTCTAGCCCGAATATTTTAGTACTTGTTCAAGAAATCCATTACTCAATATGTGTATCAATTGGAACCATTTCCATCACATAGTCGCCTTGGCCAAGGACTTCATGAGTAATGATTTCTACAAGTGGCCTTGAGATATACTCTCCTACTATTAGGAGTGGTGAATCCTTTATTGACTTTCTCAACTACTTTCGTTTACTTTACGTTGTACCCAATATCCATCCCATAGGCAGTCCTAGATAAGACTCCAAAGATTAGAATTAAAGTACAACGCTCGTTAAACAAAGTACCTTGGAGATCTCAAGTCTAAGGATACTTGCACACTTGCTATAATGAGATTCTATCACTGGCACTAAATAGTTATCCAAGTGATTATCTCGTAGCCAGGTCATCCAATGAACTTGTTCCAAAACAAGCATCCACATGTTAATCTTGAGTATCCCAATACTCACGGATATGAGAACCACCGCTTGATCCAATCAAGAGATAAAACATGTGCTAGTCTTGGCATATTAATAATGTCCCATCTTATTAATACTATGACTGGGGATTATTTAAGTTCAAACACTGCATAGTGTAGTAGGAATCTCACATCATGATCTCCTTAACACTGTGTTGTACTTGGGACTTTATCTAATAGTTTGTACACATATTTAGATATAAAAATCAAACTAAAAGATAAAGAATGCCTCTTATTAATTTAATATGCAATATACATGGTACAAGTGATTGCCTCTAGAGCACAACACTAACACTAGTCTGTTATGTGAATGAGTTTTATGAACTCTTTATTTGCAAAATGACATTCTTGAAGCTATAGTAGTATGTACAAGTAAACTAAATAGGGTGTTCATTTTGCTAATACCACATTGTCAAAATTTTTACAAATAATTCTTACGCATCCTGCTATCTAATTGCATTTCTAATTATTGTTATAGAAATAAAGGAATGGACCGATCATGGATTGAATCAAGGGACTATTTAGGTGACGAATATAATAAGGGTTTGGATACTTTTATAGAATTTGCATTGAGAGACAAACATAATGGAGCTAAAATCTATTGTCTATATACGCAGTGTCAAAATAGTTACTATTGTCCATGTAAGAAGTGTTAAAATCATCATTGGCCACAATCTTAGTCATATGGATTAGTTTCCGCATTGCCTGTAAGTGATCTTGTTTGACGATCTCCAAGAAGTTTGGCTAGTTGTCCAATTTGAATCTCAAGTTTCGCATAGACACCTCTAAATTTCTCGTGGTTGCATCTACTTCTTGGAATCGTGTCTCCTTTCCACTTACAAATTGGTTAACCAACTCCTCCAATGATAGTTTAGCTGGTGGGGTATTGTAAGGTATGGGCAGTTGAGTCCTTTGAGTCCCAAAATTAGAAGAAGCTTGCCGAGGTTGGTTTTGGTTATTTCATGAAAAGTGAGGATGATTCCTCCAACCGTGTTGTAAGTGGTGCTATAGGGATTATTACCTTGTCATCCAATGCCCACAAACGCCGCTTGTTCTAATAGTTTCTGTAATGACCCCATATGTTGGCACTCATGGTTTGGATGCCTTTCCTCACAAAAGTCACAATGTACACTCATTACCTACCCTTGGGAAGGAGGCATTATCAATTGATCCATCTTTTGCGTGAGTGCTTCCATCTTTGCCTCTAAAACAGCCATTGCATCCATCTTGTATACTCTATGGACACGAGCTCTTGACCGTGAACTACCCCAAGCATAGTTGTTTGTAGCCAAATTTTCAATTAAGTCAAATGCCTCTTCTGAGGTCTTAGAATTAATGGAGCCTTCTACCAATGTATCAACTAATTTCCTAGTAACAAAGCTCAAACCATTATGAAAGGATTTACATTTGTATACCCAACTCGAATCCATGATAAGGACATTTTCTAAGCATTTCTGTAAAACCTCTCCCAACACTCATAAAGGTTTTTGGACTCTAATTGTTGAAAGGCAAAAATATTAATCCTAAGTTTGGATGTTCTAGCTGGAGGGAAATATGTGAAACCCTAGTCAAAAGCAACCTTAAAGTAAGGGGGTTAGGATGCATATCATATTTTATTGCATGTTTAAATATATTTTTATATGATTTTATGTGCTTTGGATTGGTGTTTTATAGTCTCAAGGGCTTAATTATGTTTATTGAGTAAGAATGGCAAAATGGTAATTTTTGCTTGAGGTGAAAATAGGGAGATAGCTTGAGGATTAAATAGGAAGAATATTTTAGAGAGAAATTAAGAACAAGAGTTATTGTGATTTAGTGGTTAGAGCTTTGGAATTAGTTCTTGAGGTCTTGGGTTCAAATTCCATTATTGGAGTTTTAGCATGATTAAATTTTATTTTTGTTTGGGAATGTTGTATTTATTCTCTCTCTCTCTCTCTCTTGGCAGAATACCCCTCTCTCTTGGCCGAATGATTTCTTCAACAATGGCCATGCTTTCTTTATCTCTCTTGGACGAATCTAGTCTCCTAGGAGTTGAAATCCATTCGAAACTCTTCCAAGGTTCTCATCAATCAAGTAAGCCCCTTCAACTCTCTTTTTAAATTCTAGATTCATGTCTCTAGGGTGATATTGAAAGGAGATGGATTATGTTTGAGGGTTGAGCATGTATTGTTGTGATGAGTTGAGATTGAAGCATGAATAAATGTGTGTATATGATGGAGATGGGATTGATTGTCTTGGTTGATTGTATGGTGTTTTTAGGGTTTAATGCATGTCTCCATGTCGTGAATGGGTTGTGTGATCCAGCATGTTAGAGATTATGTCACCTATGGTGAATAGGATTTATATTCTTGTATAATTGTTAAAGCCATGATTATGTTTATGCTAGTAGAGGTTGGATCATGTCTTGGTAAATTTTGATCTATGCATTTATTCATGATTTGGATGATTTGATGAATTGAAGTGGAGTATATGTTCATGATTGTGGTTAGCAATAGAAATATGATCATGATCTAGTTGTCCCAAATCTAATTTTATTTCATTAATAAAATATTTAATATTATAATTTTTTGCTAGTAAATTCGAAAACCCTAGGAAGTTAGACTTGGATTATTATATATAACAAGGATATTTTAGTCAAATAAATGATAGCTTTTAGTTCAAGAAATAAAAAAATATATATATATTATATATAATAATAATATCAAATAAAGCCTTTTATATAAATAATCATAATAAGTAAAATATTGATTTTGTAAGTCTTATATTCATAAATACCATTAAAATTTATTATCTTTTAATCAAAACCTATTAAAATTTATTTATTATCTTCCAATCACGACCCATTAAAATTTATTTTCAACTAATTTTAGTTATATAAATCATTATTTTACTTAATACCACTTAGGACTCTTCATCAAATAAACTTTAATTTATTCTTAGCAAGATTTAAACCTTCAACTTAATAGTACCTCTTTCCCAAAACCCTAATCACTTTAATATCAAACTAGACTTAGCTTATAAACCCTTTTTATTTATTATCTGGCCTTAAAGCTTGGGACACTAGGATCATGGTTATAGTGAGTTGAGCTAGTTTTATTTGTGAAAGTGAATTTTGGATTGAGTTTGATTATGGTTTATATTTACCCCAGGCGGGGTTAGGTTAGCAGCTGTTGAAGGCCTTTATTTTATTTCTAGCTAAGGATCAGGTAAGCTCCTGCATAAAACTTGTTTGATGCAAAATGTTTATTATGGCAAGCCAAATGTAGAGTGCATGGACACTCATTTATGTAAAGGCAATTGAGGATTGTCTCCTGTCTTATTTCCGTCAAACAAATTATTTGAAAATCAATAAGCAGATTTACTCAAACTCAAAACTTTTTCTAAAACTGATTTTGACAAAGACTTTGGAAACCCTTAATTGCCATTTTCAAGTGGAACTATGTTTTGTTCCTTTTTCCCCAAGTGGGGTAAGTTACGTTGAGTAGTCAATAAGGGTGGACGACTAGGACTAGTCTTTGAAGGGTTAGGGTGAGTCTCTCAGCAGGTGGCCATCTCTGAGGGGTAAGTCCTTCCCGGATAGGATGACAGTCCATTAGGTCGTGCCGGTCCGAGCTAGCAGTTTTTCAGTCAAGTGACTGTGTGTTGCCAGAATGGACAACTGGTTGTTGTTTGGGTATAGATAATGAGGAGTATCTTGTCCGATAGGCCGATCATCGACCTTTTGTCAGTCTGCACAAAGTGTGGTATTCTAACTGGTTATGGGGCCCACGTATGGTAACCCATGACCACTTTTGAGTGGTTGATTTTATTGTATCTATATGATTGGAAAAGCCAAAACACCACTCTTGATTTTGACTATTGTTTATTGCTTGCCAGTATTTCTCTTATGAAGATTTTACACTTTGCATTCACGAACTATTTTCACTGGACACTCAAAGCACACACGGACTTACTGAGATTTTTATCTCATCACCTTTTTTACCATAATTTTAGGTCGATCCTGCTGTGGGGATGAGTAGCTAGTTATTGCCTACCTTGGAAGATTTTTCTTATTTGATTTGTGTAATACTTTGGGAGTTGAGAGTGAACAATTTTTATTTCGGGATTTGTTTTGAATTCTTAGATTGAAATAAATTTTAAGTTTAAAGTATTATTTTTATCCTATTATTTTGATTGTGTGACCTAGTTATAAAGACCCATTGTCCTTTGGACAGGGTGACATCCCTGACCCTGTCGGGCCTAGGTAGTGGGGTGTTACAAAATATTTAGCCAAAAATTTTTTAGCTAAAATATTTCGAGTAGTAATGGATCCGGTTGGCAAAGATTTTAACCACGATTTTGCTCTATATCTCAAGGAAAAGAGAAAAAGCCTTAGTTTGATGGCATCCTCAGAAACACCATTCATTTTAAACGTATCATAAATTTTTAAAAAGCTCGCAATATGGGCATTGGGATCCTCCTCAGGTAACCCATCAAATTGTACCATGTTCTGGATCATTTGGATTATATTGGGCTTTATTTCAAAGTTGTTGGCCTCTATCCTAAGTCTTGTAATGTTTGAGCCCGTACATGAGATTGCGAGTTTCACAAAGTCATCCATAGTCCGCCTGTTAATTCCACCATTACCACTATCGTTAGGCAGATTTATCTCCATGTCTTTCCTTACCCTTTCGCTTACAACCTTTCAGACCTTGGTAAGGGTTCTCTCGATCTTGAGATGAAGATCTACTATGTTGGCTTTGGATTGTCGGGTCATAAACTTAGAGTAAGGTCTACATAAAACAAAAGATAGTGAGATTATAGAATTTACAAGTTAGACAGTTAGTACATATTCACACATTAAAATAGAAGCATTTACAACATGTAGGGACATTAAATTACAAATATTCACA
Organism: Voacanga thouarsii; assembly: GCA_026120185.1. NCBI lineage: Eukaryota > Viridiplantae > Streptophyta > Magnoliopsida > Gentianales > Apocynaceae > Voacanga > Voacanga thouarsii. The sequence goes on along the minus strand of JANUWF010001360.1, from coordinate 115,143 downwards.
AAAACAAAATATGTCACCTATTTATATAAGGTGTTGGGTATCTCACCGCATATTATATATGGTGTAGTGGAAAAATAAAAACGAGATATCATCTCAGGACCCGTATACGTGTGGAAAACAAGACATAAAGAGAACAAATGTAACAACTTTACCTTTCTTTGAGCGTTTGAAAAACAAAATTTTCTTCTTCAAGCCTGAGGCGCGATCCAGCAATCCTCTTGATCAAACACCACGCGAGTTGAATATTCAACCACTATAATCACAGTGTGTGATTATCTCTAACAGAAATCCACACAGAGGATCACTCTCAAGTACCAAGATATTTCTGTGCTAGCAGAAATCAAAGTGGCGGCTAAGGTTTTGCAAGGAACAACGAGAGAGAGAGAGAGAGAGAGAGAGAGAGAGAGAGAGAGAGAGAGAGAGAGAGAGAGGAGAGAATCATGAGTCCTCTAGAGTTTTGGAGTTAGTTTCATGTGTTCGTTTTATTTTTCCCAGCCAAAATCGTGCATATATCCCATATATTACACGAAAATCTGTTGAAAAATACTCCAACTAAGAATTCTAAAGCAGTTAGAATTCCCTAATTGTAATTAGAAACATCAAATTCTCACAATTATAATTTGGATTATAAATTATAACTAATTATAATTTGTCTACAACAACTTCTCTTTCTCTCAATTAACCCCACTATGTTATCAAATAACATCTTGAGTATATAATCCTCTATTGTGTGTGACCTATTAGGTTTCCCAATCAATTGGTAGCGAACATAAATTAATTCAAACGTCTTTCAGATTGATAATCCATAATTAATTAGAATTAATCATATTAATTCTAATCAAGATTGGTTTATTAATTCATTAATTAATAAACCCATATTCCGCAGATCATGAGCGGTATCTAGCAGTACATCATGACCACCCAAGAGTCCAGGAAGTCAAGTGACTTGACATGAACCCTTCAATAACAAACTACAGTGCAATTAACTCCTTTCACTATACAATATCTTATTCGATTTGGAGTACGGATTAGTACCAACTCACTCCAGAATATATTAATTCTGGCCCGAATATAATAGTACTTGTACCAAGAACCTACTACTCTAGATGTGTATCAATTGGAACTGTTTTCAATACACAGTTGCATTGGCTTAGGACTTCTCGAGTAGTAATTCCTACAAGTGGCCTTGAGATATTCGCCCTTACTATTAGGAGTGGTGAATCCTTTATTGACCCTCTCAACTACTTTCGTTTACCTCACAATGTATCCAATATCCATCCCATAGGTTGCCATTGATCTGGCTCCAGAGATTGGAATTAAAGCACAATGCTCAGTAAATAAAGTACCTTGGAGATCTCAAGTCTAAAGATACTTGCACGTTTGCTATATTGAGCTTATATTACTAGCACTAAATAGGTATCCATGTGATTATCTCATAGCTAAGTCATCCAATGTACTTATTCTATTAACAAGAATCCACGTGTTAACTTTTAGTATCTCAATACTCACGGATATGAGAAACACCGCTTGATCAAATCAAAAAGTCTAACACATGCTAGTCTTAACGCATTAATGATGTCCTATCTTATTAATACTATGACTAAGGACTATTTAAGTACTAACACTATACAGTATAGTAGGAATCTCATATCATTTCTATCATGATTTTCTTAACACAGTGTTGTACTAAGGACTTTATCTAACAGTTATATTACACAAAAGTAAACAAAAGAAACTGTAAGATAAATAATGCCTTTTATTAAAATGTGTCATATACAACGTTCAAGTGATTGCCTCTAGGGCATAACACTAACAAACTCCCACTTGCACTAGAGCCAATCATTCATGTATCTAATACCGAATGACTCAATATGCTTATTATGTTTCTTTTGGGATAGTGCTTTTGTAAGCGGGTTAGCTATGTTCTCACCCGTGGGAACTTTCTCTATCTTTACATCATTTCTATCTATGATCTCCCGGATAAGATAATAGCGTCATAGTACGTGTTTAGATCGTTGGTGAGACCATGGCTCCTTTGCTGCAATGGCTCTATTGTTGTCACAATATAAAGTTATTGGACCAACAACACTAGGAACCACACCCAGTTCCATCACGAACTTCTTGATCCAAACAGCCTCCTTAGCTACTTCAGAAGCGGCTATGTACTCAGCTTCTGTCGAAGAGTCAGCAATAACTCTTATTTGGAACTCTTTCAACTTATTGTCCCTCCACACAACGTAAACACGTAGCCGGATTGTGATTTGAAATCATCTTTGTTAGATTGAAAACTGACATCAGTATACCCATTTATTTTCAAATAACCTTCTCCATATACTAAAACACACCCTTAGTCCTTCGTAAGTACGTATGGATGTTCTTCACAATTGCCTAATGATCCTCACCAGGGTTAGATTGGTATCTGCTTGTCAAACTGAGAGCACAAGATTCATCGGGCCTTGTACGTATTATAGTGTATGTAGGATTTCTAAATTAATTAATCAGATTAAACGCAGTGGAAAATAGCAAGAAATCCAAGCCATGGATCATGGGTTTGCAGTAGAAATGGGAAAAAGAGAAGATCACGCTTATTACCTCTTGAAGTCGGAATTTAAAAATTTCTTGTTCCAAGAACGCAGGCGCGATCCAGATCACAAAACCGGTTCACAACAGCTCAACTGAAGTCCAAGAAAGAACTCCCTCTAATGATAATCCACACAAGGTCGAACGCTCACAATCTCACAATTCTATGCTAGTAGAATTTAGGAGGCTAGGGTTTGATTAATAAGAGAGAGACGGCTAGGGTTTGATCAAGAGAGAGGCAGAGAAACGGTTTCTCTGTTATTGCGTGAATAGTCTGTATATCTTATCCTAAGGAAACCGTTTCCTTATATTTATAGATTTATAATTACTGTAAATTGCAACTTAGTCCTTCAACGTCCAATTGTCAACAAATTGGTCCTTGAAGTTTACTTAATTATAATTAGGTCCCATGAATTATAACAAACTTATAATTCACCTATAAATATATTCCCTTCTCTTAATTAACTCCACAATATTATCAAATAATATATTTGAGCATTCAAACCTTTATTGCGTGTGACCCATTAGGTTTCCTGGTCTTATTGGTAGCATAATATGAATTAATTCTAACAATATTAGAATTAATAATCCTTAATAAAATAAAGGATTAAATTTATTAATTCTCTAATTAATAAATCCATATTTAGCATATCAAGAGCGACATCTAGCAATGACTCTTGACCACCCAAAAGTCTAGAAAGTCAAGTGGCTTGACATGAACCTTTCAATAGCAAATTATCAGTGCAATAAACTCCTTTCACCATACAATATCTCATTCAGTCTAGAGCATGGAATTAGTGCTAACTCCCTCCAAAATATTATTAATTCTGGCCCGAATATTTTAGTACCTGTTCAAGAAATCCATTACTCGATATGTGTATCAATTGGAACCATTTCCATCACATAGTCGCCTTGGCCAAGGACTTCATGAGTAATGATTTCTACAAGTGGCCTTGAGATATACTCTCCTATTATTAGGAGTAGTGAATCCTTTATTGACTTTCTCAACTACTTTCGTTTACTTTACGTTGTACCCAATATCCATCCCATAGGCAGTCCTAGATAAGACTCCAAAGATTAGAATTAAAGTACAACGCTCGTTAAACAAAGTACCTTGGAGATCTCAAGTCTAAGGATACTTGCACACTTGCTATAATGAGATTCTATCACTGGCACTAAATAGTTATCCAAGTGATTATCTCATAGCTAGGTCATCCAATGAACTTGTTCCAAAACAAGCATCAACACGTTAATCCTGAGTATCCCAATACTCATGGATATGAGAACTACCGCTTGATCCAATCAAGAGATATAACATGTGCCAGTCTTAGTGTATTAATAATGTCCCATCTTATTAATACTATGACTGGGGATTATTTAAGTACAAACACTGCATAGTGTAGTAGGAATCTCACATCATGATCTCTATCATGATTTCCTTAACACTGTGTTGTACTAGGGACTTTATGTAATGGTTTGTACACATTAATTTAGATATAACAATCAAACTGAAAGATAAAGAATGCCTCTTATTAATTTAATATGCAATATACATGGTACAAGTGATTGCCTCTAGAGTACAACACTAATAGTGTACATGATAGATCCAACTGCCGAAGCATATGGAATCTTACTCATGCGATCCTTTTCAACTTGTATCTTGCGAGACATCAACTTTGAAAGGCTTAAACCTTGTGACATGGGTAAGAATCCCCTTTTGGATTGATCCATATTAAACCTCTTTAGCACTTTATCTATGTATGTAGATTGTGAAAGACCTAGCAACCTTGTAGATCTATTTCTACAGATCCTTATTCTAAGAATATAGGTTGCTTCACCAAGGTCTTTCATGGAGAATTGTTTGGACAACCAAATTTTAACTGTTTGCAAGACAGGTATATCATTTCCTATTAGCAATATGTCATCTACATAAAGTAATAAGAAAATCTCATAATCATGATGAGTAGCAATGGCTAGGAGTATCCTAATAGATTTTAACACGACTACTGGCAAGAAGGTTTCGTTATAGTCAATACCATATTGTTGACGATAACCCTTCGCCCTAGACGTGCTTTATAGGTAACTAAGTTACCATCCACGTCCGTTTTCTTCATGAAAACCCATTTGCACCCAATAGGTTTAATTCCTTTAGGTGGATCAACTAAAGTCCTTACTTAGTTGTTGTACATGAAATCCATCTCTGAACTCATAGTCTCAAGCCTTTTGCCAGATTCTGAATTATTCAGAACATCTTTGTAGGTAATAGGCTCATCTTCATCTATGAGTAATACGTCATTGTGGTCACTAATGAGAAATCCATATCTCTCAGGTGCCATATGTATCCTACTAGACCTACGAGGTTCTTGTGTAGTAGAAGGTTCATCTATTCTCTCAATAAATGTGGGATCAGACGGTTGATCCTTACTTGTTTGATCTTCCTAAACTTCACTAAGTTCAATTTTACTCACACTGTCCTCTTTAAGCATGTGCTCCTTCTTTAAGATGACGGCATGCTTCAAAACAAACACTTTGTTTTCGAAAGGGAGGTAAAAGTAATATTCGAAGTATTCTTTCGAATATCTCACAAACAAACACTTGTTAGACTTACTATTAAGTTTGTCTGACTGTGGCCTTTTGACAAAGGCAGGACAACCCCATACTCACGAGTAAGATAACTTTGGTTTCTTACCAAAGAACATCTCAAATGGGGTAGAATCAACCGATTTTGTCGGAACTCTATTTAGTATATAAACAGAAGTCTCTAATGCATACCCTCAAAACGATTTTGGTAGGTTTGCAGATGCCATCATGGCCCGTACCATGTCTAGAAGGGTTCGATTCCTTCTCTCAGATATACCGTTATGTTGAAGTGTATATGGTGGAGTCCATTGAGATAATATCCCATTATCTCTAAGATAACTCAGAAACTCTTGGCTTAAGTATTCTCCTCCTTGATCAAATCTTAGAGTCTTAATACTTTTGCCAAGTTGTTTCTCTATTTCATTCTTGAAGTCTTTGAACTTATCAAAGGCCTCAGATTTATATTTCATTAAATACAAATACCCGTATCGTGAGAAATCATCGATAAAGGTTATGAAATAGTTATAACCTCCTCTTGCTTGTATTGACATTAGGCCACATACATCAGAATGTATTGGTTCTAATAACTCCTTGGCCCGTTCTCCTTTTCCTAGAAAATGAGTTTTAGCCATTTTACCTAATAAACAAGACTTGCATATGCCATATGATTCTTAATTAAATGACTTTAAGTCACCAAGCTTGTGTAACTTAGAAACATGATTTTCGTTTACATGGCCAAAACGACAATGCTATAAGAAGAGGTGTTAGAGTTATCTATTTTAGGTTTCTTATTGTTTATATTGAGAATTGGATATTCCAAGTCTAGAACATATAAACCATTAACCAGAGTTGCTGTACCATAGTGAATATAATTCAATGAAAAAGAATAGCATTTATTCTTAAATATAAAATAAAATCCATTTAAGTCTAAACACGCAACTAAAATAATATTTTTCATTAAAATTGGTACATAATAATAGTTTTGTAATTCTAGAATTAATCCCAAAGGCAGGTTCAACTCGTATGTCCCCACAGCAAGTGCAATAACCTTTGCCCCATTTGCAATACGTAGGTCCATGTCGCCTTTCTCTGGCCTTTTACTGCTCTTTAGTCCCTGTAAGTTATTGCACAAATGAGATCCACATCCGGTATCTAATACCCATATCTCATTTCTAAAGGTAGTAAACATACCCGGAGTAGAAGTACAAGTGCTTGCAAGTTTCTCATTCTTCTTCTACTTCTTGTCCTTAACGGTCTCGAAGTAAGCTTTGCAGTTGCGCCTCTAATGGCCCATCTTGCAACAATGATGGCATGGGCCCTTGGTAGTAGCGTCTTTCTTCACACTATCTTTGGGCTTCATGGGAGCCTTCTTCTTCTTCTTTTGAACTTTCTTCTTAGAAGAAGAAGATTCTACCATTAAAACTGCATTGGAATCCCTCTTCATGGAGGACTCCGCAGTTTTGAGAAGATTGATCTACTCAGGAATGGTAGACTCAATCTTGTTCATCTGATAGTTAATCACAAATTGTGAGAAACTATTAGGCAAAGACTATAAAATTAAGTCAACACTTAAATCATGATCCATTTCAAACTCGAGAGATCCAAGCTTCTCTATCAAGCCCAGCATCTTCAGCCCATGAGTGGCCATAGAAGAACCCTCTGCCATTTTGCAACGGAATAGTTACTTCGAGATCTCATATCTCTCAATTCTGGCTTAGGCGTCAAACAACTCTCGAAGATGTTGTATAATCGATTGAGTATCCATATGCTCGTGCTGTTTTTGTAGCTCGGGAGTAATGGATGCCAGCATAATACATGATACTGTATCACTATCCTTCTTGTGCCTTTTGTGAAAAACATGCTCATCAGCATGAGCATCTTGAGCTGGTGATGGCGGAATAGGAGCATCTAGTATGTAGAGTAACTTTTTCTGAGAACGATTCTCAAGTTTCTATACCAGTTGAGGTAGTTTGATTCGGTTAACTTGTTAGTTTCCAAGATGCTACGTAGGTTTGGGTTTGTTGACATGATGCAAGTGTCCTAGATGTAAAAATAGAGAGGATTAGCTACTGTATATGCACATAAAATGCAAATAATTAGGACTTTAATTAAACACATTTTTACTCCATTATTTTACTCAAACCAATAGCCCCCACTACTGATTTGGGAAAGCCCAAATTCCTCAAGAATAACCTTGGATTTGCCCAACAAGCCACCTTTGAGTTCATTGGTAGGTATCTAATACCAATTACTCGTATGTAACTACCGAATCATTGGGTGATTAACAGCTTTTAATCTTAAAACCTTTTGGGCTACCCCAACTTTTTCTCTAAATTTATTTATGCTTGAGTTTACCCAATTGGGATAAAGAATTTAGTTAAACCCGACCCATTAATCAAGAATTTAATTCCATAGCTTGAACATGCCCGATGTCGAGTAGGCTTGGGTTTTCCCAACAACCTGGTCTCGAAAAAGGACTTTCGTTCTTACTATATTAATGGAAGGAATTAGGTTTAATATTAAATAAGGGATTTGTTCCTTTTAGTGATTTCAATAAATGACATGCATAAAAATCAATAAATCACATAATTGATAATCATGGTAATAAAGCGATTATGTGGTATGGTTATCGACTTTACCCTAAATTAATTTCTTTGAGCCATTAAAGAAATTTATATATTTAACCCTATGTGTTCATGCATGATTTAAGTATAAGGTCTTACCTTCTTGCCTTATTTTGGTTGCCATCTCCAGAATAAAATAATTCTACTCCTATCTAACCTATGTAAACTAATTACATAATTTCCTAAAGAGAAAAAATCTTGAGTTACATTCGAGGGGAGTTAGATGAGAATAGAATTATACAAGAATTCTAGAGAAGACAGGACATGCAAGCCCTATTTCATAAAAAAACTAAAACTGTAAAATTGATGAACATATATAATTGGTTTTAGTCCATAACCATCCACCATGCCATTAATTATGCTTAATCAAAATAAACGTATATACTCAAGATGTTATTTGATAACATAGTGGGGTTAATTGCGAGAAAGAGAAGTTATTGTGACCAAACTATAATTAGTTATAATTTATGGTCCAAATTATAATTGTGAGAACTTGATGTTTCCAATTACAATTAAGGAATTCTAATTGTTTTAGAATCTTGAGATGGAGTAATTTCAGTAGGTTTTTGTGATATGTGTGAGACACACACGAAACCCTAGCTTGAGAGGAATTGACTCCAAAAAAATAATATCTCCAAACCATCTCTTCTCTCTCATTTTTCTTCAGCAAAGAGGAAACGAAAAACCCTAATCCTAGCCGCCATTTTGGTTTATGCTAGCACATAAACATCTTGGTGCTTGAGTGTGATCCTCCGTCTGGATTTCTGTTAGAGATAATCATACACTGTGCTTATAGTGGTTGGATATTCAACTCTCATGGTGTTTGATCAAGAGGATTGCTGGATCGCGCCTCGACTTGAAGAAGGAAAATTTTTATTTTTCAGACGCTCAAAGAAAGGTAAAGCTGTTACCTTTGTTCTCTTTATGTCTTGTTTTCCACACAAATATGGATCCTGGGATGGTATCTCGTTCATATTTTTCCGCTGTGCCATATATGATAAGCGTTAGATACCCAACATTATTATCATGTATTCTAGGATAATTGTCTAAATCACATATTCCTACATCTTTAAGTTGTACATATTTCTTTATGTTTCATTGATAGGGCCTAAATTAGTAATATATTTCCTAGTTATTTAAGGCCATTTTATGATACATTTTGTGTAATAACTAGTCATATTCCTTCACATTTGAGATTTTACCCTTGGAAAGGTATTTTATGCATTACTTCAAATTTTAGGGGTAAAATAACGCAAAATCGTCACTAAACAAACTAGAGGCGACAGGACAGGCGGCGCCGACCACGTGTTGCTGGCACACACTTTAGGGCGATGAAAAATCGATGAAACAGGGACTGAACAGAACACAGCTTGTGCCAGTTGGGAGCCCAGAGGTGGCAATGGCTGCGACTTGGAAGAACTTGGCACGAAAATTGAGAAAAAATGACGAACGAACAGAGAGACAGAATGCAACCGGTGCCGGCCCTAGGCAGGACAAGCGGCGCTAGCTGTGCACTAGTACAGAAGCGGTGCCTCAATTTTCGTGCGTATTTTTGACAATTTTCAGAATTTTGGTATTTTCTTCCTTCTATTTAGCCAGAAACCCTAGAGGGACGAATTTAGACACTTCTAAAACCTATAAATAGAAGAAAAACACAGGTCAAAGGTATGAATTCAAGGAGCAAAACATAAAATCACTCAAGTTCTAGGAGGAATTCATCAAATCAATGAGGATTGTACAAGAGAGTTTTCTAAGGAAGAACAATGAGGCTTGTCTATGAGTGCTTTCTTTTAACTTTGTTTTCTTTTCTTAAACAATGATGTATGAATTGTTTTATTGTAATTTGACATTATTTTTGGTATTCATGATTTTTAGAGTTACTTTGATTTTTTGATTAATTGATTATTATTCTTGGTATTTAATTACTTATGTTGATTACGAGATTAATTTGTTATTTCTTTCTATTAACTTGCTTGGAAAATGGGTTAATTGTTAAGAATTGGGTAACTAAAGGTTAATTGTTGTCTGCCAAAATATGGATTCATTAGTTAATTTCATGTTTTAAATTTGCCAGGATATAGAGATTTAATCAAGGATTATGTTTAATGCATCTTTTGGATAAATTAGTTGAGACAGGATATGTGATGCTAATTTGTCTAGAAGATAGTGATTTCATGGATTGGAAAAGAAGTGAATCTATTTTAATCCTTCATGATGCCAAGAGAATGATTAGTTATAATAATGATTGGGTACTTTAAGGTCGTGTTTGTCAAAATAATAGTTTGAGTTACATAATTCTCCATCCTTGACATGTATATATTCTTTTATTTTATTTTAGTTTCCTTTTCATTCTTTTTCACTTTATTGAGTCGGTTAAACAATGAAAGAAAAGTGATTGATGCATACTTGTTCTTTGAGGATCAATACTCGTTTTAAACTCTATGCTATGCTAAATGATGAGTACGTTTGCTCATATGTGTAATTTGGGGTTAACATTTTAATTTAAACTTGATTGGGAATGTGCTTATTTTTATATGATTTTTATACCTAAATTCGTACACATCATTCTTTTTACTATCTTATCACTTTATTTGGCCGGTTAAACAATGAATGAAAAGTGATTAGTATGTACTTGTTCCTTTGAGGATCGATACTCATTAATTTCCTATACTATATTTGTGATGAGTATTCTTGCTTGTATGTATAATTTGGGATTAATGTTTTAATTAAAACTTGATTAAGAGATTGATTGAAATTTAATATTTTTATACACCCAAATTTGCGCATCAAGTTTTTTGTGCAATTGCGGGGGAACAATATCATGAAAGCTTGAATTTTATTGATTTAACCATGTTTATATGTCAATATGTAAATATGTGAATATGTATATATATTCCTTGTATGAATAGGGGACATATTTTGTTGTTTGTCTAAATGTAATTTCCTAATTTCACTATATATTATAATTTGACTAACCCAATTCATGAGTGTACATAGTTGATTAACTTGTCAATTCTATAATCTCACGTTCTTCTGTTTTCTGTAGATCTAGCCCTTAGTTTATGAACCAATGATCTAAAGACGACATAATAGATCTTGACTCGGAGATCGAGAGGACATTAACAAGGATTCGAAAGGTGGTTCGACAAACAGTAAGAGACGACATGGTGGTTAATTAACCTAACAATGGTGGTAATAGTTGTAATAACAAGAGAACTATGGATGATTTTGTGAAATTTGCAATCTCGAGTATAGGCTTGAGCATTACGAGACCTAGGATAAAAGCCAATAACTTTAAAATAAAGCCCAATTTTATCTAAATGATTCAAAATATGGTACAATTTGATGGGCTACTTGAGGAAAATCCTAATACCCACTTGGCGAGCTTTTTAGAAATCTATGACACTTTTAAAATGAATGATATTACTGAAGATGCTATCAAACTAAGGTTTTTTCCCTTTTCTTTGAAAGATAGAGCAAAATCTTGGTTAAAATCTTTGCCAGCCGGATCCATCACCACTTGAAATGTTTTAGCTGAATAATTTTTAGCAAAATATTTCCCCCCAACTAGAATATCCAAGCTTAGGATAGATATCTTTTCCTTCCAATAGTTAGAATCTAAGAATCTTTATGAGTGTTGGGAGAGGTTCAATGAGATGCTTAGAAAGTATCCTCATCATGGGTTCGAGTTAGGTATGCAAATGCAAATTTTTCATAGTGGCTTAAGTTTTGCTACAAGGCAATTAGTTGATGCATTTGCAGGAGGTTCCATTAATTCTAAGACCTCGAAAGAGGTGTTTGATTTGATTAAAAGTCTTGCAACAAATAACTATGCTTGGGGTAGTTCACGGTCAAAAGCTCGTGTTCATGGAATGCACAAGGTGGATGCAATAGAAGCTTTGGAGGCTAAGGTGGAAGCACTAACACAAAAGATCGAGCAAATGCTGATGCCTCCTACCCAACGACAGGCAATGAATGTGGGTTGTGATTTTTATGGGAAAGGACATCCAACTATGAGTGCCAAAACATGGAATCATCACAGGAATCATTAGAACAAGCTACATTTGTGGGCAATAGACGATAAGGTAACAATTCTTATAGCATCACTTACAATCCTGATTGGAGGAATTATCTTAACTTTTTATGGAACAACCAAAACCAATCTAAGCAAACTTCTTCTAATTTTGGGAATTAAATGACTCAACCCCCCTTGCCTTACAATGCACCACCGCCTAAGCCATCACTGGAAGAGTTGGTTAACCAATTGGTAAGTGGCACAGAAATATGGTTTCAAGGAGTGGATGCAACCACAAGAAATTTAGAGGCATCCGTGTGCAACCTCGAGAATCAAATTAAACAATTGGCCAAACTCCTTGGAGATCGTCAAGCGGGATCCCTTTTGAAAAATACTAAGACCAATCCACGTGATCATGATCGTGGAAAAAAAATGATCTTTACTGATTTGGTTTTTTTATTTTGGGACATCTATTTTATTTTTATGTGCTTTCTTTTATGAATGAATTTTCTTCGTGATTTCATGATTTTAATTGTTTTTTTTCATTAATTAATTAAATAAAAATATTTTTGATCGGACAGAGCTGACTTGACGCCAGGCCCAAATATAACCCTAGCGTCGGGATGGCACTACCACAGAAATCGTGCTGAGATAGCATGGGCCAGACGCCAGTCCCAAGTCTTCAATGGCTAAAATTAAGCCATTTTTCAAACACTCCTTCATTTCCCTCGTTTTTTCTCTCAACCCATCGCCGGGTCTGACTTCAACATACCGTCGGATCACTTTCTATCCCTCCCAAACACCTTCCAAACACAAAATCATTGCTATGTTCTTGAAGATTTGGATTAAAACCAAGAAAAATCTAATCTTTCTTCACAAAACCCATTTTTCAATCATTCCACTCGGTGCACAATTTTTTCAATCTTTTTGCACAAGATCATTGCCTATAGATTGGAAATCATTGTGGTATGCTTTTTCTGCACTTTCTATGGTTCAATTTTTCATATTGATTATTGTGTATTTTTCTATGAATTATGGTCCGAAAATTCTTATTTATTTTTCTTGGTTAGATGGATTGAATGAAAATTTTGCTTTCTTTGAGGCTTAGTTAGCATAGGAATATGATTGACAATAATATTTGATTGATACAATTCATGTTTTACATCTTTTTGGTAGCTATTGAGCATGCCTCTAACGTGTGTAATTTTGATCTTACCAAAAAAATGTTCGTCATAGATTGAGAGCTAATTGTTCATGTTTTAACTTGGCATTGTGATTATGAGCTTTATATTATGACATGAATGGCATTGTTAATTTGATCATAGGTACTGATATTGTGTATTGGAATTGGACAATGACAATCTTTTTTCATGTATTTTTAGAGGAGTTTATGTTGTGTTTTGTTGGCTATCTTGTGGTATGTTGAGGTAGTGGTTGTGTTGAGTGGGTGTTGTGCTTGTGAGAAGGTTAGGGTTGTGTTTGTTTGTGTAGTAAGGAGTGATCTTGAGGGTGTTATATTTTCCTTCCTTTATCCTACCATTGTCCTTCATCACTCTTCAACATATCTAGGAGACCTAAAGGATTGGCACATGGGGCTAAGAGAGCTAGAGCTTTATCTTCATCTACACCATCTTTTAAGCCTCTACCTACCCAGCCTAGCCAATTCTTTGACCCTACTTGTCAAATTTGGTATCAAAGTCACCAACATAACAAAATCATAGTAGAAAAGATGTATAAGCCTTCCTTTGATAATTCCTTGGAGATTTCTACTATGTTTATGTGAAACCCCAGTTGAAACTAACCTTAGAGTAAGGGGGTTTGGATGCATATCATTTTTTATTACATGCATAAATATATTTTTATATGATTTTATGTACTTTAGATATATGATTTATAGTCTAGAAGGCTTAATTGTGGTTGTTGAGTAAGAAGGGTAAAATGGTAATTTTTTCTTGAGGTGAGAATAGGGAGATAACTTGAAGGTTAAATAGGAAAAATATTTGGGAGAGAAAATAAGAACAAGAGTTATTGTGGTTTGGTGGTTAGAGATTTGGAATTCATTCTTGAGGTCTTGAGCTCAAATTCCATCATTGGAGTTTTAGCATGGTTAAATTTTATTTTTGTTTGGGAAGGCTATATTCGGCCTTTGCATGCTTTAGGGAAGAGTAGGAGAGTTATCCTAGGGGAGACATGATAGGAATGCCCTAATCCTACTCTTGTGCCCTACAAAAATTTCTAAGGGATTCATACCCTTCTTGATTTCTAGCTTTCCTTAATTATTAATAAATTAGGTTGATTAATTTATTCAAGCCAATTTTATTCCAGAAAATTCCAGCAAAGTCCTGTGAGATTTAGGTTTCGAAAATGGCTGTGAATGGGTGCCTTGTTGGCCAAAAATTGGGAGGAGTTTTGGAAAGTTCCCAAGAGAATTAATCTCCATGGTTGAACTTTCAAAATTCCAACCTAGCTGTGTTCATTTTCTTCATGTTATAAACTGAAATTTTTCCAGCTTCTTGTTCAGTTCAAGTGTAAAAAATTTCAGCTATGTTTTCCTCCCAAATGCTGCCAGAAAAATGGCCATTTCACTTAGCTTGGGGATTGAACATTCCAGCCAAACAGAGCTGCTCAAAAATTTGTGCAAACCAGAAAATTTTCTGGACAATTTTTGCAGCATTGGTGAGCCAAAACCAAGTTGCTTCTTCCAATTTTTCACCCAGCAACTTAACCTCATTTTTCCTCCATAAAGAAAGATAGAAACCAGCCTTGAAAGACCTCTGAATATACCTTCAAATCTTCTACAAACTGACTGAAAAATGATAGCAAAATCTGCCCAGAAATTTCCAGCAATTTGCGAAAATCTATTCTAGAATTTTCCAGCTTTGTTTCATCTTTAGCCTTGTCTGAAACCTCCACCATTTTTCTGTACAAACTCCCCTTGAACAGCCATGAACTGAGCTTCATCATCTTCCCTAGCATTCTGCTCGAAAAACAGTCCCATGGCTGTCCTAAAATATCTCCATCAATCACTCCAATCAAACCATTGATTGAAGTCCAAAATTTTAGCAATTTATTTCAGCAACCTATCATAAATCATCCCTCAAACAACCAAAAATCCCTTCACCATTGTACACCATATTTTCAGCCACCATTAAGCTCCTTCAACCATCATTCATCTCAGTAAAAATCACAGACAAGCAGCCGGCCATGAAAGCTTCTAAAAGCTCTCCATCATCAAAGATCTTCTTACCATATTTTGTTTCCAAAATTGATTCCCTAAAATATTCTTCTTGGATTGCAAACAACCAGCTTTCCTTTTCCTCTCAAATCAGAAAATTCAGTTACCAAAACACTCCCAAACCAGTCTGTCACTCTCTCCCACAGAATTTCGGCTAACTTCAATCAAATTCTCTCCATTCTCTTTAACCTTCAAGAACACCTACTACCCTCTTTCAAGAACGCCTAAGGCCACCAAAACCACTTCAATCTTCTTCAAAAAGCTCCAGATCACACCTACTCAATCCCTTGAAACCACTTCTGCAATTTTTAACATCAAATACCGAAATCCAAGTATCTCTTTTGGATCAAAAAACCAGAATTTTCTTGAAGGCTCAAGAACACCTTCAAGGTAAGCATGATCAATCATCTTCATCTTCACTCAACTTCAACTCCTAATGAATATATACACACACACACACACACACACACACACACACACACACACACACACACACACACACACTAATGAACTCTCTTTTTCTTTCGCTTTCTCTCTCTCTCTCTCTCTCTCTCTCTCTCTCTCTCTCTCTCTCGGCCGAATGGTTACCCATGGCCATATTTTCTCCTTCTTTCTTGGATGGATCAAGTCTTCTAAGAGTAAGGATTCATTCGAAACTACTCTAAGGTAGTCATCAATCAAGTAAGCCTCTTCAATATTCTCTTTAAATTCTTGATTCATGTCTCTAGGATGATATTGGAAGGAGATGGATTATGATTAGGGTTCGAGCATATGTCGTTGTTGAGATTGAAGCATGAATAAATGTGTTTGTATGATGGAGATGGGATTGTTGCATGAGATGATTTGTCTTGGTTGATTGTATGGCGTTTTAGGGTTTTGTTGCATGCCCTCCATGTCGTGGGTGGTATATATGATCAAGTATGTTAGAGATTATGTCACCTTTGGTGAATAGGGTTTATGTTCATGTGTGATTGTTAAAGCCATGAATATGTTTATGTTAGTAGAGTTTGGATCATGCCTTGGTAAATTTAGATCTATGCATTTATTCATGATTTAGATGATTTGATGAATTGGTGTGGAGTGTATGTTCATGATTATGGTTAGCAATAGAAATATGATCATGATCTTATTGTCCCTAAGCTAACTTTATTTCATTAATAAAATGATTATTGCTATAATTTCTTCTAGTAAATTTTGAAAACCCTAGGAAGATGTGGATTTGGTCGGTTATATAAAATCATGATATTTTAGTAAAATAAATGATAGCTTTTATTAAAGAAATAAAATATATAGATTTTATATAAAATAAAATATATAGAAAATAATAATAAAGCCTTTTATATAAATATTCATAATAGGTAAAATATTAATTTTGTAAGTCTTATATTCATAAGTACTATCAAAATTTATTTATTGTCTTTTAATCAAAACCTATTAAAATTCACTTTCAACTAATTTTAGTTGCCAATTATTTTCTAACAATTAATTATTAATAGATTATTATTTTAAATAATACCATCTAGAACCTAGAGCCTTTCATCAAATAAACTCTAATATATTTTTAGCAAGATTTAAACCTTCGACTTATTGTACCTATTTCCCAAAACCCTCTTTATTTTAATATCAGACTAGACGTAGCTTATAAACCCTTTTATTTATTATCTGGCCTTAAAGCTTGGGACACTAGGATCATGGTTATAGTAAGTTGAGCTAGAATTATTTATGGAAGTGAATTTTGGCTTGAGTTTAATTATGGCTCATGTTTAACCCAGGCGGGGTTAGGTCAGTTATTGGAGACCTTTATTTTGAACAAGGATCAAGTAAACTCTTGCATAAAACCTATTTGATGCAAAATGATTACTATGGCAAGCCAAATGTAGAGTGCGTGGACACTCATTTATGTAAAGGCAATTGAGGATTATTTCCTTTCTCATTTCAGACAAACAAATTATTTGAAAATCAAAGGCCCAGTTTTACTCAAACCCTAAAGATCTTACTAAAACCAGTTTTGCCCTAAACTTTAGAAATCCTTAATTGCCATTCTCAAGTGGAACTATGTTTTGTTCATTTTCCACCAAGTGGGATAAATTACGTTGAGTACTCAATGAGGGCGGACTACTAGAACTAGTCTTTAAGGGGTTAGGGTAAGCTTCGTAGTAGGTGGCCACCTCTAAGGGGTAAGTCCTTCCCAGATAAGATGTCAGTTTAGTAGGTTGTGTGGGTCTGAGTTAGCAGTTTTCAGTCGAGAGGACTGTGTATTACCGGAATAGACACTCGATTTTGTTTGGGTGTAGAGATGGAGGAGTATCTCACCCGGTAGGCCGATTACCTACTTTTGTCAATCTGCACAAAGTGTGGCATTCTGACCGTTGTATGGTTATGGGGCCCAACGTGTGGTAACCCATGACCACCCTGTTGAGTGGTTGATTTTATTATTCATGTATAGTTGGGAAAAGCCAAAACACCACTCTTGATTTTGACTATTATTTATTGCTTGCCAATATTTCTCTTATAAAGATTTTACACTTTGCATTCATGAACTATTTTCACTGGACACTCAAAGCACACACGGACTTACTGAGATTTTTATCTTATCACCCTTTTTACCATGATTTCAGGTCGATCCTACTGTAGGGATGAGTAGCTAGTTGTTGCCTGCCTTAGAAGATTTTCTGATATTTATTTTGTGTAATGCTTTGGGAGTTAAGAGTGAACAGTTTTTATTTTGGATTTGTTTTTGAATTCTTGGTTTGTAATAAGTTATGAGTTTAAAGTATTATTTTTATTCTATTATTTTGATTGTGTGACCTAGTTATAAAGACCTCTTGTCATTTGGACGAGACCACATCCCCGGCCTTATTGGGCCTAAGTAGCGGGGTGTTACAATTTAGGTGACTGGAGTGAGAGCTTATCATTAGACTTAGGGGTGCTTATTGTCCTGTGAGAGTTAGAGAGTTTTATACCAATATGTAGAATAAAAAGAAAAAAAATCTCCAGGTCATTTCTACTATGGTAAAAGGGGTACCCATTAAGTTTGATAGGGCTAAATTAGCTAGGCTTTTGAGAGTACCTGATGAAGAGCCCTGGATAGCTGTGGACCATAATAAACAACAGATTATTTCTAAGCCTACCTGGGATGTGAATGTTGTGAGTACAAGTTTGCATATGTTGAGAAAGGGGCAGATAGGCCAATATCGCTATTACTCCAATAATGATCTTGAGGCTCAGTTATGTGCCCTAGTCTACATTTTCTCTTTCAATGTTTACCCTAAGGCTAGTGGTTTCGATGAGTTTAGGGTCCTTGATGTTTACATTCTTGATAAGAAGATGAAGAGTGTGCCTATCCTCCTTGCTCCTATTATTATTTAGTCCATGAGTGATATGACTTTTTGTGGTGGCTTTTTCTTAGTGTTGTGGTGCTTTGGTGGCTATGTGTTCGGCTCAATCAAAGGGAATCAAAACAGGGACTTGTTCTTGTGACAAAGAGAAAGGTAACCTAACTATCTATACTCTTTCAAACCCTTGAAGAACAAAGCCTCAAAGACCCTCAAGATGAATAGAAAGTTCTACTAGATTCTCACCCTAACATCCTTGAAGCAACAAAGGCAAGCAAGAACATATAGAATAGAGAAAATAGGCACCCAAATATTGAATTTCAAACGAACCCTAGAAGAACAAAGCAACTAAGACCCATTCAAAGAAAACAACATTGGATTATCCAAAAGATTTTTAGACTCTTACAAAAGGAGGACTAACTCTTTAGCTTGGTCTTGAACAAGATGAACAAGGAGGCTTGGCCTCTCAAGATTCTCTCTCAAATTTGAATTAAAGTTCAGTGAATTGTCTTGTCAAAGTAATAAAGGTGCTATTTATACTACCCTAGCTAAGTAATCCCTGAGATTTAGTTACAAATTAGGATCAAAATAAGTCTTTACAAGTAATTAAAAGTGAAGAAAATCGGAGAAAAGCATTAAAAAGTGGAACAGTCGATGACTGTCCAGGGCCAAGCCGGTGCCGGTTTGGAACATCACAATCAGCGCCAGTTAGGTTATGTCGTCGACCAGTTCTCGTTTGCTTGAGTGTTAGTTTTGGACAGAATGGAGCCGGCGCTGGTTTGGTTGCATGGAGCCGGCACCGGCTGTCCTCTGGAAGCCTTCCTTGTTAAATTTCATCCCCTTTTGCTGACGACTTAAGTTCTTGTTGGGGTCCTTCGCGGATGGCCATCAACACGAACTCTTGGCTCGCTTCCTCAACCCTCCAATCCTCCTTCATCCTCAAGCATTATTTGATGATCAATTGAAAATCATCTTGAAGCTTCTTGGTCCTTGCTCTAGTTATCGGTCCTTGTCTCCATGATGAAGTGGAGTCTCATCATCTCCCCCTCCTTAAAAAGGATTCGTCTTTGAATCTTCGCCATCATCTACATCAAAATGAGAGAGGTCACTAACATTAAAGGTAGCACTAACATGATACTCACCTGGTAGATCTATCTTGTAAGCATTATCTCCAACTTTGGCAAGAACTTGAAATGGTCCATCTCCCCTTGGATCAAGTTTGCTTCGGCATTACGTAGGGAATCTCTCCTTGCGAAGGTGCACCCATACCCAATCACCCGGCTCAAAAGAAACCTTTTTCCTTCCTTGATTGCGCTTATGGGCGATCTATTCATTGCGTTTTGCAATGGTTTCCTTCACCTTCTCATGGAGTGCCTTCACTATTTCTGCTTTTTTAGCTCCATCAGGGTTCAACCGTTCACCTATAGGCAAATGAACCAAATCTAAAAGAGTTAAAGGATTAAAACCATATACAATTTCAAAAGGAGAATAAGAAGTGGTAGAGTGAATAGCCCTATTGTATGCAAACTCAATGTGAGGCAAGCACTCCTCCCAATTCTTCAAGTTCTTCTTAATTATGGCCCGCAAGAGTTTGGTGAGTGTACGATTGACCACCTCGATTTGTCCGTCCGTTTGGGGATGACAAGCTGTGAAAAATAAAAGGTTAGTCCTAAGTTTGTTTCATAAAACTCTCCAAAAATGGCTAAGAAATTTTGTATCCCTATCCGAGACAATAGTCCTTGGAATCCCATGCATTCTCACCACTTCCTTAAAGAATAAATCTGCAATATATGACGCATCATTAGTCTTGGAACAAGCCACAAAATAAGTCATTTTGGAAAATCTGTCAACAATCACAAATATAGAATCCTTGCCCCCCTTAGACCTAGACAATCCTAAAATGAAATCCATTGAAATATCAACCCAAGGCACATTAGGTATGGGCAAATGAGTATAAAGACCATGTGGAAGAGCTCTAGACTTAGCTCGCCTACAGGTAATGCATTGAGAACAATGTCTCTCTACATCCTTTCTCATTTTTTGCCAAAAAAAATGTTCCTTAAGGATGCCTAAGGTTTTTGCAACATCAAAATGCTCTATTAGTCCCCCACTATGGGCTTCCCGAACTAGCAACACCCTAATGGAACCCTTTAGCACACAAAGCCTTGCCTCTCTAAATAAGAAACCATCATACTTATAATATTTAGCAAATGCACCTTTCTCACAAGCATGGAAAATATCCCCAAACTCCTCATTATCAACATAAAAATATTTCACAAATTCAAAACCAAGAAGTTTAGTATCCAAAAAGTTGAGAAGTGCATACCTTCGAGATAGTGCATCTGCTACCACATTTTCCTTACCCTTCTTGTATTGGATGACATATGGAAATGTCCCAATAAACTCCATCTACCTTGCATGCCTTTTGTTCAAATTTTGTTGGCTCTTGAGGTGTTTAAGGGTCTCATGATCGGTATGAATGACAAACTCTCTTGGCAAAAAGTAGTGTTGCCAATACTCTAAGGTCCTCACCAAAGCAAAAAGCTCTTTGTCATCGGTAGAATAGTTAAGGGTTGCCCCGGACAATTTTTCACTAAAGTATGCAATGGGTTTTTTATCTTGGGTCAAGACCGCACCTATTCTCACCCCACTTGCATCACACTCTATCTAAAAAGCCTTCTCAAAATTGGGAAGAATAAGAATTGGAGCTTAGCTTAGTTTGTCCTTGAGGGTTTGAAAGGCTTGTTATTGTGTTTCCTCCCACCTAAATCCCACCTTTTTCTTTACCACTTCGGTTAGAAGGGCTGCTATAGTGCTAAAATTTTGGATAAACCTCCTATAGAAACTAGCTAGCCCATGGAAACTACGGACTTGGGTAATGGTGGTAGGGGTTGGCCAATCTTGGATGGCTTTCACTTTTCCCTCATCAACCTCAATCCCTCTTGCACTCACAACATACCCAAGGAATGTAATCCTCTCCAAGAAAAAAGAGCATTTTTCAAGATTAGCATACAATCTCTCCCTTCGGAAAGCCACAAGTATACTTTGAACATGATTTAAATGATCCACATATGATTTGCTATAAATAAGATGTCATCAAAGTACACAACAATAAATTTTTCAATGAATTCCCTCAAAACATGGTGCATTAATCGTATGAAAGTACTAGGAGTATTAGACAATCTAAAGGGCATGACAAGCTACTCATACAACCCTTGTTTAGTTTTAAAAGCTGTTTTCCATTCATCCCCTTCTCGTATCCTAATTTGGTGATAACCGGATTTCAAATTAATTTTTGAGAAAATGCATGCACCAAATAGCTCATCTAGCAAGTCATCTAACCTAGGAATGGAATAGCAATATTTTACCGTTATGTTGTTGATAGCACGACAATCCACGCACATAGGCCATGTCCCATCCTTTTTGGGCACCAAGAGAACTGGAACCGCACATGGGCTTAGGCTCTCTCTCATATGTCCCTTCTCAAGCAATGCCTCCACTTGCTTTTGCAATTCCTTGGACTCCTCCAGATTACTTCTATATGCCGGTCATTTGGGGATGATGGCTCCGAGTACAAAGTTAATTTGATGCTCAATTCCTCTCAACGGTGGTAGTTCTCCGGGCACCTCATTCGGAAAAACATCTTCAAACTCTTGAAGAATAGCTGCAATTTCATGAGGCAAAGACAATGTGGAATCACTAGTAGAAACATAAGAACCTTTGCGTAAAAGAAGAATAACCGGTTCCTTAGTTTCTATAGCCTCTATGACCTCACTCTCATTTGCAAAGAAATTCACTCTCTTTTTACCTCCCCTCTCTAGGCCTTGCTCATTTCTATCCTTGATCGTCAAAGGTACTTGCTTACTCATTCTCTCTCTCAATTCTTTTTCTTGCCTCTCATTTTCTTTCCTTTCACTTTCTTTCTTTTGCTTAACTTCTAGTGCTCCCTTCTTTTTCTCTTTTTCTTTCATGATTCTTTGGTCTTTGCTCACCTCACTAGGGGCCATAGGGGTGAAGGTAAACTTAGTTCCCTCCTTAAGTAGGGAATAAGTATTCTACCTCCCATCATGTTTCACATGCCTATCATATTGCCAAGGCCTCCCTAGTATTAAGTGTCCCGCTTGCATGGGCACTACATCACAAAGTACATCATCCTTGTATTTCCCCATTTCAAAAGACACCAACACTTGCTTGTTAACTCTCATTTCCCCACTATCATTCAACCATTGTAGTTTGTAAGGCTTGGGATGCTTAATCCAACTCATGTCCAATTCTTCAACCAAATCCGCACTAATCACGTTGGTGCAACTCCCACTATCCACAATGACACTACAATGGGTCATGTTGATTAGACACCTAGTATAGAAAATGTTCTCTATTTGTTGGTGGTCTTGATCCTCAATGGCTTTGTGAGCTCAATGACCTTCTTGTGACTCCCACCAAGGAGTATTCTTGTCCCACAACTTCCCCTTCATCACTCTCCTCATCTCCAATTCCCTCTTGGTTTCCTTGGTTCCTTTATTCCTCTTTTTCTTCGTCGGTAGAAACCTCACCATAGGGATTGGTATACATCGCCCTCTTGCTTGGACACTTATGGGAAGTATGTCCATATCCTAGGTACTTAAAACACTTGATGTCTCTATTCCTTTGTGGCCTCTCCATGGTTTTCCCTTTGTCCTTGTTCCATCCGTCCCTAGGTTTCCAAGCCTCCCTCGGTTTGTTGAAGTCCCTTTGATATGGTTTAGGGGCTTCATCCTTCTTAGTTTGCACCTTGCTAGTTATGTTGGGATTTGGTAGTGTTGGTCTAGTAAATGCCCTCCTCCTTAATTGCCTTTCAATCTTCATGGCGGCATGTACCATATCCTCCAAGCGATCATAGAGGTGCAATTCCACCAAATTGGCAATCTCCTTATTTAATCCTCCCAAAAATCTTGCCCTTGTAGCTTTTGGATCCTCATGGATTTGAGCTCTCATCAACATAACCTCCATTTCCTTATGGTAATCCTCCACACTCTTGTTCCCTTGCTTGAGTGCTTGGAGCCTTTGGTAGAGATCATTATAGTAATGGTGTGGTATAAACCTTACTCTCATCATGTCTTTCAACAAATTCCAATTAGCCACGGCTTCCACTCCCATTTGTCTCATTTGTGCACTAACTTACTCCCACCATACCAAAGCATACTCCGAGAATCCCAAAATAGCCAACCTCACTTTTGACCTCTCACTATAGTTATGGCTTTCTAGAAATATCTCCATTTTGCTTTTCCACTCAAAATAAGCTTCGGGGTCACTTTTGCCATAGAATGTAGGCACCTTCAACTTAATATGGCTCAACTCCCTTTCCACATCGTTTTCTTCTCTCCTTCCTCCTCTATGGTCTCATCCTCTATGTTGTTCCCTAAAATCCTCGACATGATCCCCCTCATACCATTCATCAACTCCTTCAAATTCTCTTTCTAGCCCCCTTACATTGATCCCTCCATTCCTTTCTTGGCCTCTTCCTCGTCCTTCTCTCAAGCCATGTCTACCTCCTCTCATAGGAGCTTGTTGGATACCCCCAATAGAGTGTTCATCCCATTCTTCCCCTTGTTGGGCATGTAATGGAGGAGTGTGGGCATCACCATCCATCATCCTTGGACTAGGCACTTCATACCGCTCTTGGCCTCTCCTTTGTGCAATAGTAGAAGACTGTCCAAGATGGTTTATCAACTCCCTTGTTAAGTTTTGGAACTCGCTTTGCATTATCCTCATCATCGCTTGCATATCTTCACGTAGTCCCCTAACATCAAATTGTTCTTCTTGAGGTCTACTAGGTCCACTTGGGTTAGACCTAGAGATCTCTTGTTCATGGGTCATGGTGATGGAATATTGCCTCACACCTACAAAACAAAGAGGTTAGAAGAAAAATAGATCCTCACTCACTTCCTTACGTGATGGCTCTCCAAATTGATCACTCCACGCTCGTGTTTGCTCTCTTAGGCTCTTTTAATGATAAGCTCACCTTCTTTCCTTTTTCTCAACACTCAAGCCATCTTATTCAATCCCAATTCTCCCCAATAGCTGAATATTTAATCCAGCTAAGTGAGTCACACAAATCAAGAGAATTTTCCAATTTAGGGGTCTTAGGGGAATTTCAAACAAATACTTGTTGGGCACCTTAAACAATTAAGTTTTAGGTCAAGAATTCAAGAAAAGGTAGATTCAATCAACTCAAGAACAAGCACTAAGTGCACAAGGAACAATTCTAAGTAAGAAACAAACAAGAATTATCAAAACAAAGAGACAAGAACAACTAAAACTAGGATGATGAAGAACAAAATGGTCACAAGTGCACAATAGAAAAATTGAGTTCAAGGGTCATGGAATTCAACATTAAGGTGTTATAACAAGTCACAAAAACCCAAAGAATCAAAATCAAGAATCAAAGTTCCCAACTATAGCCAAAAACACTCTCATGGAATTTTTATCAAACACCTTGGCTGCAACTCGTCACTCAAGAACAATCAGAAATTTCAACCATATTCAAGCCAAATTTCACCACAAACATAAGATAAATTTTTTCCCAAGGATTATAACAATATCAAGGAGCAATTTCCCAACAGAAAATTCAAGATATAATAAAGATTCAATGACCTTTTTGAAGCATATTTTTAGTTACGGGATTTGTCCTGTTTTTTTTCCTTTTCTTCACTTTGTGGGGCTCCTTTCTTGTTTTCAAGCTTTGATGGGAATCAAACTTTTCCTTGCACTGATACCAAACTCTTTGATATGACTTTTTGTGGTGGCTTTTTCTTGGTGTTGTGGTGCTTTGGTGGCTATGTGTTCAACTCAATCAAAGGGAACCAAAACAGGGACTTGTTCTTGTGACAAAGAGAAAGGTAACCTAACTATCTACACTCTTTCAAACCCTTGAAGAACAAAGCCTCAAAGACCCTCAAGATGAATAGAAAGTTCTACTAGATTCTCACCCTAACATCCTTGAAGCAACAAAGGCAAGCAAGAACATATAGAATAGAGAAAATAGGCACCCAAATATTGAATTTCAAACAAACCCTAGAAGAACAAAGCAACCAAGACCCATTCAAAGAAAACAACATTGGATTATCCAAAAGATTTATAGACTCTTACAAAAGGAGGACTAACCCTTTAGCTTGGTCTTGAACAAGATGAACAAAGAGGCTTGGCCTCTCAAGATTCTCTCTCAAATTTGAATTAAAGTTCAGTGAATTGTCTTGTCAAAGTAATAAAGGTGCTATTTATACTATCCTAGCTAAGTAATCCCTGAGGTTTAGTTACAAATTAGGGTCAAAATAAGTCTTTACAAGCAATTAAAAGTGAAGAAAAAGTAGAGAAAAACATTAAAAAGCGGAACAGTCGACGACTACCCAGGGCCAAGCCGACGCCGGTTTGGAACATCACAACCGGCGCCGGTAAGGTTTTGTCTTCGGCTGGTTCTCATTTGGTTGAGTGTTGGTTTTTGACAAAATGGAGCCGGCGCCGATTTGGCTGCATGGAGTCGGCACCGGCTATCCTCTGGAAGCCTTCCTTGTTAAATTTCATCCCCTTTTGCTGACGGCTTAAGTTCTTGTTGGGGTCCTTCACGGATGGCCATCAGCACGAACTCTTAGCTCGCTTCCTCAACCCTCCAATCCTCCTTCATCCTCAAGTATTGTTTGATAATCAATTAAAAATCATCTTGAAGCTTCTTGGTTCTCGCTCTAGTCATCAGTCTTTGTCCTCCATGATGAAGTGGAGTCTCATCAATGAGAGAGGTTGTTTACTCTCGCATCTCAACCAAAGCCCTCAAATTTCCCTTGGTCATTATACGTATCCTTCGGGACTTTGGAGTGAGATTGGATGGAGAGCATAGCAAGCTGACCACTAATCGGGATATAGTGACTGAGCATACTTTGGTTCATTGCGGTGATCGCTATGATAAGGGAGAGAGGAGATGGAAGAAGCCGTATGAGGTCCAGTATCCAGGGATGCTAGAGCTTCCCCCTGATAAGGAGGAGTGCTGTGTTTTTATTTAGGTATAGAAATCATATAAAAATAAGCACATTCCAAATCAAGTTTAAATTAAAAACGTTAACCCCAAATTATACATATAAACAAGCATACTCATCATTAACATAGTATAGGGTTCAAATGAGTGTTGATCCTCAAGGAACAAGTATGCATTAATACCTTTTCTTTCATTGTTTAACCGACTCAATAAAGTGAAAAAGAAATAAAATAAAATAAAATAAAATAAAATAATATGTACATATCAAGGATGTAGAATTATGTAACTTAAATCATTATTTTGACAAACATGATCCTCAAGTACTAAATCATTATCATAACTAATTATTCTCGTGGTATCATGAAGGACTAATATAGATTCACTTCTTTGTCCAATCCATGAAATCCTTATCTTCTAAACAAATGAGCATCACATATCCTATCTCAACTAATTCATCTAAAAGATGTATTAACCACAATCCTTGATTATATTTCCATATCCTGGCAAATTTGAAACATGAAATTAACCAATAAATCCATATCCTAGCAGACATCAATTAACCTTTAATTACTTTGTTCCTAACAATTAACCCCATTGTCCAAGTAAGTTAAAAGACAACAAATATGAAACTAACGAATTGAGACCACCATCAACCCCTTTGTCCAAGCAAGTTGATGGAAAGAAACAACCACTTAATCTCGTAATTAGCACAAGTAATTAAACACCAAGAATAATAATCAATTAATCAAAAGATCAAATAACTCTCAAAATTATGAATACCTAAAACAATGACAAATTACAATAAAATAATTAATACATTATTATTCAAGAAAAAGAAAAAAAATTAAAAGAAAGCACTCATAGACAAGCCTCCTTCTTCTTCATTTGAAAACCTTCTTGTACAACCCTCCTTAATTTGAAGAATTCCTCCTTTTATTTGAATAATTTTCTGTTATGATCTCTAAATTCTCTCCTTTTCTCTTGTGTTTTCCATCTATTTATAGGCTTAGGAAGTGCCTAAACTCGTTGGTGCAAGGTTCTTGGCCGAGTAGAAGTAGGAAGATGTTAAAATTCTGCAGATTATCAAAAATCGCGTCGAAAAATTAAGATTCTGTCTTATCCTCAGGGTATAGCCAGCGCTGCCTTGGCTGCTGAAGCCGGTGCTAGTTGTGTTCTGTTTCTTCAATCATTTGCCGATTTTTTCTTAATTTTAGTACAATGTTGTCCAAAGTACAGCCAACACCGCCTTGGCTGCTAGAGCAGGCACCGGTTTGGTTCTGTTTCGATCCTATTTCAATAATTTTTCGTCGTCTCAAAGTGCGTGCAAGTAGCACGTGGCCGGCGCCACTTCCTCTGTTCTGTTTTGCGACGTTTTTGCTTTGTTTTATCCCTAAAATCTAAAATAATGCACAAAATACCTTTCCAAGGGTAAAATCTCAAATATGAAGGAATATAGCTAGTTCTTGAACAAAATGTATCACAAAAGAGCCTCAAATAACTAGAAAAAATAAGACTAATTTAGGCCCTATCAACTCCCCCACACTTAGCTCTTTGCTTGTCTTCAAGCACAATATCAAAGACAAGTATGAAAACACAAGGTTTCATCAGATTCACTCAAACCAATTCCAAAACAATATCTCTAATTTTTTCTTCATTCAAGAACATAAAACACATGCTACTACATCGTCCACAAAAAATGCAAGACTTGTGTAGGTGAATAATGACTTAGTAGAACCATCCTAATACTTAACAATATTCTTAAACCATTGAAAAGAATTTAGTTCAAAAAGAATATGCATTCCATAAGCTTACATTTTAGACACTCTCTCCACTACTCTGAGATATATCATGATTCTACTTAGATCAAGTATGACTTTTAAGCTTGTAATATAGCTCGTCAAACGTAGGATATAGGAAATTTAAGTATCAAAGAAGATGAAAGTTTGCAAGAAAATGACAAAAAACATGTGTCAAGAAATTCCAAACTTCTTTTGCTCTCCTATCCCAAAATCAATCAAAACCCATAACATTGCATAGCAATTACAGTTCAACTCAAGTAAATCTTGCATTATCTCTCTTTTTTTTGTTCACTTCCTTCATCAACTCTTCTCTATTTTTTTTCACAAGATCACTCGAATTTTTAGCAATGGTGTCAAGGAATTGATGTAAACTCAACTTTTATAGCTTAATCACCATTCCTCTTGTGATCTTCCTGTTAGCGTTGTGCCCTGGAGGCAATCACTTCTACATTGTATATGACACATTTTATTTTAATAAAAGGGCATTATTTATCTTACAGTTTCTTTTATTTTCTTTAAGTAATATAACTATTTGATAAAGTTCCTAGTATAACACTGTGTTAAGAAAATCATGATAGAGACATGATATGAGATTCCTACTACACTGGATGGTGTTAATACTTAAAAAGTCCCTAGTCATAGTATTAATGAGACAGGACATCATTAATGCGTCAAGACTAGCATGTGTTAGAATTCCTGATTTGATCAGGCGGTGGTTCTCATAACTGTGAGTATTGAGATACTCAAAGTTAACACATGGATACTTGTTAATGGAACAAGTTTATTGAATAACCTAGCTTTGAGATAATCACATGGATAACTATTTAGTGCCAGTGATATAATCTCAATATAGCAAATGTGCAAGTATCCTTGACTTGAGATCTCCAAGGTACTTTTTTTACTAAGCTTTGTACTTTGATTCCAATCTCCGGTGCTCGATCAAGGGCCGCTTATGGGATGGATATTGGGTACATTGTGAGGTAAACGAAAGTAGTTGAGAGGGTCAATAAAGGATTCACCACTCCAAATAGTAGAAGCGAATATCTTACGGCCACTTGTAGGAATTACTACTCGAGAAGTCCTTAGCCAAGGCAATTATGTATTGAAAATAGTTCCAATTGATACACATATAGAGTAGTAGGTTTCTAATACAAGTACTATTGTATTCGGGCCAGAATTATTTTTGGAGGGAGTTGGCACTAATTCCGTACTCCAAACCGAATGAGATATTGTATGGTGAAATGAGTTAATTGCACTGAAATTTGTTTTTGAAGGGTTCATGTCAAGCCACTTGACTTCCTAGACACTTGGGTAGTCATGATGTGTTGCTAGATACCGCTCATGATCTGGGAATATGAGTCTATTAATTGATAAATTAATAAACTAATCCTGATTAGAATTAATAGGATTAATTCTAATTAATTAGGAATTATTAATCTCAAAGATGTTTAGATTAATTTATGTTCTCTACCAATTGACTGGGAAACCTAATAGGTCACATACAATAGAGGATTATATACTCAAGATGTTATTTGATAACATAATGGGGTTGATTGAGAGAAAGAGAAGTTGTTGTGGACAAATTATAATTAGTTATAATTTGTGGTCCAAGTTGTAATTGTGAGAACTTGATGTTTTCAATTACAATTAGGGAATTCTAATAGGATGAGAATTCTCAGTTTTGGGAGGAAAATTTTGTGTAATATATAGTATATGTAACACACGAAAAACCCTGGCTGAACAACACACAAAACAACAGCCACGAACATTCTCTCTTCTCTCTATCTCTCTCGATTTGATCTTGATCAAAGAACCCTAGCCGTCATCTTTTTCTACAAGCACAGGAAATTTTGATGCTTGAGTGTACCCTCTGTGTGGATTACTATTAGAGATAATCACACACTGTGATTATAGTGGTTAGACGTTCGACTCACGTAGAGGTGGATCATGAGAATTGCTGGATCACGCCTCAACTTGAAGAAGAAATTTTTGTTCTTCGGACGATCACCCAAAGGTAAAAGCTATTACCTTTACTCTCTTTATGTCTTGTTTTTCACACATAGACGGGTCCTGAGAGGGTATCTCGTTTTATTTTCCGTTGCACTGTATACGATACGAGCCTGAGATACCCAATAGCGGTATCAGAGCCATGCTATGTGTGGTCTACGAACATTGTTTTGGCATGAAAAACTGTTTTCGCGTTTGTCTTTGTTTACTGTGAAAATCATTTTCACTCGAGTTGAAATCGTTTCGATCATTATGGATTAGGTCCGTAGCACAATATGATTGTGTAAAAGTTACAGCGTATTTCGAAAAGATGCTTTCTTTGGTGTTGAAAATTTCTGCAGGAAAAACGTTTTCTTGCAACATGAATGTTGCCCTCCGTTTCAGCTTAATTTTCTGTTTTGATTTCATTTAAACTAACAAATTGGTTGTTGTTTAAAGCTTCAAAACAGAAAATACTACTGAGAATTATTCTCACTAAAAATTTGCAAAAGAAGAAAGTACCAAAAATTATTTCTGGAATTTTTTGAAAAATCACCGCCATTGTTTCATAACACAAGCGGCGGCTCTGGCCTCCAAGTCGGCGTCGGTTCCATTCTGTTCGCAATGTCCAGAAATCGATTTTGGAAAGGATTTTTTTTTTTAAAAAACTAAAACAGAGCCAGCACTGGCTCCGGCTTCCAAACCAGTGCTAGTTCTGCTCTGTTTGCGACTTCCAGGTATTTTTTTTTTTAAAAAAAAAATTCTAGAACAGAATTTTGAAAGGGAAAAATCTCATTTGATGAGAAACGGGACCCAAAAGCATTTTCTCAAAATTAGTTTTGAAACAAACAATTTTGTTTTTCAAAATAATGATTTTGAAAATTTAAAATTAGTGTATCTTTCTAAAATGGTGATTTTAGAATTTGTTTTGTCTTTCCAAAATAGTGATTTTGGAATGATAAAAGTGTATGTTTATTTTGTTTAAGCATAGTCAATGGCATGGTGGATGGTTATGGACTAAAACCAATAATATCTGTTCATGCATTTTACAGTTTTGGTTTTTATCCAACAATTACTCCAATTAAGCCTTAATTGAGGACCAAAATTTCAGCAATCCTAATTTAGTAAACTTCCATAAAACATCTCTTAAACAACCAGACCTTCCTTCACCATTGTACTCCCTCTTTTCGGCCACCATTAAGTTACTTCAAACAGCTTTCATTCCAGCAGAATCCCTAGCCAACAGTCGGCCATTGCAGCTTCCAAAAAGCTCTCCATTGATCAAAGATCTTCTTGCCATATTTTGTTTCCAAATTTGATTCACTAAACTATTCTTTTAGGATTTCAAATAACCAGCCTTTCTTTTTCCTATCAAACTAGAAAATTCAATTGCCAAAACCCCTTAAACAAATCGACCACTTCCTTCCCACAGAATTTCGGCAGCTTAAATCAAATTCTCTCCATTCTCTTCAATCTTCAAGAACACATAGAACATCAAGAACACCTACTAGCATCCATACGCCTAATACCCCTCCAAACCACTTCAATCTTCTTCAAAAAAATTCCAGATTTCACCTACTCACTTCCGTGAATCCATTCATACCACTTTTAACATCAAACTCCAAAATCCAACTCTCTCTCTTGGATCGAAAACCAGTATTATTTGTGAAAGCTTAAGAACACCTTCAAGATAAGCTTGTTTAATCAACTTCATTTTCACTAATCTTCAACCTCTAATGAATATATATGTGTAAAATCATACTAATGGACTCTTCTCTCTCTCTCTCTCTCTCTCTCTCTCTCTCTCTCTCTCTAACCGAATAATTCCTTCAACAATGGCCATGTTTTCTTCATCTCGTCTTGGACGGATCTAGTCTCCTAGGAGTTGAGATCCATTCAAAACTCCTCCAAGGTACTCATCAATCAAGTAAGCCCCTTCAACTCTTTTTTTAAATTCTAAATTCATGTCTCTAGAATGATATTGGAAGGAGATGGATTATGATTAGGGTTTTAGCATGTGTTGTTGTGATGAGCTGAGATTGAAGCATGAATAAATGTGTGTATATGATGGAGATGGGATTGATATATGAGTTGATTGTCTTGGTTGATTGTATGGCGTTTTTAGGGTTTAATGCATGTCTCCATGTCGTGAGTGGTATATGTGATCAAGCATGTTAGATATTATGTCACCTTTTGGTGAATAGGGTTTATGTTCTTGTATTCTTGTTGAGGCCATGCATATGATTATGTTTAGTGGAGTTGAGATCATATGTTGATAAATTTAGATCTATGCCTTTATTCATGTTTTGGATGATTTGATGAATTGGAGTGGAGTATATGTTCATGATTGTGGTTAGCAATGGAAATATGATCATGACTTAGTTGTCCCTAAGTTATAATTTTATTTCTCCAATAAAATGATTAATACCATGATTCCTTCTAGTAAATTTCGAAAACCCTAAAAAAAATGTGGATTTGGTCTTTTATATAAAATAGTGATATTTTAGCCAAATAAATGATAGCTTTTATTACAGAAATAAAATATATAGATATTATATATATTAATAATATCAAATAAAGCCTTTTATAGAAATAATCATAATAAGTAAAATATTAATTTTGTAAGTCTTGTATTCATAAATACTATTAAAATTTGTTTATTATCTTTCAATAAAGACCCATTAAAATTTATTTTCAACTAGTTTTAGTTATCAATTATTTTTTAACAATTAATTATTAATAAATCATTATTTTACCTAATACCACTTGGGACTCTTCATCAAATAAACTCTAATTCATTTTTAGTAAGATTTAAACCTTCAACTTATTAATACCTATTTTCCAAAACCCTAATTATTTTAATATCAAACTAGACTTAGCTTGTAAACCCTTTTTATTTATCATCTTGCCTTAAGCTTGGGACACTAGGATCATGGTTGCAGTAAGTTAAGCTAGAATTATTTGTAAAGGTGAATCTTTGCTTGAGTTTAGTTATGGCTTTGTTTACCCCAGGCGGGGTTAGATCAGCTGTTGGAGACCTTTATTTTGAGCAAGGATCAGGTAAGCTGCTGCATAAAACTTGTATGTTGCAAAAAGTTATTATGGCAAGCTAAACCTGAAGTTTGTGAACACTGATTTGGTAAGGTAATTAGGGACTATTCCTTTCTTGTTTCTATCAAACCAATTATTTGAAAATCAACAAGCAATTTTATTCAAACACTAAAATGTTTCTAAAACTGATTTTGACAAAGACTTTGGAAATCCTTGATTGCCATTTTCAAGTAAAGTTGTGGTTTATCAGTTTTCTTCCAAGTGGGTTGATCTACGTTGAATACTCAATAAGGGTAGGCTAGTAGTACTAGTTTTGAAGAGCAAGAGTAAGTCTTCTGGCAGGAGGCCACCTCCAGAAAATGAACTCAACTTAGAGAAACGTCAGTACTACTTAGTCATGCCGGTCCGAGCTAGCAGTTTTCAGTCATGTGGACTGTGTGTTGCCGGAGTGGACAACCGGTTTTGTTTGGGTGTAGAGAAGGAGGAGAATCTTACCCGGTAGGCCGATCACCTACCTTTTGTCAGTTTGCACAAAGTGTGACAGTCTGACCAGCAGTATACCTAACGTGGGGCATACTGACTGTGTGGACATGGGGCCCAACGTGTGGTAACCCATGACCATCTTTTTGAGTGGTTGATTTTATTGCACCTGTATGGTTGGAAAAGCAAAAATGCCACTCTTGCTTTTGAACATTATTTATTGCCTGCTAGTATTTTCTTTATGAGATTCTTACACTTTGCATCCATGAACTGTTTTCACTGGACACTCAAAGCACACACGGACTTACTGAAATTTTTTATCTCATCACCCTTTTTACCATGATTTCAGGTCGATCCTGCTGTAGAGATAAGTAGCTAGTTGTTGCCTGCCTTAAAAGATTTTTTTTTCTGATATTTATTTTGTGTAATGCTTTGGGAGTTGAAAGTGGATAATTTTTATTATGGATTAGTCTTTGAATTCTTGGATTGTAATAAGTTTTAAGTATTGTTTTTATTCAGTTATTTTGATTGTGTGACCTAGTTATAAAGACCCATTGTCCTTTGGACAGGGCGACATCCCCGGCCCTGTCGAGCCTAAGTAGTGGGGTGTTATAGTTACATGCTCAGAAACAATTTCAAAGTGATTAAAGACCCATTAAAACACAAACACAAAAGCTCTGATACCACTTTGGGATTTCATCATGCTTATCAAATAAGAACGCAACGAAAATAAACATAAAATCCATGCCTAAGAATTACGTGTTTGCAATTAAAACGGGAATAGAGGAAGAAAATGGAGATTACGTTCTGTAGCAAAAAATAAAAATTCTTGTGCTAACCAAGGAACCAATTCCTCTATTTTGATCGTCCAACCGGTGCCACTACAATCCAAGAGTAGGATTGTCTCTAGCAGTAATCCACACAAGATTGAATTGCTCATAAAGCCCGCTCAAAACTATGCTAGTAGAAGAAAAGCGGCTAGGTTTAATTAGAGAAGAATAAGGAAGAAAAAGAAGGTTCGAAAATCCTCTCTTATTTTTCCAACGTCTGCACAAGGGAACAATTCCCATATTTATAGTTTTTAGGATTTGTGTTAATTGTAATTAAGTCCTCCAAGATTCAATATTTACAATTAGGCCCTTGAAGTTTATATAATTGTAACTAAGTCCAATGAATTATAACAAAATTATAATTCACCTATAAATATATTTTCTTCTCTTAATTAACCCCACAATATTATCAAATAATATATATTGAGCATTCAAACCTTTATTGTGTGTGACCTATTAGGTTTTCTGGTCTTATTGGTAGCATAATATGAATTAATTCTAACATATTTAGAATTAATAACCCTAAATAAAATATAAAATTAATTTATTAATTCTCTAATTAATAAATTCAAGAGTGACATCTAGTAATAACTCTTGATTACCCAAAAATACAGAAATTTAAGTGGCTTGACGTGAACCTTTTAATAGCAAATAACTAGTGCAATAAACTCCTTTCATCATATTCGGTCTAGAGTATGGAATTAGTGCCAACTCCATCCAGAATATTATTAATTCTGGTCCAAATTTTTTAGAACTTGTTCAAGAAATCCATTACTCGATATGTGTATCAAATTTGAAACTATTTCCAACACATAGTTGCCTTAGCCAAGGACTTCATAAGTTATGATTTCTATAAGTGACTTTGAGATATACTCTCCTACTATTAGGAGTGGGGAATCCTTTACTGACCCTCTCAACTATTTTTGTTTACTTTACGTTGTATCTAATATCCATCCTATAGGTAGTTCTTATAAGACTATAAAGATTAGAATCAAAGTACAATGCTTGATAAACAAAATATCTTGGAGATTTTAAGTCTAAGGATACTTGCACACTTGCTATAATGAGATTATATCACTGACACTCAATAGCTTATCCAAGTGATTATCTCATAACTAGGACATCCAATGAACTTATTCATATAATAAGCATCCATGTATTAATCCTGAATGTCACAATACTCACAATTATGAGAACCACCGCTTGATCCAATCAAGGGATATAACTTGTGCTAGTCTTGGTGTATTAATAATGTCACATCTCATTAATACTATGACTAGGAATTATTCAAGTACAAATACTACATAGTATAGTAGGAATCTCATATCATGATTTTCTTAACACTGTGTTGTATTAGAGACTTTTTCAAATAGTTTATATATATATATATATATATATATATATTCAGATATAACAACCAAACTGAAAGAAAAAGAATGCCTCTTTTATTAATTACTATGCAATATACATGGTACAAGTGATTACTTCTAAAGCACAACACTATCATAAATGAGAATCGTATTTCTAATTTATATAAGTGTGGTGACTTAGGCGTATTTAATTTTGAATCATATGAGACTTGTGAATCTTGCTTAAAACCTTTTTTTTTCTAAGAAATGGGAAAGGGCTAAGCAATTATTGGAACTAATACATACTGATGTATGTGGACAAATGATATTGCAAGCAATAAGGGATTATCAATACTTCATAGCTTTCATCGATGATATCTCGATTTGGGTATTTGTATTTAATAAAATACAAATCATAAGCTTTTGACAAATTCAAAGAATTCAGAAATGAAGTAGAGCAATAACTTGATAAGAGTATTAAAACTCTACGATCCGATCAATGAGGTGAGTACTTAAGCCAAAAGTTTCTAAGTTTTCTTAGAGATAATGTGATATTATCTCAATGGACTCCACCACATACACCAAAACATAATGGTGTATTTGAAAGAAGAAATTAAACTTTATTAGATATGGTTTGATATATGATGGCTTTTGTTGATCTACCAAAATCATTTTGGGGATATGCACTGGAAACTGCTGTTTATATTCTAAACAGAGTTCCATCCAAAACGGTTGACACTACCCCATTTGAACTATTTTATGGTAAAAGACCAAAGCTAACTCACATGAGAATTTGGGGATGTCTTGCTTATGTGAAGAGGATAAAGTCAGACAAATTAGAGAATAAGTCTGACAGGTGTTTGTTGTAGGATATCCAAAAGAATCCCATGAATATTATTTCTATTTTCCTGTTGAAAACAAGGTGTTTATTTCAAGGCATGTTGTTTTCCTAGAAAAGGAATTTGTACTTAAAGGAGGTAGTGGGAGCAATTGAACTTAGTGAAGTTTAAGCAACATAAATAAATAATTAACCATTTGATCATGAATCTATTGATAAAATAGATGAACCATCTAATACACAAGAGCTTCGTAGGTCAAGTAGGATACATGTAGTACCTAAGAAATATGAATTTCTCATCACTGACCATAATAACGTATCGCTCATAGAAAAAAATGAGCCTATCACTTACGAAGAAGTTCTGAATAGTTCATAATTTGACAAATGGCATGAAGCCATAAAGTCATAAATGGATTTTATGTATGACATCTAAGTTTAGACTTTGGTTGATCCACCTGAAAGGATAAAACCCATAGGGTGCAAATGGGTTTTCAAGAAGAAAATTGACATGGATAGTAAAGTGATTACTTATAAGGCATGATTGATTCCAAAAGGTTACTGTCAGAAACAAGATACTAACTATGACAAAACTTTTTCACCAATAGTAATGCTGAAATCCATTAGGATACTCCTAGCACTTGCCGCTTATTATGATTATGAGTTTTGGCAAATAGATGTGAAAATAGCTTTCATTAATGGAAATCTAATTGAGGTAGTGTACATAACACAACCTAAGGGTTTCACATCCAAGGATCACGCTAAAGTGTGCAGGCTGCAAAGGTCCATTTATGTACTAAAGTAAGCTTCTAGGAGTTGAAACATCCGTTTTGATGAAACAATTAAAGAATTTGATTTCAAACAAAACATAGATGAACCCTATGCATACAAGAAGGTTAGTGGGAGTGCAATTGTTTTCTTATTATTATATGTAGATGACATATTGTTAATAGGAAATAATGTCTCTATTCTACAATCAGTCAAGATTTGGTTATCAAAGAAGTTTTCCATGAAAGACATTGGAAATACAACCTATATTCTAGGAATAAGGATCTATAGAGCTAGATTAAAAAGGTTACTAGGTCTTTCACAGTCTATATAGGTAAACATAGTGCTAAAGAAGTTTAGCATGGATCAATCTAAGAAGGAATTTTTACCTATGACCTATAGGGTAAACCTTTCAAAATCAATGTATTCTAAGACACATGATGAAAGGGATCACATGAGTATGATACCATATGCTTCGGCAATTGGTTCTATCATACATACTATAATATGTACTAGGCTTGATGTATCTTATTCTCTTAGTTTGACAAGCAGATATCGATAAGACCCTAGAAAAGGTCATTGGGTAGCTGTCAAGAATATCTCTAAGTACTTGAGAAGAACTAAGAATGTATTCTTAGTATATGGAGACGGTGACTTGTAGGTTAGAGGGTATACTGATGTCAGTTTCCAATTTGATAAGGATAATTGTAAATCTCAATCAAGATATGTATTCACTTTTGTAGGTAGGGCAGTTAGTTAGAAAAGTTCCAAACAAAATACAACTACTGACTCAAGTACTAAAACTGAGTACATAGCAGCTTCCGAAGTAGCCAAGGAGGTGGTTTGGATAAAGAAGTACATTACAGAACTAGGTGTGGTACCTAACATTGTTGATCCAATACTCTTGTTTTGTGGTAATAATGGAGCCAATGCACAAATAAAGGAACTACGGTCTCATCAACAATTCAAACATGTACTTAGGCGCTATTACTTGATTAGAGAAATCATTGATAGAAAAGATGTTATAAAGAATATAACTGATCCACTTACAAAGGCGTAATCTCAAAAGAAACATGATGGTCATGTTCAGTCATTTAGTATTAGATACATAAGTGATAGGGTCTAGTGCAAGTGGGAGATTGTTAGGATTAGCCATAGAAGCACTCATTTGTACAATGTATTTTTACATATTAAATCAATAAAAGGCATTTTTTATCTTTCAGTTTCTTTGTTTCATATGTTTATGTGTATAAAATTTGTAAGATAAAGTCTTAAGTACAACACTGTGTTAAGGAAATTACGATAGAGATCGTGATATGAGGTTCCTATGATACTAAACTATGTTTGTGCTTAAATTAACCCTAATCATAGTATTAATGAGATAGAACATCATTAATGTGCTAAGACTAGTACGTGTTATACTTCTTTATTTGATCAATCGGTGGTTCTCACATCCGTGAGTATTGTGATACTCAAAGTTAACATGTGGACATTGAAGATTAAATGGCAAACGAATCACAGCAAACGAATAGAAGAACAAAAAAATGCAGCGGCTGAAATTGTGATTTTTTTTACCTCTTCTGTTTCTCAAACATGGCTGGACTGGAATATGCGGAATTGGGATAGGTGCACTGGTGGAAACCTCTGGTCCAATTCCTACAAGCCTCCTACTGCGTCTGTGCATGTATATAAACGCCAAACTTCCTCTCGATCATCCAATATATGGCCTGTCTAATTCACATTTGGTGAAGACTCACAAGACTAAGGAATGGAGGAAAAATAGTTCTCTGTCTAGCAAACAACGATGCACATAGAGAAGAAGTTTTGGAAAGGAAAAAAGAGTCTTGCAAAAAAAAAAAAAAAAAACCCGTGCGTCTTGTTTTTTCAACCTCTATCATGATTTTTTTTATTATTATTTATTTGCCAATCCCATAAAAACCCTGATAACCTCAA
Source organism: Voacanga thouarsii (assembly GCA_026120185.1). Lineage (NCBI taxonomy): Eukaryota > Viridiplantae > Streptophyta > Magnoliopsida > Gentianales > Apocynaceae > Voacanga > Voacanga thouarsii. The sequence goes on along the minus strand of JANUWF010001360.1, from coordinate 75,718 downwards.
AGCATCATAGTATATCCATGACTTTTATCTCGGGCTAATATCCAGGAATTTCTGAGACTTTAATTTGGCCCATTACTCTTAGTTTAACCTTTTAGACCAAATTAATTATTTTAATCAGAACTAAATAAATGGCCCAGTAAATAATTAAATTTTCAGCCCAAATAAACTAATCCAATTAACAAGACTATATTAGTTTAATCCCAGGTCAATCTTTAATTATTTAAACTGGGTCAAACCCCTGAACAATTAATTAACCCATCAAATTAATTTAATTAATTCTCTCTCTCTATGGACCTTTATTTTATTCTAACCCAATAATTAAATCAGGCTACTTAAATAAAATAAATTCTATTTAATTTAAGACCAATTCTATAGCCTGTATATAATTAGGACTTACGGTTTATACTGGGGACCAAAAGACACACCGCCTTGGCTACTAAAATGACCAAAATACCCTTGATATATAAATAACTGTATTTTACATTTTAAATATTTCATAATATCACCATAAGGAAATATTGACCCCAAGGACAATTCCGCGTTAGCAAAGTCTCCGACTTACAGGTGAAATGACTAAAATACCCCTCTACACATCGCCATGCATTTGAGAGGAAGAAATGTACTAACACCTCTCTAAATAACATATACCATCCTTAAGCTTCTAGTCCAATGATCAATGACTTCCTGGATTGTTTCCGCTTTCTAAGGAAGCTACCCTAAAGCAAACATCCAAGTCATGTTTCCCAGGGCCCTACATATTTAGATCATTCAGATAACCACAAGGTGCGATATAGTATAGAAACTATTTTGTACAAGTCTGTCTTAACCAATTAGTCACACATACCCAACATGCAAGTATATTAGTCCTACGATATAACCTCAACTAAAACATATCAAAATACATGCTTTCAGCTTCGTCAGACCACCAACTCATACTCAAGTCTTGGAATACTAGTCCACATTATAGTAGTAGTAGTATAGGTTTTTACCATATAGTACTTTAAGAAACCATTACTACAGGTCCTATTCTACGTATTCGAAATACGCTTATGTCATGAAGTGAGTGGACTACTTACTGGCTAAAGGTAAGCCATTCCCCATTTGGAATTCATAACATAATAACCTAGACATGATGAGATTCTCATTCTCATCAATTGGTTAAGAACAAACATTTATGTATTAAGTAACCTGTAATCTATACTTTACTGTGAAAGATACTATTCAGATGGACCACTTACTTAAACACAATGGATTTTTTCCAAACGTAATTGCGCACAAATAAAATGTAAATTCACAAACAATTTTTTAGAATAATTGTTTTTATTAAAATATTCAATGTTTACATCAGAAACCTAGTCTAAGAGGGCATATTTCTCAACAGATACTTATTATTTGAATAAGTACATTGGATGACTTAACTATGAGATAATCACATGAATAACTATTTAGTGCTACTGATAGAATCTCATTGTAGCAAATGTGAAAGTATCCTTAAACTTGAGAACTACAATGTATTTTGTTTGCTAAGTATTGTACTTTGATTCCAATCTCTAGAGTCCTTACAAGACCACCTATGGGATAGACTTTGGGTACGACGTGAAGTAAACGAAAGTAGGTTAGAGGGTCAATAAAGGATTCACTACTACTAATAGTAGGAGCGAATATATCAAGGCCATTTGTAGGAATCATTACTCAAGAAGTCCTTGACCAAGGTGATTATATGTTGAAAATAGTTCCAATTGATACACATGTAAAGTAATAGATTTTAGGAACAAGTACTAAAATATTCGGGCCAAAATTAATTAATATTCCGAAAGAAGTTGGCACTAATTCCATACTCTAAAACCGAATAAGATATTGTATAGTGAAAAGAGTTTATTACACTGACATTTTGCTATTGAAATGTTCATATCAAGCTACTTGACTTTCTAGACTTTTAGGTGGTCATGCTGTATTGCTAGATACCAATCATGATATGCTAAATGTGAATTTATTAATTAGAGAATTAATAAATTTAATCTTAATTAGAATTAATAGATTAATTCTAATTATTAAGGATTATTAATTCTATAGTGATTAGAATTAATTTATATTTTGCTACCAATAGACCATAAAACCTAATAGGTCATACATAATAGAGGAATTGGTACTCAAGATATTATATGGTAATATTATAGGGTTAATTTTTGAGAAGAAATAATAATTATAGGTTAATTATAAAGTGTTATAATTAGTTGGGTGAAATTGTAATTATTTAAAAGACTTGTGGTTGAATTATAAGCTTGTTATAATTTAAGGGTAAAATTATAAATTTTTTTAATCCAAGAGCCCATAATCAGGAAAAGAATTTATTGATTGTTCTCCTAAAAGGTTTACAGGTTCTATACGTGAGAAGGCCTAAAAGATTTTTTGATTTGTTTCCTAAAACTTTTAGGAACACGAATTCTCTAAGGCGGTGGGTTTTTCTATATAAGGAGAAAAAACTACTAGCTTTGATGATGAAAAAAAGATTTTGTAGCTTTCTCTCAAGAAGAAAATCGAAAAAACATTTTCCCTTAGTCTTTTCTCCAAAATTCAAACCCTCGAAGCCATATTATTTTTCTAGCAGAAAATTTTGGTGGCTCTTTAATACATCCTCATGTAGATCAATATTGGAGAAATTCCTACGCTTGGAATCTAGTGGTTCAAGGCTTGGACAATTTTTCAGAAGGGTTCCACACGCGAAAGAAAATTTTTAAAAGCTACATTTCCAAAGTAACTAATTTTTCCTTCCCTCTCCTTATCTGTTTAATTACATACGAGTGATCCTTTACGTAGATTTTGTTTTAATTTTTCGTTGCGTGTAAATTAGCTTGCATGATCAAAATCCAATAATTTTCTTAGGTGTACCATTAAGATTAACCTCAAGAAATTCTATGGCAGAGTGGATTGGTGTTTCCTATTAGACTTACTTGTTGAATTAGGCTTCATCCCACAATTCACCTCATGGTTAAGAAATGTGTCTTACAGTTTCTTATACAATTTCAATCAATAGAGAGCTTCATTGTTTTTTTAGAAAGTAAGGCAACCCCCTCTTATCCCTATTGTTTGTAGTCTACTAGGAGTATTTGTCTGGAACTTTAAAATAGCCACTGTGGGTTTAGGTTTCAACCATCATCCGAAATATGCACCATTTGGTATCACCCATTTTGTTTTTGCCAATGACCTACTACTATTTTCTAGAGGTGATTAGCAATCGGTTCAAATTTTGGTCTACTATCTATAGGAATTTGAAGCTACTTCGGTTCTATCTACAGATAAGCTAAAAACTAACATTTTTCTATTAGGTTATCAGACAATGATAGATAGTTGCTTATGGGCATTACGGAGTTTCAGCTAGGTGACTTCCTTTTTAAATACCTAGGGTTGTCTATAGTTGTAGAGTGGATAAAAGTGGCGTTCTATAAGTCATTAATTGAAAAAAATTGTTGGAACGGTTAACTGTTAGGCATACAACACTTTTTCTTTCTTGGGGCATTTAGAGCTTAGGCATTAAGTTTTGGGTAGAATTGAGTGTTTTTGGCCTTTTATTTTCCCTACCTCTGTGGTAGTCATTCAAAAAATAAATAGACTAACCCGAACTCCAAATAAGCATTGGATGCTTGGAAGGAGGTTACTCTACCTGATAGGGGCTAAATTCGTTAATAATTTCTTAGTTATTTAAGGGTATTTTGTTATACATTTGATCCAATAACTAGTTATATTCCATCATATATGATATTTTGCCATTGAAAAGGTATTTTGGTATTTTGTTGCAAAACAAAGGGAAAAACGACAAAAAGCCATCACTATTGCAGTGCATGGCCTGCTTCGACCATATCCCACCGGCGCCAGCCCAAGTTTAGAACAAGGGATTTTGGCTGAAAAAACAAAGCATGTCAGGGCTTACTAGAGCACTGCCAGTGCCGGCCCAATGTGAGATTAAGGCAGCGAATTTCCTTTCATATTAGATTTCGTCAACTTCTACTAGGATTCTTTTGGGAACTTTTTCAACTATGAAAAATGACTCTTGTAGACATTTTTTGGTGATTAGAACTCCTATAAATACAAGAGAATAAGATGGTACAAAGTAGTTTTCAAGTCTTCAATGTAATATATTTAGAAAACTCCTAGAGAAACACTAAGATTTAGGAGGATCAAGGAGAGTTTTTGGAGAAGAAGAGAAGGTTGCTCAAGAAGGTTTCAAGGAAGAAGGAGGCTTACTTGTCTATGAGTAATTTTTTTTTTCTTCTTTGTAATTTATTGACAATTTGAGATTAATGTTTTAATTGTTTTCAGAGGATATTCTTTTGGATTAATGATTTTGTATTGATTTTGGTTCTTTGATCAATTGATTATTGTTCTTGGTATTTGATTACTTATTTTAACTAAGAAATTGATTGATTGATTCTTCTTGTTAACTTGCTTGCAAAAGAGGTTGATAGTGGTCTCAATTTAATAAATTTTATATTTATTATCTCTTAACTTGCTTGAAAAATAGTTTAATTTTCAAGAACTTGGGTAATCAAAATTAGTTGATGATTACTAGAATATAGAGTTATTAGCTAATTCCATACATTAAACCACCTAGAATATAGGGATTGTGTGAGGATTGATTTTCATACATCTTTTGGGTAAATTAGTTGAGACAGAGTTTATTCACTAATTTAACTAGAAGATAGTGATTCCATGAATTGCAAACAAAGTGGGTCTACTTTGATCTTTCATGATGCCAAGATAATAATTAATTGAGAGAATAGGAAGTTAATCATTATTGTGTATTCAATGATTTTTATCTATTTACATGTCTTTTCTCCTTGTTCTCACTCATTGATTATTTTTGTGACTTTTTTTGTTTGACTTGACCTTTTCTCTAGTATATTAGGTTAGCGTTTTATTTATTTCTTCTTATTTTATTGGTTAAACAATAAAGATTTGGGTAAAATAAGGTGACAGCCTAAGTTCTCATGGATTCAATACTTGCTATTCCCTATAGTATATAATGGGTATACTTACCCGTATGTGTGGTTTTAGTCGTTAGCATTTTAATTCAAACTTGATTGGTTGTGGACTTTGTTAGTAATATTTTTTACACTAAAAAATACGCATCAAATTTTTGGCACTATTGTCTGGGATGAGCACTATCAGAAATACTCAAATCTTATTGATTTAGCCTTTGTTGTCAATATCAATAACTTTTGTTTTTTAGGTACTTAGTGAATAGTTAAGTCTTTTTATTAGTATGTGATTTTATTTTTTACTTTTTAAAATTTTTTCTATTCTTTATTTTTCTTTTCTTTTCGATTTGATTTTTGTTTTTCTTTGAGTGCGAGGTCGACATCATCATGGTCAATCATTCTTGGAAACGTACATGGCATTGGGCCTAAGATCACAGGAGCTACAATGATGATAGATTGGCACAATTGCAAGCTCATGTTGTTGTTTTGAGTAAGACGTCACTTCCAACGTTAATAAATTCCTTTGTTAACAAAGCCAATGCTTCGATTAAAGGGTACAAAGAATCATTCTAAGAAATGAGCTTTTAAAAAACACAACTAGAGAATTGGTTGACGAGATCTACTATAGGGAATTGATAATTGCAGAAAAATAGTGTACCTCTTGATTCATAGAGCCTACTGATGTCATTGATGATGTGTTGAGTTTACCATACCTCAAGGAGTTGGATATCTCAATTCTATATCAAATGGAACCCTTGGACTATGCTAATAAATTCTACTTTTCACCCTATTCAAAGAGAGGTAACTTGATATTTGTAGATGTGGTGCAATGTAAAGATTTCTCGATCCCATATTTAAGAACTCAATTACTAAGTTTAAAGGAGAATTTTCATTGTGACAAATCTTTTGACGGGTTAATTGGTGATGGAAAGATGATGCATTCGTTAGATATCATGTGCACTCATATGTTGAAAAAAATATTTGTCTAAAGAAATGTTAGAGAAAGAGGTTTATGTGATTTGCTTTGCTGAGAAAAATTATTTTCATGAACATCACCTTTTTCAAAAACCTCCGTTCTTTCTACATTCATCATGCCTATTTCCTACTTTGAGTTTTAATTTCTTTTACAAGGGTTTGATTAGGAAACATGATGACTAAAAATAATTTGTATCTGTGTTTTGTGTATGGTTTGGTTAGGTGTCTTTTTACCCCTAGTAATAAGGAGACTATGTCCCAGTTTAAATGTAGGGGAGTGAGTCATTATGTTTATTCTTAGGAGCTTTATTAGTCTTTCTTATATTTTATTTTGGTGTATTTTATTTTGGTTATTATTTTCTTTGTTCTTTTATGAGTGTTTAATTTTGCAGGTTTGAATAAATGTTTCTTGAGCAAGCTCTTCTATTCTTCTCCAAGTTTTAATATTTATTGGAGTATTATTGCATTTGGAAAGTATTGCTTAACTTTCTACCTCTTTTTATCATTTTTTGTCCCTTTGAAGATGCTTTCTTACATTAATTTTTTGCCAATGAGGATATTATTTAGTTTAAGTGTGGGGGAATGGTTTGGTGATATTCTTTGTCCAAGTTTTAATCAATTATCTTGGTATTTTCTTGGTATTGAACTACTTTGGAAAAATTTTAAAATACTTTTGTTGAAAATTTAAAAGTTTGGAGATTTTGGGCTTTAAATTGAGTTGATTTGTCTATAATAATGTTTTATTTTCTTTTTAACTTTAGATATGGATTTGTCATTTACTATGGTTGGATTTTTTTTAACTTGTTAAAAGGTAAATTTATGTATTAAGTTAAATTTTGCTAAATCTCGAGAATTTAAGTTAACCTTGGTTATATTTGGTATTTGAGTTTTATTTTATTCTTTGAATTTGAATATGAATGATGTGATAAATATAAGAAGAGTTGTTGACCAATTCTTGTATTATAGATTTAAAATTTGCTTGATTTTGAGTTGTGAATAAAGAATGTGAGGAAATAGAAAAACAATGAGTGAAAAAAAAAATCATTGTTGTGTGACATGCAAAAAAAAAAAATACTTTTATCTTTGAAAGAAAGAAGACATTTTGATGAAAAGGGGGTTAATATAGAGAGAAGTAGCAAGTATTGTTCGTTATACTCTCTTGAGGCTATCTCAAAGGTAGAAGGGCAATAAAGAAGAAATGTTGGGAAAAAAATGATAATGAATATAAGGGAGCCAATATGGTGCGTGAAGAGAAATACATTCACTTGAGGCTATTAATTCCCTAAGTTATAGGGGGGAAAAAAAGGAGTGAAGTGTTTCCTTATTTCACTAACTTGAGTTGTGTAAATTTAAGTTTATAATGTTGGAATTGGTTAAATAGCTTGACCTGTATGATTTATATTATCTATGTTTTCGCTTAAGGAGTAGGATGATTTTCTTGTACTAGATATAAGCTTGTTTAAATTAACTTTGATGGCCTTGGGATTGTTTGATTTAATACATGAGTTTACAAGGTTTTGAAAGGGTTGAGTGAATGATGAATTTATGTTTAAAGTTAGAAGAAGGTTATGTCTTTATTATAAATGAATTTACTAAGGAAAACTTTGCTAATTTTTTTTTGTTCTAAATGCTTAGTATCTAATTCTGCTTTGCTTGAGGACAAGCAAAGCTTACGTGTAGGGGCTAAATTCGTCAATAATTTTATAGTTATTTGAGAGTATTTTTGTGATACATTTGATGTAATAATTAGTTATATTTCTTTATATGCGATATTTTACCTTTGAAAAGTTATTCTGGTGTCTTGTTGCAAAACGAAGGGGAAAACGCCGAAAAACCATCACTGTTACAATGCATGGTCAATGCCGGTCATATCCCAGGGAGCCGTCGCCGGCCCAAGTCTGGAACAGGGGATTTTAACTGAAAAAACAGAGCACGATTGGTGCCAGCTGCCCAATACAGGATTAAGGTGGCGAATTTCCTTTCAGATCAGATTTTGGCAACTTCTATTAGGATTCTTTTGGGAACTCTTTCAATTACGAAAAATGACTCTTGTAGACACTTTTTGGTAATTAGAACTCCTATAAATACAAGAGAATAATATGGTACAAAATAGTTTTTAATTCTTCAATGTAATATCTTTAGAAAATTCCTAGAGAAACACTAAGATTTAGGAGGATCAAGGAGAATTTTTGGAGAAGAAGAGAAGGTTGCTCAAGAAGGTTTCAAGGAAGAAGAAGAAGGCTTACTTATCTATGAGTGGTTTCTTTTTCTCTTTTTTTGTAATTTATTGACAATTTGAGATTAATATTTTAATTATCCTTAGAAGATATTCTTTTGGATTCATGATTTTGTATTGATTTTAGTTCTTTGATCAATTGATTATTGTTCTTGTTATTTGATTACTTGTTTTAATTAAAGAATTGATTGATTAATTTTTCTTGTTGACTTGCTTGCAAAAGAGGTTGATAGTGGTCTCAATTTAATTAATTTCATCTTTGTTATCTTTTAACTTGTTTGAAAAAGGGGTTAATTGTCAAGAACTTGGGTAATAAAAGATTAGTTGATGATTGCTAGAATATAGAGTCATTGGCTAATTTTATACTTTAAATCACCTAGAATATAGGTGATGTGTCCAGACTTGGGTATAAAAATCATACAACAACTAAGCACATTCCCAATCAAGTTTAAATTAAAACGTTTAACCCAAATCACACATATGACCAAGCGTACTCATCATTAACCGAGGATAGTATTCAAACGAGTGTCGATCCTCAAGGAACAAGTAGACATTAATTACATTTCTTTTATTGTTTAACCGACTCAATAAAGTAAAAAACAAATAAAACAAAAGAAAAGAAAATAAAAATAAAAATATACACATGTTAAGGATGGAAAATTATGTAACTTAAACAATTGTTTAGACAAACATGACCTTAAAGAACTCAACCATTCTCATAACTAATTATTCCCTTGGCATCATGAAGAATTAAAGTAGACTCACTTCTTTCCCAATCCATGAACCCCTATCTTTTAGGTAACTTGGCATCACATACTCTGTCTCAACCAGTCTTACCCAAAAGATGCATTAACCACAATCCTTAATTCAAGTTCCATTATCAGGCAAACTTAGAACATGAAATTAACTAATGAATCCATACTTTGGCAAACATCAATTAACCTTTAATTACTCTGTCCTTAGCAATTAACCCTATTCTCAGGCAAGTTAAAATACAACAAATATGAAATCAATAAATTGACACCATCAACCCTATTCTCAAGCAAGTTAATGGAAAACAATCAATTAATCTCGCAATCAACCCAAGTAATTAAATACCAACAGTAACAATCAATTAATCAAAAGATCAAATACCTCTAAAAATCATGAATATCTAAAATAATGTCAAATTACAATAAAATAATTAACATAACATTGTTCAAGAAAAAGAAAACAAAGTAAAAGAAAGCACTCATAGACAAGCCTCATTCTTCTTGCTTTGAAGACCTTCTTGTACAACCCTCTTTGAATTGAAGAATTCCTCCTTAGATTGAGTGATTTTCTATGATGATCAATGAATTCTCCCCCCCCCCCTCCCATTTTCTTGTGTTTTTCATCTATTTATAGGTTTAGGAAGTACCTAAACTCATAGGTACAGTGTTCTTGGCCGAATAGAAGTTGGAAGATACTAAAACTCCACAAATTACCAAAAATCGCGTAGAAAAATCACAGCACCGCCTTAGCTTCAGGGCACAGCCGGAGCCGGTGCCGCCTTAGCTCTTGGAGCCGGCGCCGCCGGTTGTGTTTTGCTTCTCTACTCGTTCGCCAATTTTTCTTCTAATTTCACATGATGAAGACCATAATATAGCTGGCGCCGCCTTGACTCTTGGAGCCAGCACCGGTTTAACTTTTTTTTGCTCTGTTTCACCAATTTTTCTGTCATATCGAAGTACGTGTCAACAGTGCATGGCCGGTGTCGGTTCTAGGGCCCTAGCCGGCGGCGCCTATCCTCTGTTTTGTCACGTTTTTGTTTTGTTTTACCCTAAAAATCTGTAATAATGAACAAAATACCTTTCCAAGGGTAAAATGTCAAATATGAAGGAATATAACTAGTTATTGAACCAAATGTATCACAAAAGAACCTCAAATAATTAGGAAAAATATGACTAATTTAGCCCATATCAATAGGATTTGTGTGAGGACTTATTTTAATACATCTTTTGGGTAAATTAGTTGAGACAGAATTTGTTCACTAATTTAACTAGAAGATAGTGATTTCATAGATTGAAAATGAAGTGGGTCTACTTTGATCCTTCATGATGCCAAGATAATAATTAATTGAGAGAATAGCTAGTTAATTATTATTGTGTATTCAAGAATTTCTATCTATTTATGTGTCTTTTCTCCTTGTTCTCACTCATTGATTGTTCTTGTGACTTTTCTTGTGTGACTTGACATTTTCTCTAGTACATTAGGTTAGTGTTTTATTTATCTCTTCTTATTTTATTGGCTAAACAATAAAGATTTAGGTAAAGTAATGTGGAAGCCTACATTCTCATGGATTCGATACTTGCTATTCCTTATATTATATGATGGGTATACTTTCCCATATATGTGGTTTTCATAGTTAGCATTTTAATTAAAGCTTGATTGGTTGTAGACTTTGTTGGTAATATTTTCTACACTAAAAAGCATGCATCACTACCCAAAGGAGAATGGGACCTAGGAATAAAAAATGTTGCTATTAGGAATCGTGTTTTGTTAGTTAAGACTCTGAGGGACCTCCAAGCCGACAAGCATATCTTATGGATTCAATGGCTTCATCATTACTACCAAAGGTCACATTCTATATGAATGGTCATAGTACACAAACAAGACTCTTGCCTATTTAAACATATCCTGAAAATTAGGAACGACATTGTAGTCCACTGTGGATCACACAAATAAGCCTAGGCTCTTCTTGTTGAATAAGAATAGGGATGGTAATTCCCTGAAATAAAACCGGGGCCCGGCCCGGCCTGGCCTGACGGGGCCGGGGATTCCCCGATTTAAGCGGGGACGGGACCAGGGACGAGCTTCATTTCTCGGCCCATCAGGTGGGGCCGGGCCGGGGACAGGGATCGCATGATCCCCGCCCCGCCCCCGAATAGCACGCATAGTATATATAGTTTGGAATTATATATCTAGTGCGTATATATATATAAAATAATTATATATCTAATGTTTGTATTGTATATATATTAATATTGTAATATATAATGTATATATGCATACTATATATGTAATGTATACTATATATAGTATAATATATATATATATATATATATATATATAAAATTAGTAATTAAGTAGATAAGTAAAAAAATTTGCATGCTATATTTTTGTTGTGACAGTGTAATAGAAAATCTATGCGAAAACAAAACTTTCATTTCTAGCCTCTTATTTCTTTTTAATTTCAAAAAAGAAAAAAAATAAGAAATTATCTCTTTTTCTTTTTCACACGAGTTTTCAATTTATCAGAAGGAAAATAGGGGATAGAACTAATAAAGAAGATACTAAAGAAAATAAAAAAAAGTAATAAAATACTTTAATTTAGTATATATAGAAATTAGAAGACTCTATAAATATCTTTATTTTTTTAATCTCCCGAAAAAGATCTAATAATAATATTATTTAATGGACACAGGGGAAGTTAATCGGCTGTGAGTGAGAGAGGAGATTGATTGTTTCTTAAACAGGTATTTTAAAAGATATTAATCTATCTAATTGATTAATAAGTGATAAAAAGACAATTTGTGGTTCAGATACTTAGTAAGAAGGAATAATTATCAAATTGAAACCATGGATTTATCCAGGATCATAAGTGAGTAAATATTAAAAACACTTATATTTTTAAATGTATTATATGTATAAAATATTTTTATATGTTATATAAAGATAATAAGTTTATGTGTGTGTATTTTATTTATTCTTATTTCTCTTATATTCTAAATATTATATTTTTAAATTTTTTAAAATAATTTGACTAAAAGTACTTTAGATAAGTTTATTCATAAAAATTATTATTGTTAGAATTTTTTATTATTGTATATATATCTGAAAAGACATTTATGAAATCGTTCAAATTAAAAAAAAAAGAGAGAGAAATTGAGAATGGCATTATAAAGCAGCATGGATACAAATTTATCTTTCAGAGCATTAAAGATCTTGAAAGGAATGAGTAAACAATACTTGGTTTATAAACTTGTATCTAGGTGGATAGTTTATTCCTTTCCTCCTACCTTAGATAATCACAATATTTTTTGTAAATTATAAATTAAGTATTGAAATATTAAGATTTATAACATACCAATTTAGTATGTTTTTGCCAAATTAAGAGTTTAAATTGATATTACATAGATATGTAGCATTTCATTTGCTTGAGGGTCATATTAATCTCTCTTATAATTGATAGAGTTTTTTTTTTCTTTGCTAAATTTCATTACATATGGGGTTAATTACTTGATTTGCACACGTCTCTCATTTTTAGACCTTATTTGTTTTTATTTTAAAAAAATTTAAACACAACAATTAATTAACAATAATAATTAACTAAATTGTGGATGTTTAGAATAATTACTTACTTTATTACAAAATTTAAATTTATCTATTTAAATTTTAGATTTAAATCTAAACATAATCTAAATGTTCTTTTTTTTCCTAATTTTTTTTTGAAGGACATGATCTAGGATTTGAACTATTTTGTTTTGCAAATCACAAGGTAAACATGAATAGAAGTAATTAATTACCCTTATCTTGCAAATATCACAAAAAAAAAAAAAACAGAACTACAATATAAATATATTTTAATGTAGTGTGTTTATTAATTTAACAATAGAGATATTATTAAATTGATGAATAAAAAATAAAATAAAAAATATAATTTAATAATTTAATAATATAACTTATATTTTATTTATGTTAACTCAAAACAAAAACATAATAAAAAACAGAGCTTTATATAAGTTAATCTTATATTAGCTCAAATAATTAAAAAAATACTTTTAAAATATAAAACAAGATAATAAATAAATAAATAAATAATTCTACCCATTATTTAACCCTACCCAATACCCATCTACCTCTTATGTTATTTCCCGCGCCTCTGCCGCCCTCTTCCTTCTCTTCTGTTAGACTATTACCACGCCACTGCCGCCCTCAAGCTCTGAGCTTTACATAGCTAATCTCGGTCGGCTTTTCTATTGTGGCTTGCGCCTCCTCCAGTCCTCCGTCTCAGGTTCTCCCATCTCTGCTACGCCTTCTCTGTTTTTCTATTCTGGATGTGTTTGCTTTTTGTGATGCTTGAATCTTGGTAGTGGAAGATTTAATACTGTACCTTTAACTGCATTTTCTGGATGTTAACGCTGTGTCTAAGCTGCTTTTGCTGCTGCATCATGTTGTAATGACTTTGAACTATGCCCGTAAGATAGTGGGAGATGGAGATTCCTAGTTACCTATAGTTTCTTTCTGAGTAATTAGCACTCTTTACCGGTCATTATTGATTGTATGTTCCTTTCTATACCAGGATCTTGGAATCAATTTCATTTTTAGCAATTAGCACGCGGGCAGATTCATTTTGATGAAATTTGATAAGTTGTACGTCTTGTTGTTTATTTTAGAGGAGCTTCCATCACTGTCTCAAATATAAGAATTTATATTGTGCAATATGTATATATACCTCTAAACTCATTTAGCTTAGCTATTTGGAAGTGACTTCTATATGAATTTGTCTTCTGGATATTTTGTTTAACCTATTTGCTGACTTCTAAATAAGTTGATTTGTGAAACTCTTTACGTTTTGGCTATCCAGTAATTCAATGGTAGATTAGTTTTTGTTATTCCATGTTTAAGATCTTACTGTTGGACAAGATCATTAGAGAAATTGGGATAGAAATATGCAATTGGGTAACGAAGTTTGCTATAAAGTGGATGCCTGCTTGTTAGTTTGACATGGTCCCTTTCACTAAGAGGAGAATGGGATTAACTTAAAACTTCAAAGATATGGCACTCATAGGTTACTTTAGGTTGTAGAAGTAGCTTGTAAATGGATGAAATTGTTGTTTGACATTGTTCTTTTCTGGAAGAGGCAAATGGGTTTAACTTCAAAGAGATGCTGTGAATTTGCTGTTTGAAGCTGGGAACTTATTTGTCATTGACAGCCACCACTAGTTTGTCCTCTTTGAGCATCCTCTTTGCTTCTTCCTAAGAGTAAGCTAATAACAGAAATGAGAAAAGAAACAGAAATTAGAAATGAAAAAACAGCTTTGGACTAGAGGTTGTTAATAGAAATGAAAAAAACAGTTTACACATGTTTCTGTGCAAATTTTGTGAGCCTGCATAAAGCTTTCTAGAATTTCTATAAATCTAAGGAGCTTTAGTGGACAGAATTGTCCCCCCCCACTTTTTTTTTTTCCTTTTTAGAGATAGAAAATCAGTAATAAATTTAGCAAACAGTTTCAGTCTAAATGGAAACAATTTCAACTTGGACAACTAAGTTTGTCACAGCATTCCCCTTGGATCTTTTGTTTACTCTCAATATTCAACAGGAGAGTTAAATTAGTTGATTCCCTAGATGAAAAAGCAACACAGTTTACATTTCCAATGATATGCTCTTGTTGTTAGATTTGTTTGCCCTATCAGATCAATTACCCATTCTTGCAATCACTTTGTTAACAAACTACTCAAAATATGACAACAAATGGCAAATGAAACCAGTCCCGAGTGAAAAAATAGAGCGTTTTGGTGCTTTTGAGAAGCTTCAAACAAAACAGCTTATTTAGGCTGCTGCTATAATATGATTAGTTTACACCTCTACTAATAATGTTCTTGCATAGTTGGTGAATAGTTGATACGTATGGATTTGGGTACAAAAATCATATAAAAACTAAGTACATTCCCAATTAAGTTTACATTAAAACGTTAATCCTAAATTACACATATGAGCAAGTGTACTCATCATTAACATAGCATAGGGTTCAAACGAGTGTCGATCCTTAAGAAACAAGTATACACTAGTCACCTTTCTTTTATTGTTTAACCGACTCAATAAAGTGAAAAAAGAAATAAAATAAAATAAAGAAAATAAAAATATATATATATATATACATGTCAAGGATGGAGAATTATGTAACTCAAGCCATTGTTTAGACAAATATGATCTTAAAGTATTCAACCATTATCATAACCAATTATTCTCTTGGCATCATGAATGATTAAAGTAGACTCACTTCTTTTCCAATCCACGAATCTCTATCATCTAGATAACTTAGCATCACATTCCTATCTCAACTGGTCTTACCTAAAACATGCATTAAATACAATCATTTGATTAAATTTCCAGTTCTGACAAACTTAAACCATGAAATTAACCAATGAATCCATTCCTGACAGACATCAATTAACCTTTAATTACCAGTTCTTAGCAATTAACCCCTTTTCCAAGCAAGTTAAAAGACAACAAATATGAAATCAATAAATTGAAACCACCATCAACCCCTTTTCCAAGAAAGTTAATGGAAAGAAACAACCAATTAATCTTGTAATCAACCCAAGTAATTAAATACCAAGAAAATAATCAATTAATCAAAAGATCAAATAACCCTAAAAGTCTTGAATATCTAAAACAATGTCGAACTACAATAAAACAATTAACATATCATTGTTCAAGAAAAGAAAACAAAGGAAAGAAATAGACACTCATACACAAGCCTTCTTCTTCTTTCTTTGAAGACCTTCTTGCACAATCCTCCTTAAACTATTTATCTCGAGAAAATATTGGCGATGCACTCTAAAATATATCTAAGTCTCTACATTGTGCACCCCTTCAATTGGCCTTTATTTATAGGTTTACAAAGTTCCTAAAAGAGTTCTAAGTAAAGAAGAAGTAATTACCTAAAAATAATCCAAAATAAAAAAAAGTAATAAAAAGCTAAAATAAAAACCTAAATAAAAGCTAAATCCACCGCCATTGACTTTTATCAATTGAGAATTTAATTTGGACTTCAATTGGATTATTTCTTTTAGTTTTTGTCGTCTTGTGCTGAAGTTGCAATTGATATTGAATTTGGAATTGTTGAAGTTGGCGTCTAATTGAAGCTGTGCAAAATTGCTGAGCTGACTGAATGTTTGTCTTTGTTGCATCGGCTTAATTGAGCCACAATCCAACTTGCGTTGCTGCTGAATTTCCTTTGTTTCCTTTGTTATTGCATCGGCTCAATTAAGCCGATGCAATAACAAAGGAAACAAAGGAAATTCGGCAGCAGCTCTGAGCCATTTTCCTTGCATTGGCTCAATTGAGCCAAAAACCATCAAATTCCACTGAAAAATTGCTGCAATCCTTTTTCATGCTGCAACCGCAATTGTTAACTTCCACTTCTGTCGTGGCCCCCACGGAAATTATTCACTTTGTGTGCAATTGTCTTCTATTGCTCTTACTGTCTGTTGGCTTTGGCTTGGAGCCATGAAGCTACCGAAATCAATTTCTTTCTCCTGCTTAGCTACTTTCTTCAATTGATCTACCCGAAATCTTAGTAGCTTTTGTTGACTTCGAATTTCAATTGTTTCCCTGTTCCTTCAATTCCTTTGTGTTAGTGTTGTACTCTAGAGGCAATCACTTGTATATTGTATATGACACATTTTATTTTAATAAAAGACATTATTTATCTTACAGTTTCTTTTGTTTACTTTAAGTAATATAACATAAAGTCCATAGTACAACACTGTGTTAAGGAAATCATGATAGAGAACATGATATGAGATTCCTACTACACTGGATGGTGTTAGTACTTAAATAGTCCATAGTCATAGTATTAATGAGACGAGATATCATTAATGCATTATGACTAGCATGTGTTAGACTTTCTAATTTAATCAGGCGGTGGTTCTCATAACCGTGAGTATTGAGATACTCAAAGTTAACACATGAATTCTTGTTAATGGAACAAGTTCATTAGATGACCTAGCTTTGAGATAATCACATGATAACTATTTAGTGCCAGTGATATAATCTCAATATAGCAAACGTCCAAGTATCCTTAGACTTGAGATCTCCAAGGTACTCTATTTGTTGAGCATTGTGCTTTGATTCCAATCTTCGGAGCTCGATTGAGGGCCGCCTATGTGATGGATATTGGGTACATTATGAGGTAAATGAAAGTAGTTGAGAGGATCAATAAAAGATTCACCACTCTTAATAGTAGGGGCAAATATCTCACGGCCACTTGTAGGAATTACTACTCGAGAAGTCCTTGGCCAAGGCGATTGTGTATTAGAAACAGTTTCAATTGATACACATCTAGAGTAGTGGGTTCCTGGTACAAGTACTATTGTATTCGGGTCAGAATTAATTCTGGAGGGAGTTGGCACTAATTCCGTACTCCAAACCGAATGAGATATTGTATGGTGAAAGGAGTTAATTGCACTGAAGTTTGTTATTGAAGAGTTCATGTTAAGCCACTTGACTTCCTGGACTCTTGGGTGGTCATGATGTGTTGCTAGATATCGCTCATGATATGGGAATATGGGTTTATTAATTGATGAATTAATAAACCAATCCTAATTAGAATTAATAGGAATTATAGATTATTAATCTCAAAGACATTTGGATTTATTCATGTTCGCTACCAATTGACTGGGAAACCTAATAGGTCACACACAATAGAGGATTATATACTCAAAATGTTATTTGATAACATAGCGGGGTTGATTGAGAGAAAGAGAAGTTGTAGTGGACAAATTATAATTAGTTATAATTTGCAGTCCAAATTGTAAACCTGATGTTTCCAATTACAATTAGGAAATTCTAATAGGATTAGAATTCTCAATTTTAGCAGGTTTTTTTTTTGTGATATAATGGATACACACGAAACCCTAGCTGAGTGTGATTGTCATGCCACACAACTAAGACACATGATCTTCTCTCTCTCTCTCTCTCTCTCTCTCTCTCTCTCTCTCTCTCTCTCTCTCTCTCTCTCTCTCTCTCTCGTTTTGCTGAAAACGAAAACAGCCCTAGCCGACTTAGTGTTTCTGCTAGCACAGAAAACTTCGTGCTTGAGTATTCCTCTGTGTAGATTACTGTTAGAGATAATCACATCCTGTTATTATAGTGGTTAGACGTTTAACTCACGTGGAGGTTAATCACGAGGATTGATGGATCATGCCTCGACTTGAAGAAGAAATTCTGTTCTTTGAATGATCAAACAAAGGTAAAAAGTAGCTACCTTTATTATCTTTATGTCTTGTTTTCCATACATAGGCGGGTCTTGGGATGGTATCTCGTTTATTTTCTGCTGCATCGTATAGGATACGAGCCTGAGATACCCAACACTTTTGTGCTTCCAGTAGCTAACTGGGGCCGGTTCTACCTTTCTGGGCTGGCACCGCCTCTATTCTAGAAAATCACGTAATTAACTCTAATTTTCTCTTATTTTTTCATAAAATTACAGAAAAGTATTTTTATAAGAGAAATATCAAATAGGAAGGAATATGACTAGTTATTTCACAAAATGTATCACAAAATGGCCTCAAATAACTAGAAAAAATATGACTAATTTAGGCTCTATCACATTCCCCCACACTTGAATCTTTACTTGTCCTCAAGTAAACACTTAAACAAATATTTAAAATAATTTATTTCTTTTCATATTCATCCATAACAAAGCCATAATTTCTTTTCAACCTTAAATACAAAATTGTCATTTATTCACCCTTTAAAAACCTTTGTAAACTCATACATTAAATCAAATAATCCCACAGCCATCAAAGTTAAATTAAACAATCTTATATCTAGTACATGAAAATTATTCCACTTCTCAAGCAAAAACATAGATAACATAAATTATACAAGTCAAGTCTTTTAACCAATTCAAGCATTATAACTCAGATTTACCAAACTCGAGTTAGTGAAATAAAGAAAACACTCTACTCTTCTTCTTTTTTTTTCTATGACTTTTGAAATTAATAGCCTCAAATGCATGGATTTCTTTTCACACACCATATTAGCCCCCTTTACAGTCATCACTCATCATTTTTTTTCTAACATAATTTTTCAACAATTTTTCTCTTTTCTTTTTCTTACTTTTTTGCCTTAGGGATAGCCTTAAGAGAGTGCATCGAATACACTTGCTACTTCTCCCCATATTGATCCCATTTTCAGCAAAAGGTCTTCAACAATCATTAATAAAAGAATTTTTTCAACTCAATTTTTTCCTCATATATAGTTTTTTTTTCCAACTAAAATTTTTTTCTCTCACATTCCTTATTCAAAACTTAAAGTTAAGCAAATTTTAAATCCATAATACAATAATTAATCAACAACTCTTCCCATATTTCATCACATCATCCATATTCAAATTCAAAGAATAAAATAAAACTCAAATACCAAATATAACCAATGTTAACTTAAATTCTCAAGACTTAGCAAAATCTAACTTAATACACAAGTTTACCTTTTTAATAAAATCCTACCATACTGAATGACAAATCTATATCCAAAGTTAAAAAGGAAATCATATCTTCATTATAAACAAAGAAAATCCATTTAGCTCCAAATCTTTTTTTTTTTTTAAATTCAACAATTCAAAACAATTCAAACATATATCATTGATTGGAAATCCATTGAAAATCACAAAGATGCACTTGAGAAAATGTTAAATCTCTCCCCCACACTTAATTGAACATTGTCCTCAATAGCCTAAAATAGCACACTAAAGCATAACCAAAGGACCAAGAATGAAAAGAGGGAAAAGAAAATAATACTCCCCAAGGCAAATTAGCTCCAAGATATGTCCCAAATTTCAAATTCTAACGTAACTCGACAACAAGAAAACATCAAGATAATTGATAAAAACTTGGACCAAGAATATCACCAAACCACTCCCCCACACTTAAACTGGACCATGTCCTCATGGGCAAAAAATAAACATAATAAAGCATCTCCAATGGGACCACAATTGAAAAGGGGTAGAAAGTTTAAGTAATACTTCTCAAGTGTAGATTAGCTCCAAGATATGAGAAATTCATTCTTCAAGAAGTTGGAAGAATTATGCCAGCGAAATTCAACCTACAAATAGATAAACAACACACAAGTAAAAGTATAAAGAGTAATTGAAATAAAATAAAAATTAAGGGAGATGAAAGATAGAAAGTCAAAGCCTTTAAGTCCTCCTTGAAGTGGAATCCTCCTTGTCTCCAAATTATCTCATAGCACTACCAAATAGACCACCATAACTTCCAAAGGGTTCACGAGATTCTCTTCTTATCTTACACTTTGCAATTGGTTCTCTTTTCAATAAAGAACGTTTTCAAACTGTTTGTTGATACTCAAGAAAAATAATATCCAATGTAAATGGCACAAGTACAATGTTAACCAATCTTCAATCATCACAGCAAAATACCACAACAAGGTTCTATATTCCAAGATGTCCAGATTAGCAAAAATTTAAAAAAATACATAGCTCACCTTTAGAAGCAATCACAAGATTTAAAAACCATTCTATGCTTTTTTTTCCCACCAAGTAAACTCAACAATGATTTTTCCACGTCTAATAAATTTTTCCTCAAAAAAACATATGCATAATGCCAAGAAATTTAGAGGATGAAATCTAGCTTCACATGAGAATTTTTCCACCAATGTATTCCCCCAACGTATAAGTTTTAAAAAATTTTAATCCACGGGGGATAATTAGAAGAAGAAAAGTAACGTGAAGAAGAAGAAGGGGAAAACAAAGATGAAGGGAAGAAGTAAAAGTATCATTCTAGGGGAATAGGAAAAAAAATTGAATAAGAAAGAAAAATAGAAGAACAAGACAAATAAGAAAAACAAACAAGAAGAAAAAGACAAACTAAGAAAAATTTGGGAAGAAAAGGAAAAGGTAAGGGAACAAACGAAAAAAATAAAAAAATAATTTTTTTTTTGATAGCCTTCCTGACCGGAGTTGGCGCCGATAGCATTTTGTCCGAGCTCCGTTTTATTTATTTATTTATTTTGGTTGCTAAAACTATCCTAATTGAATGCATGACCACAATACATTTAAAATAAGAATTCTTAAATTAAACTAAAAGTACTCATCATTAACATAGCATAGGGTTCAAACGAGTGTCGATTCTCAAGGAACAAGTATACACTAGTCACCTTTCTTTCATTGTTTAACCAACTTGATAAAGTGAAAAAGAAATAAAATAAAAGAAAATAAAAATAAAAATATATACATCTCAAGGATGGAAAATTATGAACTCAAGCCATTGTTTAGACAAACATGATCTTAAAGTATCCAACCATTATCATAACCAATTATTCTCTTGGCATCATGAATGATTAAAGTAGACTCACTTATTTTCCAATTCATGAATCCCTATCTTCTAGATAACTTAGCATCACATTCCTGTCTCAACCAGTCTTACCTAAAAGATGCATTAAACACAATCCTTTGATTAAATTTTCATTTCTGACAAACTTAAACCATGAAATTAACTAATGAATCCAATCCCGACAGACATCAATTAACCTTTAGTTACCAATTCTTAGCGATTAACCCCTTTTCCAAGCAAGTTAAAAGACAACAAATATGAAATCAATAAATTGAAACCACTATCAACCTCTTTTCCAAGCAAGTTAATGGAAAGAAACAACTAATTAATCTCGTAATCAACCTAAGTAATTAAATACTAAGAAAACAATCAATTAATCAAAAGATCAAATAACTCTAAAAATCATGAATATCTAAAATAATGTCGAACTACAATAAAATAATTAACATATCATTGTTCAAGAAAAGAAAACAAAGGAAAGAAATAGACACTCATAGACAAGCCTTCTTCTTCTTTCTTTAAAAACCTTCTTGCACAATCCTCCTTGAACTATTTATCTCGAGAAAATATTGGCGATGCACTCTAAAATATATCTAAGTCTCTACATTGTGCACCCCCCCTTTCTTAGGGTAAATTGGCCTTTATTTATAGGTTTACAAAGTTCCTAAAAGAGTTCTAAGTAAAGAAGAAGTAATTACCTAAAAATAATCCAAAATAAAAAAAAGTAATAAAAACCTAAAATAAAAACCTAAATAAAGGCTAAATAAAGGCTAAATCCACCACCATTAACTTTTATCATTTGAGAAATTCAATTTGGACTTCAATTGGATTCTTTCTTTTGGCTTTTGTCTATCTTCGCTGAAGTTGCAATTGATGTTGAATTTGGAATTGTTGAAGTTGGCTTCCAATTGAAGCCATGCGAAATTGCTAAGCTAACTGAATCTTTGTCTTTGTTGCATTGGCTCAATTGAGCACAATCCTGTTGGATTGTATGCCCTCTTAGACTAGGTTTCTAATGTAAAATCGAATATTTTAATAAAAGAAATTATTTTCAGAAATTGTTTATGAATTAACTTTTTGTTTGTACACGATTTTCATTTGGAACAGACCCATTGTGTTTAAATAAGTGATCCATGTGAATGGTGGTCTTTCATAGTAAGGTATGGATCACGGGTTATTTAACACATAAAAATTTATTCTTAACATATTGATGAGACTGGAAACCTCATCATGTTTAGGTTATTATGTTATAAATTCTAAATGGGGAATGGCTTACCTTTAGCCAGTGAGTAGTCCACTCACTTCATGACATAAGCGTATTTCGAATACGTAGGACAGGACCTGTAGTAGTGGTTTCTAAAAGTACTATATGACAGAAACCTAGACTACTACCGCTACAACGTGGACTAGTACTCTACGACTTGAGTATGAGTTGGTGGTCTGGCGAAGTTGGAAGCATATACTTTGATTTGCTATAGTTGAGGTTCTATCGTAGGGCTAATATACTTGCATATTAGGTATGTGTGACTAGTTAGTTAAGACAAACTTATACAAGATAGTTTCTGCACTATATCGCCCATTGTGGTTGTCCGAATGGTCTAAAATGTCCAGGGCCCTGGGAAACATGACTTGGATGTTTGCTTTAGGGTAGCTCCCTTGGAAAGCGGAAACACTCCAGGAAGTCGTGGATCGTTGGACTAGAAGCTTAAGGATGGTAGATGTCTTTTAGAGGGGTGTTAGTACACTTCTTCCTCTGTAAATGTACGGCGATGTGTAGAGGGGTATTTTAGTCATTTCACCTGTAGGTCGGAGACTTTGCGAATGCAGCATTGTCCTTGGGGTCAATATTTCCTTATGGTGATATTAAGAAATATTTAAAATGCAAAATACAGCTATTTATATAGCAGGGATATTTTGGTCATTTTAGCAGCCAAGGCGATGTGTCTTTTTGGTCCTCAGAATAGTCCGTAAGTCCTAACTAATTTTGGGTTGAGGAATTGGTCTCAGTTCAAGAGGATTTTATTTTATTTGATTTTATTCAGGATGTCTAATTTATTATTAGACTGGAATATAATAAATAAATAAAATAAAATAGGAGTTGAGAGAAATTAATTATTTAGTTTAATTGGTTAATTAATTATTCAGGGCCTAGGTCCTGTATGAATAATTAAGAAATTAACCTGGGCTTAAACTAGGGAAAATAATTAATATTTAATTATTTATTAGGTTATTTATATAGGCCCAAGAAATAAATAATTAAAGATTAATTATTATGGTTCATTTGGGCTTCTTAATTATTTATTGGGTTATTTATATAAGCCCAGGAAATAAATAATTAATTTTTATTATTTTGGGCCTTTTGGGTCCAAGGAAATAATAAATATTTTTCTGGCCCAATAGCTTGGACTTTAGGGTTTTTTCCATATACGGTTAAGAGGAGTTTAGGGTTAGGCCAAACAAATTCTCAGGATAGTATCCGGGTGTTTGAAATATGATATCCCGGGGATATGTTTATCAGATAATGAGAGACCCAGTTTTGGCTAACTAATAAACTACTCTCTGGTAGAAAAAAACCCTAATCTTCAAAACACAAGAAAGAGACTCACGTGAAGCTCTCTCACAGAACGTCTCTCTCTCTGCTCTTGCTCACGTATCTTTCCTCTTGTTTTCTCCTTGTTCTTTGCTAATCAATAGCGAGTGAACCAAGAAGAATTGAGACCGTTCCTCTTTACCATAGTGTTCACCGACTAGAGGTTAGGCTGAGGAATATCCCAAGAGTTGGAAAGCTAGGCGTTCATGCAAACAAGGCGGAGTAGAAGGCTAGCGGGTGTTCAACTGGAAGCTTCTTCAAGTGGACAAAGCGAGGCGATTCCAGTCGTTCAATCCTCTCTTACTCAACCTAAAAGGGTTAAGGAGTGCAAATGTTTGATCTTCACGCTTCCGCATGGCCATTAAGGCTTGGTTTTATTTTTCTCCGAAATTTTTTTAACGTACAGAGCATGTTCCCTCTGTTTCTCGTTCCCTCAATGTGGTATCAGAGACACTGGTTTTTGATCAATATAGGGAGCATGGTAGTTAATAAAAATGGAGAAGATGATTATACCTGTAATCCTTCATTGTTTTGGTGTGGGATAGGCTTGATGTGAGCTTCATCGTTGAAGCATAGGATCCCTCTGTAATTTTTTGGCTTTGGTATTTTAATCGTGTAAACCCAATTTAAATGGGTATAGGCGGTAGTGGTTTAATTTTGGATGAGTTTTTATAAGTAAAAATGTCCAAAGAAGCTAAAGCAGGCAAGAAAAAATCGAACCAGAGATGAACTGCAGAAAAAATTCGCGCGGGTGAAAAACGAAGAAGAAGATAACTGTTCATAAGCCGCCGCGTTGGAGCTGAGCCGCTTCTGTTCTGTGAGTGGAGCCGTGCTGCTGAAGCCGCTAAGCCGAGCCAATTGCCAGTGAATTCGAGCCGATTGCTGCGAATTTGCAATTGCAAATTTCTTCAATTGGCGCGTTGGTCAGCGGGGCTCCGGACGCGCGGATGCGGGCGCACACGCGGGCGGGAAGGCGGAGCGGGTTCTCGGGCGGGCGGGCGCTCCACGGGCTGAGGCAGCGTCTGATCTGGTGCGTCGCAGTGCACTGCGGCCGCGGTGGACTGCAGGCCACGCGGCGCGGATCCGATGCGGCCCAGTGCAGTGGACCGCCAGCATTTTTTTATTTTTTTTCTTTTTCGTTTTGGGTCCCATACCAGGCGAAGTTAATATTTTTGCAATATTTATATTCTTGGAATATATTTGCATGAAAAATATTAGTAAGAGATTTTAGGATTAAAGAAGATCATTAATTAATTAATTAATTAATGTGTTTAATTCTATTATTTGGGCACTTAGGTTTAAAAAATAGAAAAGTATGAAAACGTTTATTGTTTTCTAGCATGCTATTTTTTTTATGTACCTATGTGTGCTTTTTCTCAAAGACCAAAGTCTTTGGGAACTTTTTGTTTTGGCAAGAAAAAATATTTTTCTTTAAAAACTAAATGGTTATTTTAATTGGTACAAAAATTAATCCTTGAATATTTTCTCAAAGGATTTAATCCTTGACATAGAAAATATATTGGATTTAGATATTTTTGTAAGTTAAAATGGAGAGCCATTTTGTTTTGTTTTGGACTAGAAAAATGATTTTGTCAAATAAGCTTGAGATCAAAGTCTCTAGAAAGTTCTAATTGGAAATTTTTTGAAATCATTAAGTTTTAACTTTAATAAAATTAGTCCATGGAGGAAATCTCTCAAAGGATATAAGCCTTGACATAGAGATTTTATTGGACTTAGATATTTTATTTTTGAGTTAAGAAAAACTTAATGGAAATTTCAAAAGGATATTTTTTAGAAAACCTTTATTTTAAAAAACTAAGTGGGAGAGGGGTTCCAACGGCCCCACGGCTTCCATCACGGTCCTCATTAGAGATCGTGAGTCCCCTCGCGTCACCTTGGGAGTGAACCCGTATAGGATGGGGATACCACAATGATCTAGATCTAATGGAAGGATGTAATTAATAACTCGAGGCACGTACTATGATCGGCCAGCCCATGTTGGAGGTTATAGTGCGAGGTATGTCCATAGGAAATGAGAGGAAACGGCCATCCCACGATGGAGTTATTCTCTAGACCATTACCTAGAAGGGAAATTAATTTGTGGTGGTTAATACACTTAGCTTAGGAAACTGTTAATCTTCCCAAGAAGCTATGTCAGTTTTTCCTAAGAGCCAAATTATTTTCAGTGCACAAATTTTATTTTGTTTTCACAAACTAAATTCTTTCTTTTATTTTCAATTTTTAGAAATGGTGGGAGGTTCTTTTAGTCCATTGGCCGTTATTCTCAGGAAGAATAAGTTAACGGGTCCAAACTATGTGGACTGAAAAGGAACCTGGACATAATACTCACAGCTGAGGAGTATAAGTATGTCCTTTACAAAACCTGCCCTATTATCGAGGAAGGTTCCACCGCTGAAGAGCGAGAGGCTGAAAAGGCATGGAAGAAAGCTAACGAAATGGCACGTTGCTATATGTTAGCTTCCATGTCTAATGTGCTCCAGTCAAAACACGAGCACATGGCTTCTGCATATGACATTAGTTAATCATTGGCTACGATGTTCGCACACAAGAGCTGGCCCGCAAGGCAGGAGGCTCTTCGAACTATTGTGAACACTAAGATGGCTGAGGGAGCATCAGTCCGAGAGCATATGCTCAAGATGATTGTTGCTTTCGAGAAGGCAGAAATCTTAGGGGCTGTCATTGACCCCGAGAGCGAAGTGGACATGGTTCTCGAATCTCTACCGGGCTCTTTCACTCAGTTCAAGTTAAACTATAACATGGATAAGTTGAACATGAGTTTAACTGAACTGATGAAGGAGCTCCAGATGGCGGAGAAGGTCATGAAGCCGCAGTCTAAGGCCATGATTGCTAGGGCTTCTTTTTCAAGAACTGGGCCTAAACCCAGAAAGTTTAAGAGGAAGAAGGGGAATGCAGCAGCCCAGCCCAAGAACCAGCCCAAGGACAAACCAAAGGGCAAGTGCTTCAAGTATGGGAAGAAGGGACACTGGAAAAAAGAGTGTCCAGATCTTCAGGCCAAGAAAAACCCCACAGGTAATGTTTACTATCTAGAGTCCATATCAATGGTAGGATCAACTTCCACTTGGATTGTTGATTCAGGAGCCACTGATCATATCTGTAACTCCTTACAGGGGTTTAGGAAGATAAGAAGACTCAAGAAGGGCGAACATGGGCTTCGAGTGGGTAATGGAGCACAAGTTTGGGCCCTTGCAGTGGGAGAGCTGGATCTTATTTTTTATTGTAATAAGATAGTGGTTTTGAAAGACATTTTATATGTACCTGGTTTTCGTCAGAATTTGATTTCAGTTGCAAAACTTATTAATCAAGGATATTCTGTATCTTTCCATTTTGGTATTTCTATAGTAGAGATGGAGAAATTTTATGTACTAGGCACATGTATAGAAATCTGTTCTTTTTAAACCCTATTAATAACCAATCAAATAACGCTCAGTCTGAACCTTTAACTAGGAAGAGAAAGACCAATATCAATTATTCATACCTTTGGCATCTAAGGTTGGGTCATATTAACTCAACCAGGATTCAGAGGCTAATCCATGATGGGCCTTTGGGCTCATTGAGATTGGAAAGTTGGCCTCAGTGTGAATCCTGCCTGATGGGAAAAATGACCAAAAGATCTTTTACACCAATGGCGGATAAAGCCAAGGAGGTGTTGAGTCTTGTTCACACTGATGTGTGTGGTCCATTGTCTACACCAGCTAGGGGAGTTTTTGAGTACTTCATCACGTTCACGGATAATTATACGAGGTATGGTTACATTTACCTGATGAGACGCAAGTCTGACTCTTTTGACAAGTTCAAAGAGTTTAAGGCTGAAGTGGAGCATCGGACAGGTAAATTAATCAAAACCTTACGATCGGATCGTAGTGGAGAGTACCTCTTAGGTGAATTCAAGGACTACATGGTACATCATAGGAAAGTATCCCAGATCTCTGCGCCGGGAACACCCCAGCAGAACGGAGTAGCTGAGAGAAGGAACAGGACATTGATGGAAATGGTCCGAAGCATTATGGCTCATGCTACTCTTCCAGTGTCCTTTTGGGGATATGCCCTGGAGACAGCGGCATATATTCTGAACTTGGTGCCTTCCAAGTCAATACCTAGGACTCCCTATGAGATGTGGACTGGGCGTAAGCCAAGTCTGAATCATCTCAGGATTTGGGGTTGTCCAACTTATGTACTGATCAAAGGAGACAAGTTGGAACCAAGATCAGAATTATGCTATCTTATTGGGTATCCAAAAGGGACAAAAGGAAGCTACTTTTATCATCCTAAGGAGCAGAAGGTACTAGTCAGTACCAATGCTAGATACTTGGAAGATGATCAAAGTACTTCCACTAAAGGTTCAACGAGGTTGGAACTTGAGGAGAAGTTATCTACGGAATTAACTTCTTCTGACCCGATTGTGGAACAAGAAGAGGCACAGCCTCAAGAGCCTGTGCAAATGGAGCCTCGTCATAGTGGGAGAGTGTCTAGGGTTCTAGATAGATGGACTGGAGAAGCCTTTGAGCTGGTCTCCGACCATCGGGAACAAGACCCCACTAGATACGAGGAGGCTATTGCTGATGCCGATGCAAATCTGTGGCATGAAGCAATGAAAGTCGAGATTGAGTCTATGTATCTCAATCAGGTTTGGGATCTTGTAGCTTCACCTGAAGGGATAAAACCCATTGGGTGCAAGTGGGTATACAAGAGAAAGAGAGGAGCGGATGGGAAGGTGGAAACCTTCAAAGCTAGGCTTATGGCGAAATGGTATACTCAGAAAGAGGGAATCGACTATGAGGAAACCTTTTCCCCGGTAGCCATGCTTAAATTCATCCGCATCCTCCTTGCCATCGCATGTCACTATGACTACGAGATATGGCAAATGAATGTCAAGACAGCATCTTTAAATGGCCATCTTAGTGAAGACATCTATATGTCCCAACCGGAAGGCTTCATTGTTGAAGGCCAGGAACATATGGTTTGCAAGCTTAAGAAGTCCATTTATGGACTTAAGCAGGCATCGAGAGCATGGAACATTCATTTTGATGAGACTGTAAAGTCTTATGGTTTTATTCAAAATAAAGATGAACCATGCGTGTACAGGAAACTTGAAGGCATTAATGTGGTTTTTCTTGTCTGTATGTGGATGACATTCTACTCATTGGGAATGATGTAGGGACATTGTCATCTACAAAGGTTTGGCTGTCTAGTCAATTCAGTATGAAAGACTTGGGAGAAGCCAGCTAGATTCTCGAGATTAGGCTTCTTAGAAATAGGAAGCAGAGAATATTAGGGTTATCCCAAGCGACATACATTGACAAGATGTTGGCTAAGTACAGCATGGACTCATGCAAGGGAGCTCTAATCCATTGCAGACATGGGTTGTCATTTTCTTCGAAGGACTGTCCTAAGTCTCAAGAAGAAAATGACAGAATGAGTAGGATTCCCTACGCTTCGGCTGTGGAAAGTCTCATGTACGCCATGCTGTGTACTAGGCCAGATATCCGCTTTGTCGTGGGCTTAGTTAGCGGATATCGATCAAACCCGGGGAGGTTCATTGGCAAGTCTGTAAAGCATATTCTCAAGTACCTCAAGGGAACGAGAGATTATATGCCGGTTCATGTGGTCGATGATTTGGTTTCTACAGGATACACAGACTCAGACTTCCAGGCGAATAAGGATGAGAGAAAATCCACTAGTGGATATGTCTTCACCTTGTCTGGAGGAGCAATTTCATGGAGGAGTATCAAGCAATCTTGTATTGCTGACTCAACCATGGAAGCTGAGTATGTAGCTACTTCGAAGGCATCCAAGGAAGCAGTCTGGCTCCGGAAGTTTCTTTCAGAACTTGGAGTCGTACCACATATGGACAGGCCGGTTGTGATGTATTGCGACAACACTGGAGCAGTATCGCAATCTAAGGAACCTCGGAACCACAAGAAGGGGAAACACATCGAGAGGAAGTACCACCTGATCCGGGATTTCATCTAGAGACGGGAAGTCGTAATGGAACATATTGCTTCGGAAAACAATCTAGTAGATCCATTCACCAAGCCTTTGGCTGAGAGAGTCTTCAAGAGACACTTAGACGCCATAGAGGTGGGCACCTATGGACTTACCTAGTCTTAGAGTGTAAGCGGGAGATTGTTGGATTGTATGCCCTCTTAGACTAGGTTTCTGATGTAAAATCGAATATTTTAATAAAAGAATTTATTTTCAGAAATTGTTTGTGAATTTACTTTTTGTTTGTGCACGATTTTCGTTTGGAACAACCAATTGTGTTTAAATAAGTGATCCATGTGAATGGTGGTCTTTCACAGTAAGGTATGGATCACGGGTTATTTAACACATAAACATTTGTTCTTAAC
Source organism: Voacanga thouarsii (assembly GCA_026120185.1). NCBI lineage: Eukaryota > Viridiplantae > Streptophyta > Magnoliopsida > Gentianales > Apocynaceae > Voacanga > Voacanga thouarsii. The sequence continues at coordinate 45,448 of JANUWF010001360.1, read as the reverse complement.
CTATTGATGAGACTGGGAACCTCATCATGTTTAGGTTATTATGTTATGAATTCCAAATGGGGAATGGCTTACCTTTAGCCAGTGAGTAGTCCACTCACTTCATGACATAAGCGTATTTCGAATACGTAGGACAGGACCTGTAGTAGTGGTTTCTAAAAGTACTATATGACAGAAACCTAGACTACTACCGCTACAGCGTGGACTAGTACTCTACGACTTGAGTATGAGTTGGTGGTCTGGCGAAGCTGGAAGCATATACTTTGATTTGCTATAGTTGAGGTTCTATCGTAGGGCCAATATACTTGCATGTTGGGTATGTGTGACTAGTTAGTTAAGACAAACTTATACAAGATAGTTTCTGTACTATATCGCCCCTTATGGTTGTCCAAATGGTCTAAAATGTCCAGGGCCATGGAAAAATGACTTGGATGTTTGCTTTAGGGTAGCTCCCTTGGAAAGCAGAAACACTCCAGGAAGTCGTGGATCATTGGACTAGAAGCCTAAGGATGGTAGATGTCTTTTAGAGGGGTGTTAGTACACTTCTTCCTCTGTAAATGTACGGCGATATGTAGAGGGGTATTTTAGTCATTTCACCTGTAGGTCGGAGACTTTGCGAATGCAGTATTGTCCTTGGGTCAATATTTTCTTATGGTGATATTAGGAAATATTTAAAATGCAAAATACAGCTATTTATATAGCAGGGATATTTTGGTCATTTTAGCAGCCAAGGCGATGTGTCTTTTTGGTCCTCAGAATAGTCCGTAAGTCCTAACTAATTTTGGGTTGATGAATTGGTCTCAGTTCAAGAGGATTTTATTTTATTTGATTTTATTCAGGATGTCTAATTTATTATTAAACTGGAATATAATAAATAAATAAAATAAAATAGGAGTTGAGAGAAATTAATTATTTAGTTTAATTGGTTAATTAATTATTCAGGGCCTAGGTCCAGTATGAATAATTAAGAAATTAACCTGGGCTTAAACTAGGGGAAATAATTAGTATTTAATTATTTATTGGGTTATTTATATATGCCCAAGAAATAAATAATTAAAGATTAATTATTATGGTTCATTTGGGCTTCTTAATTATTTATTGGGTTATTTATATAAGCCCAGGAAATAAATAAATAATTTTTATTATTTTGGGCCTTTTGGGTCCAAGGAAATAATAAATATTTTTCTGGCCCAATAGCTTAGACTTTAGGGTTTTTTCCAGATACGGTTAAGAAGAGTTTAGGGTTAGGCCAAACAGATTCTCAGGATAGTATCCGGGTGTTTGAAATATGATATCCCGGGGATATGTTTATCAGATAATGAGAGACCCAGTTTTGGCTAACTAATAAACTACTCTCTGGTAGAAAAAAACCCTAATCTTCAAAACACAAGAAAGAGACTCACGTGAAGCTCTCTCACAGAACGTCTCTCTCTCTGCTCTTGCTCACGTATCTTTCCTCTTGTTTTCTCCTTATTTTTTGCTAATCAATAGCGAGTGAACCAAGGAGAATTGAGACCGTTCCTCTTTACCATAGTGTTCACCGACTAGAGGTTAGGCTGAGGAATATCCCGAGAGCTGGAAAGCTAGGCGTTCATGCAAACAAGGCAGAGTAGAAGGCTAGCGGGTGTTCAACCAGAAGCTTCTTCAAGTGGACAAAGCGAGGTGATTCTAGTCGTTCAATCCGCTCTTACTCAACCTAGAAGGGTTAAGGAGTGCAAATGTATGATCTTCACGCTTCCGCATGGCCTTTAAGGCTTGGTTTTATTTTTCTCCGAAATTTTTTTAACGTACAGAGCATGTTCCCTCTGTTTCTCATTCCCTCAAATCCAACTTGAGCTGCTGCCGAATTTCCTTTGTTTCCTTTGTTATTGCATCGGCTCAATGGAGCCATTTTTCTTGCATTGGCTCAATTGAGCCAAAAACCATCAAATTCCACCAAAAAATTGCTGCAATCCTTTTTCATGTTGCAGCCGCATTTGTTAACTTCCACTTCTGCCATGGCCCCCACTGAAATTATTCACTTTGTGTGCAATTGTCTTCTATTACTCTTGCTGTCTGTTGGCTTTGGTTTGGAGCCATGAAGCTGCCGAAATCAATTTCTTTCTCCTGCTCAGCTACTTTCTTCAATTGATCCACCCGAAATCTTAGCAGATTTTGTTGACTTCCAATTTCAATTGTTTCCCTGTTCCTTCAATTCCTTTGTGCTTCCAGTAGCGAACCGGCACCGGTTCTACCTTCCTGGGCTGGCACCGCCTCTATTATGGAAAATCACGTAATTAACTCTAATTTTTTCTTATTTTTGCATAAAATTACAGAAAAGTATTTTTATAAGAGAAATATCAAATATGAAGGAATATGACTAGTTATTTCACAAAATGGCCTCAAATAACTAGGAAAAATATGACTAATTTAGGCCCTATCAATAGTCAACTAGCTTGGTTCAAGATAAAAATGTAACAATCAATCCATTTGGAAACCATTTGCCCCACCATGTTATTGAAACTACTATGTTAAAAAATAATTGCATAAATGTGTTTTGTTCATCATACCTATATTCCACTGGAAATGAGGTAATGATTTCTTGTGCTTGTTCTATTTCTTTCCCCATAACTTTTATGTGTTTGTTTTAGTGTGTTTGTTTTTTGTGTTGTCTTCAAGAAAATAGGTGTTTTTGTGGTCTTTTTCAGTTTGGATTTGTGAAGTAAAAGAAATTTTTTTAAAGCAGATTTCCCCAATTAGCATTTTTTTTTAAAGAGCTAAATTGCATTTTAGCTTTAATGACAGCCAAACAAATAAGTATTCTGTGAATTTCAGCCAGAGAATCATTTTTTAGAAGTATATTTATTGTGAAATATCTGATTTACTCAAGAATTACAAGTGTCCTCTCTCAAGATTGAGTTAATCTAAATGTTCTCAATGGAATATGATATGCATTCAATCTACTCTTATCATTTGCAGACCTTTTTTTTTCTTTTACAGGGAATTGTTTATTTATAGGGATTATTAAATTTAGCTTGAGATGTGTTTTATTTAGAGAATATAGTATTTAGAATTCTTAAATTTATTGTTGGGCTGAAACCGGGCCCCCGTTTCCCCGCCGGGCCGGGACCGGGGATTATTTTGTCCCCAGTAGGCCGAGGGCGGGGATCCTTGCCCCTCTCCGTGTCTGGGACAGGCCGAGGATGGGGGGACTGGGGCTACATGGGGGCGGGGCCGGGATTTCTAATCCCCAGCCCGCCCCGGCCCCGTTGCCATCCCTAAATAAGAATGTGGTTTTAAGGCATTCACCAAGTCAGTATCTGATTTTTAAGAACGCGTTGACCATTGGTGTTGGTACCGTATTATATGGAATAATATGCTTATACCAAAACATGTCTTCATCTTCAATCAAGGGATTAAAGGGGATTTTAAGACGAGGGACCACCTACTATTTATTACTAGTGATCCACTTTGCCTTATATGTCAGAACTAATCAGAGACCTACTGGCATCTCTTCTTTGGGTGCCTAGTCAAGATGCATATCTAGAATGCTATTAAACAGTAGATCAAATTTAAGTGACTCAGGACTCCTATCCCTAGCGGTGTCAAATAGTTAACCAAGGAAGCATGAGGTACTGTCTGGCCATCCAAGGTCAAGGCGTCAACTCTTGCAGCCACAATTTATTATGTATGGGCAACTAAGAATGATATTATTTTCAATAGGGTTGATTATAGGTCGAATGAATTTGTTAAAAGCTCAAAACATATGTACACAAGGTTATCTTTTCCTTGTATACCCATATTTTGACCTTGTATGAGTCTCGTGCTCATAGTCACTTTTTATAGTTTTATTGACAAACTTGTAAACTACTTCATAGTATAATTTTCATATACCTTTTTTGATCAATATACATTTAGATTTTTTGACTAAAAAAAAGTAGATCCCCCACAAGAACGGAAGAAGGTAACCTTAGGAAAAAGGTGATCTAAGGAACATCTTTTCTTTATTTAGGATGTTTCATTAATATTTGAAGAGTTGATAGCTACTAAAGCTATGTAGTTACTAGCAGTAAAACATCCAAATAAAGTTGGACGAACTAATGATACCAACTAATATAAGTACTATCGTCTGATTGGTCATCCAATTGAGAAATACTTTGTATTTAATGATAAAATCATGCAGTTGGTCAGTGAAGGACACTTAGTCCTTGAAAAGAATAAGGCATCCACTAACCTGACAACTATTTCAGTCTCTCTTATTGAGCATGTTTTTTTTTTAGATTAAGTTTGAAACGGATAAGTTTTTCTTTCGAAAGAATATCAGTAAGAAGTTAAAGAACTCTCTGCAAGCAGCATTATTTCCTCAAACATTCAACAAGAGGATAAAGGTTGGACACTTGTGATGAGAAGAAGAAATCATACAAAAGCCTCAAGTGGTAGAGTTTCATTGGTAAGAAGTAAATTCACCAAGAAATTGGTGAAGAAGGTTAAAAAGTAAATAGGCCAAGCTTGCATCAACAACAAATATTTCTTTGTAGAAAAAATATCCAATACCTATCATATTAAAAAACTTTACACTAAGAAAAATTGGTGAAAGGTTCAACGTTGTCATGTGGTATGCCATACATGATGAGGAAAGCGAAGAAGATATTAATGAGTGTATCAAAGAAGGAGATAAAGAAAAAGCTTATTCTTCCACAAATCTTAATAATTGCATAGCCGAGATCACATTCACTGACAATGACTTATTGCTTGGTTCGATGCCTTAAAATAGACCATTATTTGTGACTAGCTGCGTGTAAGAGCAAAGAATAAATAGAATACTACTAGATGAAGAATCAATAATAAATATCTTATCTCTGCAAACATTGAAGAAGTTGAGAATTTCCATTAATGAATTGTCCCAAAACTACCTTATGATATAAAGATTCAGTTAAGGGGGGGTAACAAGTAATTGGTACCCTCTGACTTGACATATTAATTAAGACATGTTTTAAATGTTCTTTTTCATATTATTGATACCAAAACTTCCTATAACATTCTACTAGGAAGACCATAGCTCTATAATAAAAGTGTAATGCCATCAACTTTACATCAATGTTTCAAATACCATCAAAATAGGATGGTGAAGAAAATAGACATTGATGACAAACCCTTCACTGAAGTTGAAGCACATATTACTGATGTTAAGTATTATATCCAAAAAGATAATAAACTAATATCAACTAAGATTGATCCATCAATAAAGAATGAAGATAAAATGGTCACTTTCTCTAAAAAAAGTCAAAACTACAACATGTGTGAAAGGCTCTGACAAGTAATCTGCACGTATAAGCCCCTAAGAAGACTCACCTTACTCCTTACAAAGGTTGACTCTATTAAGTCACCAAATACTTATCTGAAAGAATTTGTCTAGTCAAAAAAAGATGAAAAAAATAGATCATGGGAATTATTGACTTCATATATGAAAGAAAATTTTGATCCAAATGCTTATAGACTCCAAGTAAAGATTAGATATAATTCGCAAAGTTAACACTTTTTGGGTAAATTTCTTTAGATATTGACAAGGAAAAAAAATGTGGTTCAAGATCTACCCAAAGCATGCCAAAAGAGAAAGAGCATGCTAGCTTGGATTATAAATAGGTATCTCCTTTCCTACTCAACATTAAGAGGGCAAATGTTCAGTATATTATTGTGAAAGATGAAGCGACTTCAAAACCTAAACCTATTTTTGATGGATTAGGAGATACAAATTTGCATCAATTTGCTTTTGCAAGATTAGACACAAAAGGAGAAAGGAAATCTATCTTCAAAAGGCTTAGGGTAGCAATTAGTACTTCAAATGTAAAGAATCATAGCAAATTCCCTTTTGAGGCGAGGACAGTGGCCAATTGTAATGGAGTCTTAAATGTTAGAATACAAGTAACATATGTAATTGCTCATGATGAAGAAAGTATAGATTTTTGTAATCACATTATTATCTATGATGAAAAGTATTCTGAAGAAGAAGACACCAAGTATGCCCTAGCAGAACTTGAAAAAGGTATAAAAGCAATAGTTGATTAGCTAAAAGAAGTAAATTTAGACACTATTGAAGATCTTTGATGCATAAATTTTTAGTGTATAAAAATTATTAAATTTAAATCAATTCCTTAGTCAAGTTTTAATTAAAACATTAATTCCAAATTATATATACGAGCAAGTATACTCATCGCAAGTATAGTATATGAAATTAACGAGTATCAATCCTTAAAAGAACAAGTACACACTAATCACTTTTCATTCATTGTTTAACTGACCAAATAAAGTGATAAGATAGTAAAAGAAAAATAAAGAAATATGCACAACTCAAAGATGTAGGAATATCCAATTTAGATGACTATCCTAGAATACATGATAATAAACCACTTAGCAACTATTTCAATTAATCATCATCTTGGCACCATGAAGGAATATAAAGTAAAATTCAATCATTTTCCAAGTCATGAATCTACTTATATAAACTCCACTTCTTTCCTAATCCATGGAATCACTATCTCTTGATTAAATTAGTCAATATCCTAATCAAACCAAAAGATGCATTAAACTTAATTTCTCATAAATTATCCCTACACTCTAGGTGAGGGAGACAAAAACAGAGAGCATGCACTGGTATCGTAAAAAATTAAACAGAGAAAAATAAAACCAAGCCTTAAAGGCTATACGAAAGCGTGAAGATCATACATTTGCGCTCCTTAACCCTTCTAGGTTGAGTAAGAGCAGATTGAACGATTGGAATCACCTCACTTTGCCCACTTGAAGAAGCTTCCGGTTGAACACCCGCTAGCCTTCTACTCCGCATTGTTTGCATGAACACCTAGCTTTCCAGTTCTCGAGATATTCCTCAGCCTAACCTCTAGTCGATGAACACAACAGAGAAGAAGAATGGTCTCAAATCTCCTTGGTTCACTTGCTATTGGTTAGCAAAGCTCCAAGGAGAAACCAAGAAGAGGGAGGCGTGAGAGAGGGAGCTTACGTGAGGCTCTCCAGAGAGACGTGAGTCTTCTGTTGGGTAGGGAAAACTAGGGTTTTTCTTTTTCCAAAGAGTTGTTTATTAGTTAGCCAAAATTAGGTCTCTCATTATCTGATAAACATATCCCCGGAATTTCAAAACACCCGGATGTTATCCTGAGAATCAGTTTGGCCTAACCCTAAACTCCTCTTAACCGTATCTGGAAAAACCCTAAGGTCCAAGCTATTGGGCCAGAAAAATATTTATTATTTTCCTTGGACCCAAAAGGCCCAAAATAATAAACATTAATTATTTATTTCCTGGGCTTACATAAATAACCCAATAAATAATTAATGAGTCCAAATGAACCAAAATAATTAATCTTTAATTATTTATTTCTTGGGCCTATATAAATAACCCAATAAATAATTAAATATTAATTATTTCCCCTAGTTTAAGCCTAGGTTAATTTCCTAATTATTCATACTGGACCTAGGCCCTGAATAATTAATTAACCAAATAAACTAGATAATTAATTTTCTCTCAACTCCTATTTTATTTATTTATTTATTTTATTCCAGTCCAATAATAAATTAGACTTCCTGAATAAAATAAAATAAAATAAAATAAAATCCTCTTCAACTGAGACCAATTCCTCAACCCAAAAGTAGTTAGGACTTACGGGCTATTCCGAGGACCAAAAAGACACATCGCCTTGGCTGCTAAAATGACCAAAATACCCCTGCTATATAAATAACTGTATTTTGCATTTTAAATATTTCCTAATATCACCATAAGGAAATATTGACCCCAAGGACAATGTTGCATTAGCAAAGTCTCCGACCTATAGGTGAAATGACTAAAATACCCCTCTACACATCGCCGTACATTTAGAGAGGAAGAAGTGTACTAACACCCCTCTAAATGACATCTACCATCCTTAGGCTTCTAGTCCAGTGATCCACGACTTCCTGGAGTGTTTCCACTTTCCAAGGGAGCTACCCTAAAGCAAACATCCAAGTCATGTTTCTCAGGGCCCTGGATAATTTAGACCATTCGGACAACCACCAGAGGCGATATAGTGCAGAAACTATCTTGTACAAGTCTGTCTTAACTAACTAGTCACGCATACCCAACATGCAAGTACATTGGCTCTACGATAGAACCTCAACTACAGCAAATCAAAGTATATGCTTCCAGCTTCGCCAGACCACCAACTCATACTCAAGTCGTAGAGTACTAGTCCACGCTGTAGCGGTAGTAGTCTAGGTTTCTATCATATAGTACTTTTAGAAACCACTACTACAGGTCATGTCCTACGTATTCGAAATACGCTTATGTCATGAAGTGAGTGGACTACCCACTGGCTAAAGGTAAGCCATTCCCCATTTAGAATTCATAACATAATAACCTAAACACGATGAGGTTCCCAGTCTCATCAATAGGTTAAGAACAAATGTTTATGTGTTAAATAACCCGTGATCCATACCTTACTGTGAAAGACCACCATTCACATGGATCACTTATTTAAACACAATGGGTCTGTTCCAAACGAAAATCGTGCACAAACAAAAAGTAAATTCACAAACAATTTCTGAAAATAAATTCTTTTATTAAAATATTCAATTTTACATCAGAAACCTAGTCTAAGAGGGCATACAATCCAACACAAGGTGATAATAAACATGAAATTAGTCAATAACCTTATACTCTAAACGAAATCAATTACTGTTTGATTATTTCGGTTCTTTGTCTTAACTTCGTCTCCCAAGTCTATTAAAAAATAACAAATATGAAATTAAATCAACTTCTAACATCGTTTTCCAAGTCAATTAGAAGCAAATCTAACTTCATCAACCTTTCCACAATTACAAGTAATCAAACATAAAAAATCATAGAAAATTAATCAAATAGCTAAATCAATCCAAAAACCATAAATCGCAAAACAATGTCAAATTACAATAAAAACATTAATTACATCATTATTCTAGAAAAAGAAAATAAAGGTAAAAGAAAGAACTCATAGACATGCCCTTCTCTTCATTTTGGAAACCTTCTTAAATAATGCTCCTCGAATGATGAATTTCTCCTTTTTTGAGTGATTGCAAATTTAAATCATTGGATTCACTCCTTTCTCTTATGTTTTTCTTATCTTTATAAGCTTCTTTGATGCTAAAATTCGTTTCTTGAGAAGTCTTGGCCCAGTAGGATTGGAAAATACTAAAATCATTTGGAAGATACTAAATTCGCACACAAAATTCGCGTGTGTCTAGACCAGACCTAGTGCCAAGTCACTTCAACCCACTTGGCACCAAGTGCATTCTATTCTGCTTCTGAACTTGTGCTCTATTTTCTCTATTTTTCTAGAGTGGACCTAGCACTTGGTGCATTAGCCAGAGCTGGCACCAGGTTCATGCTGAAAATTTTCACCTTTTGCTCAAAATCCACTTAATTTTGCGCAAATTCATCAAAAATACTTTTCACAAGTAAAATATCAAATTGAAAGGAATATGAATAGTTATTACATCTAAAGTATCTCAAATTAGCCTTAAAAACTTGAAAAATAGTGATGAATTTAGCCCCTATCACATTCCCCCACACTTGAACTTTTTCTCGTCCTCACGTAAAGTACTTAAATAAAAAATAATGAAGAAAACAAAAGCTTTTATTCTTCCCAAAATTTTGAATCATAAAAAGACTTATACCTTCTCTTCAAACTCTAGATAAAACTTTTGCCATTCATCCAACCATTTGAAAACAATTGCAACTTTAAGCATTTGATAGAACATAACAAAACCCTTGATGTCAAATTAATTAAATCTATACCTTAGTCTAAAAAAATTATTTTACCATTCAAGTAAAAATATAGATAACATAAATCACACAAGTCAAGCTATCTATCAACTCAAGCATTATAAATTCAAAATTTGCACAACTCAAGTCATTCTCAATTTTTTCAATGACTTTGGGAATTGATAGCCTCAAGTGAATGAATTTATTCACGCACCGTATTGGCTCCCTTTTAGTCATCACTTATCATTTTTCAACATTTTTCCTCTCTTTTACTTTAGGGAATTAATAGCCTCAAGAAAGTGGATTTCTCTTCACTATCTGTATTGACCACCATAATGAAGCAAAAATAATACTTTTTCTTCACCCTCAAAGATTAAAAAACACTCAAACTCATTTTGCTCAATCTTCTGTTGGGTATCTCATATGCATATCATATATGGCGTAGTGGAAAAATAAGAATGAGATACCCACCGAGGATCCGCATATATGTGGAAAACAAGACATAAAGAGAACAAAGGTAACAGCTTTACCTTTCTTTGAGCGTCTGAAAAACAAAATTTTGTCTTCCTCAAGTCGAGACGCGATCTAGCAATCTTTTTGATCAAACACCACTATAGTTGAACGTCCAACCACTATAATCACAGTGTGTGATTATCTCTAACAGAAATCTACACGGAGGATCACACTCAAGCACCAAGATATTTATGTGCTAGCATAAACTAAAGTGGCAGCTAAGGTTAGGGTTTTTCGTTTCCTATTTACTCAAGAAAAATGAGAGAGAGAGAGAGAGAGAGAGAGAGAGAGAGAGAGAAGGTTGGAAGCTGCTGTTTTGTGAATCACCATCCCCCTAGGGTTTCGTGTATATCATCATATAACATGAAAAAACTCCTACCAAAAACTAAGAATTCTAAAACAATTAGAATTCTATAATTGTAATTGGAAACATCAAGTTCTCACAATTATAATTTAGACCATAAATTATAACTAATTATAATTTGGCTACAACAACTTCTCTTTCTCCCAATTAACCCCACTATGTTATCAAATAACATCTTGAGAATGTAATCCTCTATTGTGTGTGACCTATTAGGTTTCCCAGTCAATTGGTAGTGAATATGAATTAATCCAAACGTCTTTGAGATTAATAATCCATAATTAATTAGAATTAATCATATTGATTCTAATCAGGATTGGTTTATTAATTCATCAATTAATAAACTTATATTTTCAGATCATGAGCGGTATCTAGCAACACATCATGACCACCGAAGAGTCCAGGAAGTCAAGTGGCTTGACATGAACCCTTCAATAACAAACTACAGTGCAATTAACTCCTTTCACCATATAATATCTCATTCGGTTTGGAGTACGGAATTAGTGCCAACTCCCTTCAAAATATATATTAATTCTGGCCCGAATATAATAGTACTTGTACCAGGAACCCACTACTCTAGATGTGTATCAATTGGAACTATTTCAATACACAGTTACCTTGGCCAAGGACTTCTCGAGTAATAATTCCTACAAGTGGTCGAGAGATATTCGCCCCTACTATTAGGAGTGGTGAATCCTTTATTGACCCTCTCAACTACTTTCGTTTACCTCACAATGTACCCAATATCCATCCCATAGGCGGCTCTCGATCTGGCTCCAAAGATTGGAATCAAAGCACAATGCTCAACAAATAGAGTACCTTGGAGATCTCAAATCTAAGGATACTTGGACGTTTGCTATATTGAAATTATATCACTGACACTAAATAGTTATCCATGTGATTATCTCATAGCTAGGTCATCTAATGAACTTGTTCCATTATCAAGCATCCACGTGTTAACTTTGAGTATCTCAATACTCACAGATATAAGAATTACCGCCTGATCAAATTAGGAAGTCTAACACATGCTAGTCTTAACGCATTAATGATGTCCAGTCTCATTAATACTACGACTAGGGACTATTTAAGTACAAACACTATACAGTATAGTAGGAATCTCATATCATGATCTCTATCATGATTTTCTTAACACAGTGTTGTACTAGAGACTTTATCTAACAGTTATTTTACCCAAAAGTAAACAAAAGATACTGTAAGATAAATAATGCCCTTTTATTAAAATAAAATGTGTCATATACTATATATAAATGATTGCCTCTAGGGCATAACACTAACATCTTCACCTCACAATCAATTTTTTTCAAAACTTTTTTCCACTCAAAAATATTTTTTCCTCACATTCTTTTTCATAACTCAAAGCTAAGCAAAGTTTAAACCCATAATACAAGAGTTAGCCGACAAACTTTCCCCACATTCATCATATTATCCACATTTAAGCTAGATGAATCAAATAATATTCAAACACCAATGCATAAACAAGATTAATTCAAATTCTCAAGTCTTAAAACATCTCATCCAATAAAATATTTATTTGATAAAAATCCACCATATGAATGACAGAATTCATATCCAAGTAAGAAAGAGAATTGCACATTTACTAACTAATGAAAATCACAAAAAAAAATTGAAAATTTTCAAAAAAAAAATGATATAGAAAATATTTTTAATACCTAAACTCTCCCCCCACACTTAAATGAGACATTGTCCTCAATGGCAAAAAAATATAACAAGGAAAGCAAAGCCAAGAAGACCAAAAATATAAAGAGAAAAATAGAGAAAAGAAAATACTTCTATTGCGAATTAGTTCCAACATGTGTGAATCCACTACAATGAGTCATTAGAAAAGTCACAAGGGTACCTAACTCAAAAGAAACAAAAAATAGAAAACATAAATCTAGAAAAAGAAAAAGAAAAGAAAAATAAGGAAAATATAACAAAAAACTAAGAAAGGTCGTGAAAATTTAAAGGAAAAGAAATAAAAGAAAAGTGACAGAAAACAAAATACAAGTGAGCAAGGAGTAAATCAGGAGTCCTCATCATCATCATCATCATCATCATCATCATCATCATCATCATCATCATCATCATCATCATCGTCATCTTCAGCTACTCTACTCATGGATGCACTAGTGGACTATTGGATCAAAGTCGAAAACTTTTGCTCTTGGTCATCCTGGCGGTGATAGAGGTCAGCAATGGAGCCTCGCAGCTATAAGAGGATTGTCATTTGGCTCTCTAGTTAGGCCTCCACTCGTGCCTCAAAATCAGCACTAGAATAAGAACCAGTGGCAAGGGTGTGAGGATAGGTAGGCTACTCCTCTAGCTCCAATTGATAGGGCCTAAATTAGTTATATTTTTCCTAATTATTTGAGGCTCTTTTGTGATACATTTTGTTCAATAACTAGCTATATTCCTTCATATTTGAGATTTTACCATTGGAAAGATATTTTGTGCATTATTCCAGATTTTAGGGGTAAAATAAAGCAAAAATGTCGCAAAACAGAATAGAGGCGACGACGGACATAACAGAGGAAGCGACGCCGGCCACGTGCTACTTGCACATACTAGGAGGTGACAAAAAATTGTTGAAACAAGATCAAAACAGAACCAAACCTGCGCCGGCTCTAGTAGCTAAGGCGGCATGGCTGTATTCTGGACAACATTGTGCTGAAATCAAGAAAAGATCGGTGAACGATTGAAAAAACAGAACACAACCGGCGCTGGCTCCAACAGCCAAGACAGCGCCGGTTGTGCCCTGAGGATAAGACAGAATCTTGATTTTTCCATGTAGTTTTTAGTAATCTGCAGAATTTTAGTATCTTCCTACTTCTACTCAGCTAAAAACCTTGCACCAACGAGTTTAGGCACTTTCTAAGCTTATAAATAGATAGAAAATACAAGAGAAAAATAGAGAATTCAGAAATCATAACATAAAATCACTCAAATCAAAGGTGGAATTCTTCAAATCAAGGAGGGTTGTACAAGAAGGTTTTCAAAGGAAGAAGAAGGAGGCTTGTCTATGAGTGCTTTTTTTTACTTTCTTTTCTTTTTCTTGAACAATGATGTATTAATTATTTTATTGTAATTTGATATTTTTTTAGGTATTCATGATTTTGCGAGTTATTTGATCTTTTAATTAATTGATTGGTATTCTTGGTGTTTAATTATTTATGCTAATTATGCAATTAATTGGTTGTTTCTTTCGATTAACTTGCTTAGACAAAGGGGTTGATGGTGGTCTCAATTCGTTAGTTTTATATTTGTTATCCTTTCACTTACTTGGACAAAGGGGTTAATTGTTAGGAATAAAGTAATTAAATGTTAATTGATATCTGCCAGGATATGGATTCATTGGTTAATTTCATGTTTCAAATTTGCCAGGATATGGAAATTTAATCAAGAATTGTGGTTAATGAATCTTTTAGGTGAATTAGTTGAGACAGGATATGTGATGCTCGTTTGTCTAGAAGATAGGGATTTCATGGATTGAACAAAGAAGTGAATCTATATTAGTCCTTCATGATGCTAAGAGAATAATTAGTTATGATAATGATTAAGTACTTGAGGATCATGTTTGTCAAAATAATGGTTTAAGTTACATAATTCTACATCCTTGATATGTACATATTATTTTATTTTATTTATTTTATTTATTTATTTCTTTTTCATTTTATTGAGTCAGTTAAACAATGAAAGAAAATGGATTAATGCATACTTGTTCCTTGAGGATCGACACTTGTTTGAACCATATGCTATGTTAATGATGAGTACGCTTGCTTATATATATAATTTGGGATTAACGTTTTAATTTAAACTTGATTTGGAATGTGCTTATTTTTATATGATTTTTATACCTAAATAAAAATACATTAAGTTTTTGGCGCCATTGCCAGGGAACAATATCATGAAAGGTTGGATTTTGTTGATTTAACCATGTAAATATGTAAATAGGTAAATATGTACCATTGTTCTTTTCGTAAAAAGGTGCTATCTTTTGTATCTTGTGTATCTTTGTATATCTTTGTCATGTAACTTACTAACTTTGACTATGTTCAATTAACTAACTTTTTCTTTTAATTTTATGTTCATCATAAGTTCCGTTATCTAACTAGCTTCAATGTTCAGGAGAAATGGCGAATCAGACTCAGAGAAAGCTTAATGAGGGGAAGTACCCCCATTACACTTCTAAGATAACACTCACAACACCAAAATCAGTAGAGCTAGAAACCGTGATGGGAAAATTTGTTGTCCATGTCATAAGGCATTTCCAAGAAATAGATTGCACATTTGAGAAGTTCGAGGCAATAATCCGCAATATGGAAAGACAAATCTGGTTTTTGACTGACATGGTGATAAAATCCCATGACCTAACACTAATAGGCATTGAGGAAATAGCTGCTGTCACATTGCGGAGTGGAAAGAAGTTGCCCGACATTGCAGACTATAACCAGCATCGGCTGGAGGAAGAAAACCGGCGTCGACTATCCTATAACTCCAAGACCAAGCAGCCCAGCATTAAACCAGCGCCGGCCGAAGCACTGAAATCAGTGCTGGTTACACCCTGTCCATCTCCTGAAAATCCTGCTAGAAATTCTCCTGTCCAGCCTAAAATATCGTATCCTACCCGTCTCCACAAAGCTCAAAAAGATGCCCAATTCGACAAATTCTTTGAGATATTCAAACAACTATACATAAACATCCCACTCAGTGAAGCTTTAATCTACATGCCCAAATATGCCTTATTTCTTAAAAGCATGCTCGTCAACAAAAAGCGATTGGAAGAGTTCTCCACAGTGGTCCTAAATAAAGAATGCTCTGCCATATTGCAAGACAAATCAAATTTTCCACATAAAGAGAATGATCCAGGGAGTTTCTCTATCCCATGTTTAATTGGCATTCTTAATTTCTGTAATGCATTAGCTGACTTAGGTGCTAGCATTAATTTACTACCATACAAAACATTTAAAAAGCTAGGCCTGAGAGAACCACAACCCACTAGGATGAGTATTCAACTTGCAGATAGATCTATCAAATATCCTAGGGGCATAATAGAAGATGTGCTGGTGAAAGTTGACAAATTCATATTTCCAGTGGATTTTGTTATTCTTGACATATATGAAGATTCCAAAGTCCCTTTAATCTTAGGTAGACCTTTTCTAGCTACAACAAAAGCAATAATTGATGTTCATGGAGAGAGATTGACACTTAGGGTTGGAGATGAGGAAGTAGTCATTCAAATCCACAAAAGCATGCAATACCCTTTATCTGCTGATGATTCTTATCTAAGAATTGATATTCTTGATGAACCTATTTTGGAGTTTGTGCAGGAATCAATTGAGGAGGAGTTGATGGAAACATCAGTGGCATATTTGGAGGACTCTCATGATGCGGATGGGATAAAGAGTTTTGAAATTAAGAAAAGTAATTTGGGAGGAATGAAATCATCCATAGATGAGCCCCCAGAATTGGATTTAAAAGACCTACCCGAGCATTTGGAATATGTGTTTTTAGCTGAAGGACATAAATTGCCTGTGATCATTGCCAAAGATTTCACGAAAGAACAAAGGACCAAATCGGTAAGTATGTTGGGGAAATATAAGGGAGTTATAGCTTGGAAGATCACTGATATAAAGGAAATTAGTCCATCCTTTTGCACTCACAAGATTTTAATGGAGGAAGGTGCGAAACCCATAGTGCAACCCCAACATAGGTTGAACCCACATATGAGTAAAGTGATAAAAAGGTGAGGTGGTTAAGTTTTTAGATTCGGGCATCATTTACCCTATTTCTGATAGTGTTTGGGTGAGCCCTATGCAAGTGGTACCAAAGAAGATAGGAATGATGGTGAGTCCCAATGATAAAAATAAGCTCGTCCCTATGAGATTGGTCATGGGTTAGAGGTTTTGCATTGATTATAGGATGCTAAACAAAGCCACTAGAAAAGATCACTTCCTTCTCTCTTTCATTGACCAAATGTTGGAAATGTTAGCCAGACATGAGTATTATTGTTTCTTGGATGGATTTTCTAGCTACCTACAAATCCCCATAGCTCCTGAGGACCAAGATAAAACCACATTTACATATCTATATGGTACTTTTGCATATCGCCGAATGTCGTTTGGTCTTTGTAATGGTTCCGGAACATTCCAAAAGTGATGACAACCATATTTGAAGGGCTCGTAGGGGATATCATGGAAGTATTTATGGATGATTTCTTAGTCTTTGGTGATTCATTTGACTTGTGTTTATCTAATCTTGAAAAGGTACTAGCAAGGTGCGAAGAGACTAACCTCATGCTCAACTGGGAAAAATGCCACTTCATGGTGCAAGGTATTGTGTTGGGGCATAAAATTTCAAGGAAGGGTATAAAAATTGATAGAGCAAAAATTGAAGCAATTGAGAAACTACCTCCTCCTACTTTTGTGAAATCTATAAGGAGCTTTCTTGGTCATGCAGGTTTTTACAGGAGGTTTATCTTAGATTTCTCAAAAATTTCCAAACCTCTTACTTCTTTACTTTAAAAGGATATTGTGTTTGATTTTGATGAAAATTTTCTTGACACTTTTATCATGCTTAAGGAGAAATTGATCAATTCACCCATTTTGATTGCACTTGATTGGTCTCTTCCATTTGACCTAATGTGTGATGCAAGTGATTTTGCAGTTGGTGCGGTAATGGGACAAAGGCGGAATAAGCATTTTCAACCCATCTACTATGCCAGCAAGACTTTAACGGATGCTCAAGAAAATTACACAACAACGGAAAAAGAATTACTTGCTATAGTGTTTGCATTTGATAAATTTCATTCTTATCTTATTATGTCAAAAGTCATTGTTTATATGGACCATTCTGCCCTAAAGTACCTACTAACCAAATATGATTCCAAACCAAGATTGATAAGATGGATATTATTATTGCAGGAATTCGATTTGGAAATTTGGGATAAAAAGGGTGTTGAAAACCTGGCTGCGGATCACTTGTTAAGACTAGATAATCCTAATTTAGAATCCTTAGTAGAGGAAGGCATCAATGACACCTTTCTGGATAAACAACTCTTGCTCATAGAAGGTGAGATGCCAAACACCCCTTGGCTTGCCAATTTTACTAATTACTTGGTTGTAGGAATTGTTCCAAAAGCTCTCACAATGCAACAAAAGAAGAAATTCCTTTCTGAAGTAAAGCATTACTTTTGGAAAGATCCGTATTTGTTTAAGTATTGTGTGGATCAAATCATTCGTAGATGCATGGACGCTAAGGAATGAGAGGATATTCTAAGACATTGTCATGACGGACTTGCTGGAGGCCACTACCAAGCTAACAACACTGCATAGAAGGTGCTCGACTCTGAATTCTATTGGCCCACGTTGTTCAAAGATGCTCACAGGTTTGTCCAAAGTTGTGATATGTGTCAACATACAGGTAACATCTCTAAATCTAATGAGATGCCATTACAAAATTTTCAAGCCTGTGAAGTATTTGATTGTTGGGGGATAGACTTTATGGGACCTTTTCCTAGTTCTTTGGGGAACAAATACATCCTAGTCACAATGGATTATGCTTCTAAATTGGTGGAAGTAAAAGCGTTACCTACGAATGATGCAAGGGTAGTGGTAAACTTTTCGAAAAAACTTTTCACCCGTTTCGGTGTGCCTAAGGTGCTTATTAGTGATGGGGGGACTCATTTTTGTAATGCACAAATGGAAAAAGCTCTTCACCATCTAGGCGTGAAACACAAATTGGCCACCTCCTATCATCCCTAAACAAGTGGTCAGGTTGAAGGGGTTAATAAGGAAATCAAAAGAATCTTGGAAAAAACTATTAACCATACTAGAAAAAATAGGAGTCTAAAATTAGATGACACTCTTTGGGCATATCGGACAGCTTTCAAGACCCCAATAGGCACAATTCCTTTTCGGTTAGTTTATAGAAAAGCCTGTCATTTACCTGTTGAGATTGAGCATAAAGCTTATTGAGCTATTAAACTTGTTAACCTTGATCTTGAGTCAGTTGGAAAGTCTAGGTTGCTTCAACTTACCACCTTGGAGGAGTTGCACAATAGGGGCAGCTATGACTGGTTTTTTGAGCAGAAGGTTAGGGAAGACAATGGAGTTCAGTTCATGGTTGTTCAAGAGAAGTTTGAATAGAAAGATGAGGGAGTTTCGGTCAGGGCTGAAAAAGGAAACAAAGCTGGAAAAATTTCAGTACAGGATTTCTCAAGTTGCTGGAATTTTCTGGGCAGCTTTTGCTACTATTTTCCAATCAATTTGCAGAGGGTTTGAAAGGGACTTCAGAGGTCTTTCAAGGCTGGTTTCCAGCCTTCTTTATGGTGGAAAAACGTGGCTAAGGTGCTGGGAGAAACTGGAAGAAAACAGCTTGGTTTAAGCTTACCTAAGCTGCGAATTTGCCCAAAAAATTTTCTAGTTTGGACTGCACATTTGTGCAGTCCGAATTTGGCCATAAAATTTTAGATTCCAAACTGATCAAGAGGGCTATTTTCTGGCAGCATTTGAGAGGGAATGATGGCTGAAAATTTTGACACCTTGAATGCACAAGAAGCTGGAAAAAATTCCACATTACTTCATGAAGAAAATGAACATGGCTAGAGTGGGGTTTTGAAGGTTCAACCATGGAGTTTAATCTCTTGGGAACCTTCCCCTACTCCTACCCATTTTCGGTCCATAAGATCTTACACTTAGACATTTTTGAACCTTCAAAGCCACAGCACTTTACTGAAATTTTCTGGAATGAAATTAGCTAGAACAAATTGACCAACCTAATGAATTGAGATGTAGGAAAAACTAAGGATCAAGAAGGGTATGAATTCCCTTGGGAATTTTTGTAGGGCACAAGAGTAGGATTAGGACACTCCTATCATGCCTCCCCTAGGACATCACCTCTACTCTTCTCTAAAGCACACAAGGCCGAAAATTCAACCTTCCCAAACAAAAATAAAGTTTAATCATGCTAAGGCTCCAATGATGGAATTTGAACCCAAGACCTCAAGAATTAATTCTAAAACTCTAACCACTAAACCACAATAACTCTTATTCTTACTTTCTCTCTAAAAATATTTTTTCTATTTAATCCTCAAGCTATCTCCCTATTTTCACCTCAAGAAAAAATTACCATTTTGCCCTTCTTACTCAATAACCACAATTAAGCCTCCTAGGCAACAAATCACAAATCCAAAGCACATAAAATCATATAAAAATATATTTAATCATGCAATAAAATATGATATGCATTCCAACCCCCTTACTCTAAGGTTGGTTTCAACTGGGGTTTCACAGTAACTGTATGATCGTGGTGATTGTATGCCTACTACTTTGTATGGCATGTTTGGGTTTTCTGGTTTAAAGAGTCTCTGGGTCATTCAAAAACGGTTGGGACGTTGTTTTCATGTGGGTCTGTTTTGGCGTTAGATTTTTCTACAATAAAGCTTTTGATTCAATAATTTAAATTGTTATTTAAATTGTGATGTAGATTACAGTTGGTTGTTAATATTGATTAACAATATTTGATATCAAAATTGTTTTGAACGGTCTAAAAATCTCGTAGTTGTTCCTGAAAAATTTGTAGAAAAATTCAGGAAAGAAGATGAACAATGGTATTTTTCCGCCTCCAGAGCATACTTGGCGCTGAGTACATTTGACCAACCTGGAGCCAGGTACACTTTATTCTTCCCTTGTGCGTGCCTCCAAAGCAAACCTGGCGCCGAGTACCTTCAACCCACCTAGCACCAAGTGCACTCTGTTCTAGCATTGTTTTATAAAAAAAATAAAAATAATTTTTTTATCTTTTCTAATTTTGAGAATAAGTACTAATAATTATTAAAATTTATTTGAAACCCATGATTTTGGATAAAAATATTTTTTAAATTACATGTAGGACCTACAATTTTCTAAAAATTTGATTTCGACTCAGAACTTTCCAAAATTCGATTTTGGACATAAATTTCTCCAAAATACTGATTTTGGATGATTGCGCGTTGGATGTTTTATGCTGTATTTTAAGCACGTTTTATTGGCATAGTGAATGGTTATGGACTAAGACCAAACTTATCTGTTCATGCATCTTTATCACTTTGCGTCCTACCTTAGCTCAAATTCTTGTGTAATTCTTTTCTCATCTAACTCCCCTCGAATGTAACTCGAGATTTCTTCCTTTAGGAAATTATGTAATTAGTTTATGTTGGTTAGAATTGAGGTAGAATTTTATTTACAAGATTTTGAAGACGGCAATCAAAGCGAAGCAAGATGGTAAGACATTCTACTTAAATCATGCATGAATACATAGGGTTGACCATATTAATTTTCTTGATAGCTCGAGAAAATTAATTTAGAGAATCAATAATCATGCCACGTAATTGTTTATTACCATGACCATGTTTATCAATTTATGCTGCTTATTGATAAATTGCATACATGACAAATGATGAGACAACTAAAAGGAATAAATCCCTCAAATACTATTAAATCTAATGCCTTCTATTAATATAGTAAGAACGAGAGCTCTTTTTTGAGATCAGGTAGTTGGGCATATTCAAGCCTACTTGACATTGAGTATGTTCAAGTTATGAAATTTAATTCTTGATTAATAGGTTGGGTTTAACTAATTTTTTTATCCCAGTTAGGCTAACTCAAGCATAAAGAATATTAGAGGCAAGGTTGGGATAGTATTAAATACTTTAATGATTAAAAGACATTAATCACCCAATGATACAATAGTTACATTTGATGTAATTTGTATTAGACACCTACCACTGAACTTAAGAGTGGCTTGTTGGGCTAACCCGAGGTCATTCTTAAGGAATTTGGATACTAGTCCAGTAGGAAAGCTTCTAACGGGCTTTCCTGGGTCAATAGTAGGGGCTATTGATTTGAGTAAAATAGTGGAATAAAAATATGTTTAATTAAAGACTTAATTTCTTGCATATCATGAGCATATACATGTTGTAATTACTCTATCTTTACATCTAGGTCACTTGCATCATGTCGACAAACCTCAACTTACGTAGCGTCTTGGAAACAAATAAGCTCATAAAATCAAACTAGTTAGATTAGTATAGAAGCTTGAGAATTTTTCTCAAGTCGAAAAAGTTGTTCTACATGCTAGATGCTCCTATTCCGCCACCTTCAGCCCAAGATGCTCTTGCTGATGAGCATGTTGTCCACAAGAAGCACAAGGAGAATAATGACACTACATCATGTATTATGCTGGCATCAATGACTCCTGAGTTATAAAAACAGCATGAGCATATGGATACTCAAACCATTATCTTCTATCTTAAAGAGCTGTTTGATAAACAAGCTAAAACTGAGAGCTATGAGATCTCTAAACAACTGTTCCGTTCTAAGATGGTTGAGGGTGCTTTAGTGGCCACTCATGGGCTACAGATGTTGGGCTATATTAAAAAGTTTGGGTCTCTTGGTTTCGTAATGGATCACGATTTAAGTGTTGATTTAATTCCACAATCATTACCAAGTAGTTTTTCACAATATGTGATTAACTACCAAATGAATAATATTGAGACCACCATACCTAAGATTATCAATCTGCTTAAAACTGTTGAATCATCCATGAAGAAGGATGATAAAGCGATCTTGCTAGTAGGTTCTTTGTCTTCTAGGAAGAAAGTTCCTAAGAAAAATCCTACCAAGCCCAATGGAGGCGTGAAGAAGAAGGAAGCAGCCACTAAAGGCCCATATCATCATTGTGGAAAGATGGGCCATTAGAGGCATAACTGCAAAGCCTACTTCGAGACCATGAAGGAAAAAAAGGAGAAGGAGAAGCTTGCAAATACTTCTACTTCTACTCCTAGTATGTTTATGATTGAAATTTATACTACCTTTAGTAATAAGATATGGGTATTGGATACCTGTTGTAGATCTCATTTATGTAATAATTTACAGGCACTAAAGGGCAGTAGAAGGCTGGAAAAGGGCGATGTGGACCTGCTAGCTGCAAATGGAGCAAAGGTTGCTGCACTAGTTGTGGGGACTTATCATCTTAATCTACCTTCTAGATTAATTTTAGAACTTCAAAACTTCTATTTTGTACCATTTTTATTGAAAAATATTATCTCAGTTGCTTATTAAGACTTATTTGGATTTCATTTAAATTTTAAGAATAAACATTGTTCTTTTTTATTAAATGATATCCATTATGGTTCTGCAACTTTGGTTAATGGTTTATATATTCTAGACATAGATAATCCAATTCTCATTATAAACGTAAAGAAACAAAGAAAAGATAACTCAATCTCATCTTACTTATGGCATTATCGTTTAGGCCATGTAAATAAAAAAATGCGTGTCTAAGTTATACAAGTTGGGTGACTGGGGGTCATTTGATTATGAATCATATGACACATGAAAATCTTATTTACTTGGTAAAATGGCTAAAATTGCATTTTCTGGAAAAGGAGAAAGGGCTAAAGAGTTATTAGAACTAATACATATAGATGTATTTGGCCCAATGTCTACGCATGCAAAAGGAGATTATCATTACTTTATAACCTTCATCGATGACTATTCACGATATGGGTATTTGTATTTAATAAAATACAAGCCTGAAGCATTTGACAAGTTCAAATACTTTAAGAATGAAGTAGAGAAACAACTTGGCAAGAGTATTAAAACTCTTAGATCTGATCGAGTAGGTGAATACTTAAGCCAAGAGTTTCAAAGTTATCTTAGAGATAATGAGATATTATCTCAATGGACTCCACCACATACACCTTAAAATAATGGTGTATCCGATAGAAGAAATCGAACCCTTCTAGACATAGTAGAGACCATGATGGCTTTTGCAGAGTTATCAAAATCATTTTGCGGATATGCACTGGAGACTGCTATTTATATATTAAATAGTGTTTCATAAAAAATGATTGATACCTCTCCTTGTGAGCAGTTCTTTGGTAAGAGACCAAAGTTATCGAACCCTTCTAGATATGGTACAGGCCATGATGGCTTTTGCAGAGTTATCAAAATCATGTTGGGGTTATGCACTGGAGACTGCTGTTTATATATTAAACAAAGTTTTGTAAAAAATGGTTGATACCTCGCCTTATGAGCTGTTCTTTGGTAAGAGACCAAAGTTATCTCATTTAAGGATTTGGGATTGCCCTATTTTTGTTTAAAGGGAAATGTCAGACAAATTTGACAGTAAGTTTGACAAATGTTTGCTTGTTGGATATCCAAAGAATCCTTCAGATATTACTTCTATCTTCCTTCTGAAAATAAAGTTTTTGTTTCGAAACATGTTATTTTCATAAAGAAGCACATGTTTAAAGGAGATAGTGGGAGCAAGCTTAAACTTAGTGAAGTTCAAGAAGAATAAACAAATATTGATTAACCGTCTGAACCCACATCTATTAATGAACCTTCTAACACACAAGAGCCTCATAGGTCGAATAGGATACGAGTAGTGCCTGAGAGATATGGATTTCTCATAAATGACCACAATAACGTATTACTCATAGAAAAAGATGAGCCTACTACTTACAAGGACGTTCTAAATAGTTCAGAATCTGATAAATGGCTTGAAGCTATAAAGTCAAAAATGGATTTCATGTATGACAACTAAGTATAGACTTTGGTTGATCCACCCGAAGGAATCAAGCCTATAGGGTGCAAATAGGTTTTCAAGAAGAAAATCGACATGGATGGTAGTATGGTTAACTATAAGGTATGTCTGGTTGCAAAAGGTTATCGACAATAGCAAGGTATTGACTATGACGAAATTTTTTCACCAGTCCTATTCTAAATTTCATAAGAATACTCCTACCACTTGCCGCTCATTATGGCTATAAGATTTGGTAAATGGATGTAAAAATAGCTTTCCTTAATGGAAACCTGATCGAGAAAGTATGTATGATACAACCTGAAGGTTTCACATCTAAAGATGGCATAAAAGTATGCAAGTTGCAAAGGTCCATCTATGGACATAAGCAAGCATCTAGAAGTTGGAACATCCATTTTGACGAGATAATTAAAGAATTTGGTTTCATTTAAAACATGAATAAACTTTGTGTGTATAAGAAGGTTAGTGGGAGTGCAGTTATTTTCTCATTACTTTATGTAGATGACATATTGCTAATAGAAAATGATATTTTCGTTCTTTAGCCTGTAAAAATTTGGTTATCTAAGACGTTCTCTATGAAAGACCTTGGAGAAGCAACATATATTCTGGGAATAGGGATCTATAGAGATAGATAAAGGAGATTGCTAGGTCTTTCGCAGTCTATATACATAGATAAAGTGCTCAAGAGGTTCAGCATGGATTAATTCAAAAGAGGATTTTTACCTATGACACATGGAGTAAGCCTTTCAAAGTCGATGTCTCCAAAGACACAAGTTGAAAGGGATCATATGAGTAGAATTCCGTATACCTCGGCAATTAGGTCTATCATGTATGCTATGATATGTACTCCCGATGTATCATGTGCTCTTAGCTTGACGAGTAGATACCAATCTGATCCTGGAGAGAGTTATGGGCTGGCTGTAAAGAATATCCTCAAGTACTTACGAAGGACTAAGGATGTATTCTTGGTAACTGGAGATAGTGATTTGCAAGTAAGAAGGTATACTAATGCCAACTTTCAGTCTGATAAGGACGACTACAAATCACAATCTAGCTACGTGTTAACGTTAGGTGGTGGGGTAATAAGTTGGAAAAGTTCCAAACAAGAGACTACTGTCGATTCGACAACTGAAGCAAAATACATAGCGGCTTCCGAAGTAGCTAAAGAAGCAGTGTAGATCAACAAGTTCATCACTGAACTTGGAGTGATGCCTAGCATTGTAGATCCGATACTTTTGTATTATGATAACAATAGAGCCATTGCACAAGCAAAGGAACTATGGTCTCATCAACGATTCAAGAATATGCTTAGATGCTATCATCTTATTAGAGAGATCATAGATAGGCCAAATGCAAAGATAGAAAGAATTCCCACGAATTAGAACATAGTTGATCTACTCACTAAAGCACTTCTCAGAAGAACCATGATAAACATGTTGAGTCATTTGGTATTCGATATATGAATGATTGGCTCTAGTGCAAATGGGAGATTGTTAGTATTGTACCTTAGAGGCAATTACTTGTGCCATGTATATTGCATTGTAGGTAATAAAAGAGGTATTCTTTATCTTTCAATTTGATTGTTATATCTGAATATGTATATAAAATATTTGATAAAGTCCCTAGTACAACACAATGTTAAGAAAATCATGATAGAGATCATGATGTGAGATTCTTACTACACTATGTTGTATTTGTACTTGAATAATCCCTAGTCATAGTATTAATGAGATGGGACATTATTAATATACAAAAACTAGCACATGTTACATCCCTTGATTAGATCAAGCGGTAGTTTTCATAACCGTGAGTATTGTGATATTCAGGATTAATATGCGAATGCTTGTTATATGAACAAGTTCGTTGGGTGACCTAGTTATGATATAATCACTTGGATAAGCTATTGAGTGTCAATGATAGAATCTCATTATAGCAAGTGTGTAAGTATCCTTAGACTTGAAATCTCCAAGGTATTTTTTTATCGAGCATTGTACTTTGATTTTAAACTTTGGAGTCTTACAATGACCGCCTAGAGGATGGATATTGGGTACAATGTAAAGTAAAGGAAAATAGCTGAGAGGGTCAATAAAGGATTCACCACTCCTAATAGTAAGAGAGTATATCTCAAGGCCACTTGTAGAAATTATTACTCATGAAGTTCTTCGCTAAGGCGACTATGTGTTGGAAATAGTTTCAAATTTGATACATATATCGAGTAATGAATTTCTTGAACAAATACTAACATATTCGGGTCAGAATTAATAATATTCTAAATGGAATTGGTACTAATTCCATGCTCTAGACCAAAGGAGATAGAATATGGTGAAAGGAGTTTATTGCACTAGTTATTTGCTATTAAAAGGCTCACGTCAAGCCACTTGACTTTCTGAACTTTTAGGTGATCAAGAGTCATTACTAGATGTTGTTCTTGATCTACTAAATATGAATTTATTAATTAAAAAATTAAAAAATAATCATATATTTTATTTAGGGTTATTAATTCTAAATATATTAGAATTAATTCATATTATGCTACCAATAAGACCAGGAAACCTAATGGGTCATACACAATAAAGGTTTGAATGCTCAATTTATATTATTTGATAATATTGTGGGGTTAATTAAGAGAAGAAAATATATTTATAAGTGAATTATAAGTTTGTTATAATTCATGGGACTTAGTTATAATTATATAAACTTCAAGGGCTCAATTGTAGATATTGGTTCTTGGAGGACTTAATTGCAATTAACACAAATTGTAAAAACTATAAATATGGGAATTGTTCCCTTATGCAGATGTTGGAAAAACAAGAGGATTTTTAGACCTTCTTCTTCTTCCTTATTCTTCTCCAATTAAACCTAGTCGCTCCTCTTCTACTAGCATAGTTTTGACCGGTCTTTGTGAGCAATTCAATCTTGCGTAGATAACTGCTAAAGACAATCCTACTCTTAGATTGTACTAGTGCCGATTTGACGATCAAAATAGAGGAATTGGTTCAAAGTTGTAAGATGGGTTTGTGTTATCTTTTCTTGGCCTTTTATTGTTTATATTGAGAACTTTATTTTCCATTTCTAAAACATATAAACCATTTATCAAAGTTGTAGTACCGTAATGGATATCTTTTAACGAGAAAGAACAACTTTTATTCTTAAAATTTAAATGAAATCTAAGCAAATCTAAACAAGTAACTAAGATAATGTTTTTAAGTAAAACTAATACAAAATAATAGTTTTCTAGTTCTAGAATTAATCCGAAAGGTAATTAAGTGTAGATGATAAGTCTCCACAGCAAGTGCTGCAACATTTGCTCTATTTGCTGTACAAAAGTCCACATCACATTTCTCTAGCTTCCTACTACTCTTTAATCCATGCAAATTATTGCACGAATGAGATCCACATCCGGTATTCAATACCCATATCTCATTATTAAAGACAGTATTAATCTCAATTATAAACATAGTAGGATTAGAAGTAGAAGTGCTTGTAAGTTTCTCCTTCTCCTTCTTTTCCTTAACAATCTCCAAATAGGTTTTACAGTTGCGCCTCTAATGACCCATTTTCCCACAATGGTGACATAGGCCTTTGGTAGCTGTCTCCTTCTTTTTTATACCACCTTTAGGTTTAGTTGGATTTTTCTTCTTCTTTTTAGAAACATTTTTCTTCTTTGAAGAAGAATCAACCAATAAGACTGCATTATTTTCTTTCTTCATAAAAGGCTCCACAATCTTAAGAAGGTTGATCAATTCAGATATAGTGGTCTAAATCTTATGCATCTAGTAATTCATTACAAATTGTGAAAAACTAACTGGTAAAGATTGAAAAATTAAGTCTATACTTAATTCATGATCCGTATTGAACTTAAGCGATCCAAGCTTCTTAATTAATCCGAGTATCTTAAGTCCATAATGGCCACTAAAGTGCCTTTTACCATCTTAGAATGGAATAACTGTTTAGAGATCTTATAATTAAAAAGCTTTCTTAGATGGAAGATAATAGTATGAGCATCCATATGCTCATACTATTTTTAAAACTCAGTGGTCATTGATGTCAACATAATACAAGATACTGTGTCACTGTCCTCTTTATGCTTATTTTGGACTTCATGCTCTTCAGCATGAGCATCATCAGCTGGTGGTGGTAGAATTGGAGCATCTAACTCGTAGAGCAACTTTTTTGCTTTGAGAATGATTCTCAAATTTCTACACCAGTCCAAGAAGTTTGATTCGACGAGTTTGTTTATTTCCAATATGCTACGTAAGTTCAAATTCGTTGTCATGATGCAAATGACCTAGATAAAATATAATAGATATTAGACTATGTATATACTCATGAAATGCATTTAATTAGGTCTTTATTTAAATGCATTTTTACCCCACTATTTTTTTCAAATCAATAACCCCCACTATTGATTCGGAAAAGCCTATTGGAAGCTTTCCTAATGGATCGGTATCGAAATTCTTTAAGAGGGAGATTGGGTATGCCCAACAAACTAATTTTAAGTTCAATGGTAGGTACCTAATACCAATTACATCAAATATAACTACCATGTCGTTAAGTGATTAACATATTTTAATCTTAAAGTACTTAGTGTTACCCCAACTTAACCTCTAATATTCTTTATGCTTGGGTATGCCCAATCGGGATAAAGATATTAGCTAAATCCAACCCATTAATCATGAATCATATTCCATAGCTTGAACACACTCGATGTCGAGTAAGCTTGAGTATGCCCAACAACCTAATCTAAAAAAAAAAAACACTCGTTCTTGCTATATTAATAGAAGGCTTTAGATTTAATATTGTTTGAGGGATTTTTATTATTTAATAAGCAATCTCATCATTTGGCATGCAAAATATCAACTTTTACATAATTGTAATAGACTTAATTACATGACTTGGTTATGGACTTTTCTATATTAATTTTCTTGAGCTAAGTAAGAAATTAATTTTGGTCAAACCTTTGTGTTCATTCACGTTTTTGAAAAGAAAGTCTTACTATCTTCTTGATTTGCTTTGGTCGCCATCTCCATAAATTCAAAAAATAATTTCTAATCCTATATAACCTATATAATCTAATTACATAAATTTCTAATGAAAAAATATCGAATTACATTCGAGGGGAATTAGATAGAAGAAAAATTATAAGAGAATTATAGAGAAAGACACCTATTTATTCAAAAGAAAACAATAAAATGTATGACACAATATTAATTAATCAAAATTAATTGGTCTAAGTCCATAACCAAGCCAACATGCCAAAATCATGCTTAAAATAAATTAAGCAAATAAATATACATCAAATAAAATTTTCCAAAATCATTATTCTAGAAAAATAAAATAAAAGTACATGAAATATAAATTTCTAGAATAATTATTTTGGAAAGGTAAAATAATTAGTTTCAAGATCAAAATCTTTGAAAGCTATTGGATCTATTTTGAAATAGGAACACTTCTTGTGGGTAAAAAATAAAAATAAAAATTTTAATGGCACCCTCAGGTTGCCTAGGAACTTCCCTAGGCCCTGGACAGCCTGGACCTTCCTAGGCTGCCTAGAAGTAGCCTAGGCAGCCTAGGACTTTCCTAGACAGCCTAGGTTGCTCCCTGGGCAGCCTAGGAAACCTTTCCTAGGCTGCCTGGCTACTTTCCTAGGTTGCTTGGTTACTCGGGCGTTATATTTAATTTTTTTTGTTCTTTCCCCTCTTTTTTTTTTTTTTTTTTTGTTCTTTCAATCCAATTTTAGAAATAATTTTCTTATTGGATTTGGTTTTTTAAAAACATGTTAATCTCTATTAACAATTTGGTGTGATCACAATCACTTCGATTAAAATGAATTTTCAAAATCAAAATATTGTGAAAACAATTTTCAAGAATCCAAACATAATTTGAAACAATTTCAAAATTTAGAATATTTATGAAACAATTTCATAATGCCAAATCAATTTTGAAATAATTTCAAAAATAATAATAAAACTCGTAAAACACATACTGTAATATCACGTTTTGAACCACCCTTAGTTTATAGGGAAAAGCATGCATGGCATCACATCATATATTTTTATTTGATAAATTTAAGCTATTTTTTTTAAATGAAGATTATGTAATTTATGTGTTTGATATTTTATGGAGCAATTTATTTAGATATAGTTGTGTTATATGGGGTGGTAGAATTTTTGTTCTTATGGAGTAGAATTTAATGAAAAAAATAATGAAGGGAGTTGAATTGGATTTATGGGATTTTATTTGATGATTATTCACACAAAAATTATTGTGGAATAGTAGTTAGAAGTTGGTGTGTATTCTTTGGTGACTTGAGTTCGAATCCCAACTCTTGCAAACATTTTCCTTCTTATTCCTAATTAAACTCTTTTTTCTCAAATTTTATCCATTTGGCCGAAACCCCCAGGGCTAGCCACCACCTTAGATTCCCAATCCCTAAAATATAGGAATATGATTATTTTAAGTTTTTGATAAAAAGAAATTAAAGTAAATTAAATCCCTATTATTCACTAGTTAATATTTTATTCTAATCTTTTAGAAATTCAAAATATTGCCATAACTGAAACTTTCTAAAGATTTTATCTTAGGGATTTATTATAGAAAGAAAAATATATAAGCATTTATTTTGGAAGCTATATTATAGCTACTTTTTTTTAATAGAAGGAAAGTTGCTCAAATTAAGTTTATCTACAGAGTTTTATTTGGAAATAAAGAGATATTGTCCAACCTTTAATGGAAATAACAATTTTCCCAAGATTTAATGCCTTTTCCGAAAATTAGTATTTAAGGAAAGGAAATTCAACTTTATTCCATAAAACTAGATTTTATCACCAAAAATAATTATTCCTTAATTAATTATTTTTGCCTAAAATAAATAAGGACATTAACTAATTTATTTCTTGGACTAATATTCTATTTTTATTACATGAATTTTTTGGAAAAATATAAAACCTTAGCCGCCACTAATGGATGTTTTAATTCCTTTCCAACTCTCTAAACTACAGGAGGAATCTACCCTAAGTAATTTTAACCAATAAAAGCTCTTTTAAGCTAAGCAAATAACTAGATTTTCTCCTCTCCTTTTTCACCCTAATTTCAGCCACCTTGAGCACACACAATGCACAAAAATTCCAGCCTTTATTGCTCTCAAAATTCTCTCTTATTTTAGCCAAAAACAACAACACAAAAGCCATCACCTTTCTTCTTCTCTTTTCGCCAATATGATAGGGGTTAAAATCACAATTCTTTTTCTAGTTTTTAATGAGAGTATTTTAAGATACATTTGTTGTAATAACTAGGCATATTCCTTCCTATTTGACATTTTGCTTGTAAAAGGTATTTTTGGCAAATATGTGTAGATTTAAGTTAAAATTGAACAAAAAGTGCACAAAACCATAATGTACCTAGCGATGGCCTAGCCAATAGACTAGGTGCCAAGTCCATTTTGCTTCAGCAGCAGAAATTGAGCAAGCTTTAGGGGATTTCCAAATAGACTTGGCCCCAAGTCTGGCAAGTGAACCTGGCACTAGGTCCAATCTGTTTGCCAAGGAAAGACGGCAAAAAACAGAGCAAAAACAGAGGAAGAACAGAGTGCACTTGGCACCAGGTGGGATAAAGGCACCCGGCGCCAAGTATGTTCTGAAGGTGGAAATTCTGTACGCGGAATTAGGGCTTATCCAAAGATTTTGGTATTTTCCTACTCCTACTCGGTCAAGACTTTCTCAACTACACAATTGGCATCCAAGAGGTCTATAAAAGCACAAGAGAACACAAGTGTTTGATATACAACATAGAAATGTGAATTAAAGGGCAGAAATTCTGATTCTCTTATTGAAGGAGGAGTTCACCCACATCAAGGAGGATTGTTCAATGGAGTCTTCAAGGAAGAAGAAAGAGGTTTGTCAATGAGTGTTTTCTTTTCTCTTTGTCTTCTTTTTCTTTAGCAATGCTGTATTCAATACTTTTATTGTAATTTAACATTATTTTGGGATTCATGATTTTGCGTTAATTTAGTTATTTGATCAATTTTTTGTCATCTTAGGTATTTAATTACTTGATTTCATTAGTTATTGATGCGAGTTCTTCTAATTGACTTCGACGCAACGATGTTAGGATTTTCGTTACATTAATTTCGTATTTGTTAATCTTGATGTATTTGAACGATGAAGTTAGAATTTTAGAACTAAGTGACCAAATGTTAAGTTAATTTCACATTGACATATGGTTATTAGCTAATTTTATGTTTTTAAGGAATTGAGATTCGTGCATATTTTGGTTAGGATGGCTTGATTGATAAATTTGCTAATTGAATCAAGATTTGAATGATGAGCTTAATGCATGTTTTAGTTATGTTAATTTGATTGACAAATCTATTAATATGAATCAAAACATAGGATTCCATAGATTGACAAACAAAGTGAAATTTACCTAAATAAATTCATGACTTGACAAACGATTGAATTTTTTTGTGCATTCCTTCAAGATTCCAAAATGATAATTAATTGAAAGAATTGCTAATTGGTTCATTGTCATGTTTTCTAGGATAATTGTCTAAATTGCATAAATTTACATCTTTGAGTTGTATATATTTATTTTTTTAATATTATTTTCTCACTTTATTTTGGTCGGTTAAACAATGAATGAAAAGTGATTAGTCTGCACTTGTTCCTTTGAGGATCGATACTCATTAATTCCTTATACTATACTTGCGATGAGTATTCTTGCTCACATGTGTATTTTGGGATTAATGTTTTAATTAAAACTTAATTAAGAATGGATTTAAAATTAATGATTTTATATACCCAAAATTTACACGTCACAATACAAGAGTTGAGAAAGCAACCTTTTTCTCCCTCCTTTTCCGTCATTATTTTGGTCTTCTTGGCAACCAAAAACCAGTGCCAAAAATCCTCCAAAACCTGATCAAATTCGGCCACCCCAAGAGAGACCAAAAGCTGCCATTTTTCCTTCTTGTGATTAAGAGTCCAAAACATGATAAACTTTTCCTAAACACTAAAACACCCAACTCCAACCTATTCCCATCATCAAACCAGCCCCAATCAAACCCAAGACACCCTCTACTGCATAAAAATTTCAGCCTCCAACCCTCTCCAATATTTTGGCCAAAACAATACCAATCTCCACCAAAACCAGAATCTAAGAACAAGGTAAGCAACTCTTCAACCTTCATAAACTCTCCTTCAATTCTACTCTTTTTTTTCTTCTAAATCTCGGCCATCAAGGGGTTGATTCTTCTCCCCTCTTGTTGGAGATTTTTTAACCAAAGGTCCAAGATGTGAAACCCCAACTAAAACTAACCTTAGAGTAAGGGGTCGGGATGCATAACAAATTTTCTTGCATGCATAAATTTATTTTTGTATGATTTAATGTGCTTTGGATATGTGATTTGTAGTCTAGATGGCTTAATTATACTTAGTGAGTAAGAAGGGTAAAATGGTAATTTTGATTGAGGTGGAAATAGGGAGATAGCTTGAGGGTTAAATAGGAAAAATATTTGGGAGAGAAAATAAGAACAAGAGTTGTTGTGGTTTAGTGGTTAGAGCTTTGGAATAAATCCTTGAGGTCTTGAGTTCAAATTCCATCATTTGAGTTTTAGCATGATTAAATTTTATTTTTGGTTAGGTAGGCTATATTTCGGCATTTGCATGCCTTGGGGAAGAGTAGGAGAGTTGTCCTAGGGGGAGACATGAAAGGAATGTCCTAATTTCATTCTTGTACCCTACAAAAATTTCTAAGGGATTCATACCCTTATTGATCTCTAGCTTTCCCTACTTCTTAATCAATTAGGTTGTTCAATTTATCTAAGCCAATTTTATTTCTAGAAAATTCCAGAAAAGTTCTGTGATATTGAAGTTTCAAAAATGTCTATGTGAGGTATCTTGTTGGCTGAAAATGGGAAGGAGTTATGGAATGTTCCCAAGAGAATTAATCTCCATGGTTGAACCTTCAAACTCTAACCTATGTGTGTTCATCTTCTTCATGTAGTAATCAGGAAATTTTTCCAGCTTCTTGATCAGTCCAATTGTCGCAAATTTCAGTCATCTTTCCCTCCTAAATACTGCTAGAAAAATGACCAATTCACTCAACTTGAAAACTGAAAATTCCAGCCAAATCCAAGCTGCACAAAAGCTGTGCAAACCAGGAAAATTCCTGGATAGTTTTGCAGCTTGGTGAGCCAAAAACCAAGCTGTTTCTTCCAGCTTTTCAACCAGTAATTCAGCCTTGTTTTTCCTCCATAAAGAAGGCTAGAAACTAGCCTTAAAGGACCTCCCAATATCCCTTCAAACCTACAGAAAATTGGATGAATCATGGCAGAAAAATCTGCCCAGAAATTTCCAACAAGCTTGCGAAAGGTTTATCAGAATTTCCAACTTTGTTCCTGCTTTACCCTTGTCCAAAACTTATCCCATTTTTCTGTACAAACTCACCTTGATCAGCCATGAACTGAGCTTCATCATCTTCTCCATTGTTCTGCATGATAGGAGCTTCATGGCTGCTCCTAAAATCTCTCCATCAATCACTACAATCAAGCCATTAATTGGAGTCCAAAATTCTAGCAACATATTCCAGCAACCTTCCATGGAGTTAGCCTCAAACAACCAAAAAATTCCTTCACCATTGTATACCATATTTCGGCCACCCTTAAGCTCATTCGAACAACATTCATCTCAGTAGAAATTCCAGCAATTCAGTCGGCCATTGAAGCTTCCAGAAGACCTCCAACAACAAAGATCTTCTTACAATATTTGCTACCACAAAATATTCCCTAAATTATTCTTTTTGAATTTCAAACAACCAGTTTTCCTTTTCCTCCCAAATCTAAAAATCCAATTACCAAAAACCTCCAAACCAATCGGCCACTCTTTCCCAACAGAATTTCAGCCAGCTTAATCCATTCTCTCCATTCTTTCCAAACCTCTAAGAACACCAAGAATACCTACTACCATTCTCACGCCTAAGGCCACTCAAAACCACTTCAACCTTCTCCAAAAACTCCAGATTATACCTACTCATTCTCGTGAATCCATTCCTGCAATTTTTAACATCAAACACTGAAATCAAAGTCTTACTTTTGGATCAAAAACCAGAATTTTCTTGAAGGCTCAAGAACACCTTCAAGGTTAGCATGAACAATCATCTCCATCTTTATTCATCTTCAACTCTTAATGAATATATATATATATATATATATACTAATAGACTTTCTTTTTCTTTTTCTCTTTCTCTTTCTCTCTCTCTCTCTCTCTCTCTCTCTCTCTCGGTCGAATGGTTACTCCCACCATGGCCATTTTTCTTCTTCTCCTTGGACGGATCAAGCCTTTCTAGCGAGAGGGTTCTCTTGAAATGTCCTTGAGGTAGTCATCATTCAAGTAAGCTTCTTCAAACTCCTCTTTAAATTCTAGATTTATGTCTCTTGGATGTAGTTGGATGAGGATGGAATATATTTGGAGATTGATTATGTGTTTTGTGATGGAGTTGGGATTGAAGCATGAGAATGAATGTGTTTGTATGATGGAGATGGGGTTGATGCATGAGATTATTTATCTTGGTTGAATGTATGGTGTTTTTAGGGTTTGTTGCATGCTTTTATGTCATGAGTAGTATGAATGATCAAACATGTTAGAGATTATGTCACCTTTGGTGAATAGGGTTTATGTTCATGTATTCTTGTTAAGGCCATGAATATGATTATGTTTAGTAGAGTTTGGATCATGTCTTGGTAGATTTGGATTTATGCCTTTATTCATGATTGGATATTTTATTGATTGGTGTAAAGAGTATGTTCATGATTATGGTTAGCAATAGGAATTATGATCATGACCTTGTTGTCCCTAAGCTAATTGAGTTAGCCAATTTTATTTCATCAATAAAATTATTAATACTATAATTTCTTCTAATGATTTTGAAAACCTTAGGAAAATGTGGATTTGGGTTATTATATAAAATAATGATATTTTAGTCAAATAAATGATAATTTCTATTAAAGAAATAAAATATATAGATATTATATAAACTAATAATATCAAATAAAGCCTTTTATATAAATAATCATAATAGGTAAAATATTAATTTTGTAGGTCTTATATTCATAAATACTATTAAAATTTATTTATTATCTTTTAGTCAAGGAATGTTAAAATTTACTTATTACTAATTTTATTTACCAATTATTTTCTAACCATTAGTTATTATAAATCATTATTTTAAATAATATCATCTAGGCCTAGGACCCTTCATCAAATAAACCCTAATTTATTTATAGCAAGATTTAAGCCTACAACTTATTAGTAACTATTTCACAAAAATATCAAGCTAGATTTATTTTATAAACCCTTTATTTTCTAGCCTTAATGCTTGGGACACTAAGGTCATGATTGTGGTAAGTTGAACTAGGATTGTTTGTGAAAGTAAATTTTGGCTTGAGTTTAATTATGGTTTATGTTTACTTAGCTTTTGGAGATCTTTATTTTATCTCAGGCAAAGGATCAGGTAAGCTCCTGCATAAAACCTGTTTATTGCAAAAGTTGTTACAACTTGCTAAACACGACGTTTGTGAATACTGATTTGGTAAAGGCAATTAGGGATTGTTTCCTTTCTTATTTCATTCAAACCAATTATTCAAAAATAACAAGCAGTTTTATTCAAACACTAAACTGTTTCTAAAACTAATTTTGACAAAGACTTTGGAAACCCTTGATTGCCATTTTCAAGTAAAGTTATGTTTTATCAGTTTTCTCCCAAGTGGGATGGACTATGTTGAGTATTCAATAAGGGTAGGCTAGTAGTACTAGTTTTGAAGAGCAAGAACGAGTCTTCTGGCAGGAGGCCACCTCTAGAAGATGAACTCAACTTAGAGAAATGCCAATACTACTTAGTCATGCCGGTCCGAGCTAGCAGGTTTCAATCATATGGATTGTGTGTTGCTGAAGTGGACAACCGATTTTGTTTGGGTGTAGAGAAGGAGGAGTATCTTACCTGGTAGGCCAATCACCCACCTTTTGTCAGTCTGCACAAAGTGTGGCATTCTGACCGTTGTATGGTTATGGGGCCCAACGTGTGGTAACCCATAACTACCTTTTTTGAGTGGTTGATTTTATTGTACATGTATGGATGGAAAAGTCAAAACTCCACTCTTGATTTTGAACATTATTTATTACTTGCCAGTATTTTTCTTATGAAGTTCTTACACTTTGCATTTACAAACTGTTTTCACTGAACACTCAAGGCACACACAGACTTATTGAGATTTTTATCTCATCACCATTTTTACCATGATTTCAGGACGATCTTGCTATGGGGATGAGTAGCTAGTTGTTACCTACTTGGAAGATATTCTGTTATCTATTTTATGTAATGCTTTGGGAGTTGAGAGTGAACAATTTATATTTTGGATTTGTCTTGAATTTTTGGATTGTAATAAGTTTTAAATTTTAAAGTATTATTTTATTTTTGTTTGTGTGACCTAGTTATAAAGACCCCTTGTCCTTTGGACGGGGCGACATCCCCGGCCCTGTTGGGCCTAGGTAGTGGGGTGTTACACAAGAACCACCAATCAACTCTTCTCTCCAAAATAAACTCAATCAAGCACCAAAGGCACCACATTTGCTCTTGTTGTGCCGTCAAAAAGGTATTTAAGACTTAACTCTTTTAATTTAAACTAGGGTTGAATATATGATGATATTATTATGCATAAAGTTAGCATGAAGGCATGATTAAACTAGATGAACAAACTTTGATGGTGCAATATGTTGAACTAGACATATTTTACGTTGAATATGGCTAAATATTGCTATGATGACCTAGATATATTGTATGTCGAATAAAGATAAGATCTTTTGATGTATTGGGGCTAACATATGGAGTTAATGGTGATTGATTATAGAAGTCATTACATAGTTGATATGAATCGATTATAAGCATGCATAATGATGAGATGTATGGCTATGGAAAGCTATAGAGGTGATCTAACAAATTAAACCATCTAGATGCTATGGATGAATTACATGAATGATATGATCATAGGGATTCATGATGCATGAGGAGATAAGTGGATTTATATTTGGATTCTAATTATAGAATCATTGATTCTAGATAAGGAAGAAAGCAAAAGAGAAGACAAGCATTGCTTTAGTTGATTGCTGAGAATATTCAAGTAAGTCCCTGCATAACTGTTTTGCTAAATATTCCATGTTTGTAAGTCTTTTGTACAATGATATTGAAATGGTGTCAAATGATGGTTGAAATGATGGTTGAACAGGATGAAATATTATTGTGATATTTTGATACTTGGATTGAGTGTTAGTGTTGTGCCCTAGAGGCAATCACTTGTACCATGAATATTACATATTAAATTAATAAGAGGCATTCTTTATCTTTCAGTTTGATTGTTATATCTAAATATGTGTACAAATCGTTAGATAAAGTCCCTAGTACAACACAGTGTTAAGGAAATCATGATCGAGATCATGATGTGAGATTCCTACTACACTATGCAGTGTTTGTACTTAAATAATCCCAATCATAGTATTAATAAGATGGGACATTAATAATACGCAAAGATTAGCACATGTTATATCTCTTGATTGGATCAAGCGGTGGTTCTCATATCCGTGGGTATTGGGATACTCAAATTAACATGTGGATGCTTGTTTTGAAACAAGTTCATTGGATGACCTAGCTACGAGATAATCACTTGGATAACTATTTAGTGCCAGTGATAGAATCTCATTATAGCAAGTGTGCAAGTATCCTTAGACTTGAGATCTCCAAGGTACTTTGTTTATCGAGCGTTGTACTTTGATTCTAATCTTTGGAGTCTTATCTAGGACCGCCTATAGGATGGATATTGGGTACAACGTAAAGTAAACGAAAGTAGTTGAGAGGGTCAATAAAGGATTCACCACTCCTAATAGTAGGAGAGTATATCTCAAGGCCACTTGTAGAAATCATTACTCATGAAGTCCTTGGCCAAGGAGACTATGTGATGGAAATGGTTCCAATTGATACACATATCGAGTAATGGATTTCTTGAACAAGTACTAAAATATTCGGGCCAGAATTAATAATATTCTGGAGGGAGTTGGCACTAATCCTATGCTCTAGACCGAATGAGATATTGTATGTTGAAAAAAGTTTATTGCACTGATAATTTGCTATTGAAAGGTTCATGTCAAGCCACCTGACTTTCTGGACTTTTGGGTGGTCAAGAGTCATTGCTAGATGTCGCTCTTGATATGCTAAATATGGATTTATTAATTAGAGAATTAATAAATTTAATCCTTTCTTTTATTAAGGATTATTAATTCTAATATTGTTAGAATTAATTCATATTATGCTACCAATAAGACCAGGAAACCTAATGGGTCACACACAATAAAGGTTTGAATGCTCAAATATATTATTCGATAATATTGTGGGGTTAATTAAGAGAATGGAATATATTTATAGGTGAATTATAAGTTTGTTATAATTCATGGGACCTAATTGTAATTAAGTAAACTTCAAGGACCAATTTGTTGACAATTGGACGTTGAAGGACTAAGTTGTAATTTATGGTAATTATAAATCTATAAATATAAGGAAACGGTTTCCTTAGGGTTAGAGACAGACCATTCACGCAATAACAGAGAAACCGTTTCTCTGCCTCTCTCTTGATCAAACCCTAGCCGTCTCTCTTCTTGATCAAAACCCTAGCCTCCCGAATTCTACTAGCATAGAATTGTGAGATTGTGAGCATTCAACCTTGTGTGGATTATCATTAAAGGGAGTTCTTTCTTGGACTTCAGTTGAGCTGCGGTGAACGGTTTTGGATAATCTGGATCGCGCCTGCGTTCTTGTTTCTGAAATTTTTGAATTCCGGCTTCACGAGGTAATAAACGCAATCTTCTCCTTTTTCTCGTTTCTATTGCAAACCCGTGATCCATGGCTTGGATTTCTCGTTGTTTTTCGCTGCGCTTAATCTGATTATGCATGATAGAAATCCTACATTGAGAACGTGGATACTTTGTCCTCCAAACGATTTTTTCAAACCTCAACTTTTAAGTGAAAACGATTTTCTTTTTTTTTTATCACTAAAACGTTTTGAAAGGCTTGATGTAAAAATCACGTTTTGCAAAGACAAGGTAATCAATAATTGTGAAAATAAGAGAGATGATTCTGCACCTAAATGGTGACCATCGAGAACTCAGTGGGGGTAAGCTAGTGGTACTAGTCTTGGAGAGATAGAGTAAAACTTCTAGTAGGAGGCCACCTCCAGAAGATGAACTCAATTTAAAAGGTGACAATACTATTTAGTCAGACCAGTCCGAGCTAGCATGTTAGTCCAGGTGGACTTTATTTTTTTTCGAAGTGGACAATCGGTATGTTGAGTGTAGAGATGGAGGAGTATCTCACCTTAGTAGGCAGATCACCTATTGCCCAATGTTGAACGGTAACATTGGGACACTATCATGATGGTAATCGTGATATAGACTTTGATATTATTATTGAATCATTGCTAATCCCTACTTAATGAATCTATGGTTTTGATGAGTTGATGATTTATTGAGAACTGTCTTGAATATGATGAGCCTTGCTCCACTCAATAATTGTGTGTTGATGAAAATTTACTTGCAAACATATTTTATGGTTTTGATAAACCTGCATTCACGAAATGTTTAAATGCAACATTCATACACACGGGATGTACTGAGATACCAATCTCACACTGTTTTATATTATGATTTCAGGGGTAGTGCTTTTATTGAGCAGGTTGGATGAATAAGAGCTAGAGGTTTATTTTATTCTGTTTTAGTTTTGTATTTCTTTTAAGAGACGATTATTAGTTTTGGATTTTAGACTTGTGTAAATTTTGGTTTCGATTGTAATAAGATTATCGTTTTATTTTATTTAGCCATTTTTCTTTTGTACCTCGTTATAAAGACCCCTAGTCCACTGGACAGGGTGACATCCCCATCCTATTTTGGTACGTAGGTTGTGGGGTGTTACTAGTGGTATCAGAGATTAGGTTTAGGCAATTGACTTCGTTGAATAGTATCTAAACCCTAGGAATTGAGATTTACTGAATAGTACTTGAACACTTGAATTGAGATTTAGTTCTGACTTCTCTATGTATTGCTTATAGGATGACTAGAAGATCTGTAGCTGTGACCAGAGATTACCCTTTTATGTGTGATCCCTCGAGTGGTAGAGCATCTAGCCTCATTCATATACCAGATTCATCGTCATCTGATTCAAAGACAGAACCCGAGGGTAGATGGTTTTTGAGTGAAGATGAGATAGACTATGAGCTACATATGATGGAAGACTTTGGAGTAGAGGAAGAACCTGAGGACCCGATACCTGAGATGCCTACACTCGAGGAAGAAGGGGATATGGTTGAGTATAAAGGAGATGATGAGGGGGTGATAGGAGAGATATGAGAGATTGGTGATGAGAATAAAAATGAATTGGAATGACTTGGGATTGAAGGGGAGATAGGAGAGCTCGAGGGCGAGGGTGGAGCGGAAGTGATTGAGGAGGAGGATAGGGTTGATACACTTGCGACCTCGTTAATAGAGGAAGGAATCCCGACGCTTCTGGGAAGTGAGTCATATGAGTCAGAATCTGGGAGGCCTATGAGTGCATTGATGTTAGCTATGGAAAAGCTTAGGGATGCGGAGTTGAGAGCCTAACCGAGGGGGAACCTATCGGGTTTATGTTAGGGTAGCCTAGAAAGAAGCCCAGATCCTTTGGTTTCTCAAGAGATTATACAGCAGATCATCCCAGTAGCAGTATAGGATGGCTAGTGGAACCTTCTTCTGAGACTTCTAAGGATTCTAGTAACTCTAGTTATGCTTAGAGTTATAGGACCTTTAGTGCTTATTCTTTTATTTTTATGAAGAGATGTTCATTTATTTATTTGATTCAGAATTTTTTCTTGGCTTCAAATTTTGTTGAGCTAGAATACAAGGAGTACCTAGTCGGATACTCTATTATTTTGTACCAAGTTGGATTTGGTTAATAAAAGTGTAATTTTATTAATTTCTCTATCCTATTTGGAGTATTATTTACAATTTTATTTTCCATTGAATTACAAGCTATTTCAAACACATAAGCTATTTAATTACATGTTATGAACTTTCCCTTAATAAACCTTGTAATGGGTACAAATAGATAGCACCAAGACGTAGAGTGGTAGTACGAGAGAGGATCGTTTGGGAGAGCGAGTCATCAAATCCCGAGTTTGAGTAGACGCGACGATCCATACCAGAGGTGGAGGAGGATTACGAGCAAGAGTGGGAATTAACGTCTGGTGGATCTAGAGAAGTAACCCTGGGGCAAGCTTTTGACAAAATGGCTGCCATTCTTCAGAATTTGACCGAAAAGGAAGACAAGATGGAGAAAGAGGCACTTAAGGGTGAGGATGAGGCACTAGAGTGATTCTTGAAGTTCCAGCGTCCTACATTCTAGGGAGAGGTGGAGTAGGATAAAAAGGTGGAATAGTGGATCAAGTAGATAAAAGACATCTTCGCAGCTCTGCAGTACATAAAGAAGAAGAGGAGGGTGAAATTTATTGCATTCAGGTTGAGAGGACCTACCAGAGTGTGATGGCAATGAGTCTAGGAGGATTGGAAGAGAGAGGATTGTGGTTGGACATGGGAGAACTTTGTTGAGGCTTTTAGAGTAGAGTACATTTCGCGATGGATAGGTGAGAAGAGGGAGGATGAGTTCTAAACCTTTAAGCAAGGAGGAATGATTGTGGCCTAGTATGCCGCTCGGTTCACTCAACTGTCCAAGTATTGCACGTGCTTGGTGGACACTGAGCAGAAACGAACACGGTAGTTTGTGAAAGGTCCCAAGCAGGACCTAAGAAAAGCACTGGCTCCATCTCCACTAGCGATATATATGACTGCAGAGTGGACGCGATGACTCGAATTGAGAACGAGAATAGGAACCGATCGATGAATCAACCATTGCAACTGAGTCATCCACCAATGAGACCAATGACCCAAAAGAGACCTGCTGGCCCAATGTAATGGGGGAACAAGGGAAAATAGTCGAGGACAATTCCACCGGGTCCTATGCCGAATGCTCCGATGTGTCGGAATTGTAGAAAGCGTGGTTATATGGAGAAGGATTACTGGTCAAAGAGGGCAACAAAGAGATGCTTCAACTATGGTGATCTAAACCATCCGAGGAACAACTACCCTAAACTACTTAGGATGCGGCAAAAAGCTGCCACCCAACCATTTGGGGTGAACAGAGATACACCTGAAGGGACGACTAGAGGAGGAGGTAAAAAATCTCAAGTAAAATCTAAGGTTTTTGCTCTGATCCGGGACGAGGTTGGGCCTGACTCAGCAGTGGTTAAAGGTATGCTTTCTGTACAAGGTCAAACTATTTCTATTTTGCTAGACCCGGATCGACTCATTCATACGTGAATGATAGATGTGTATGTCATTTGGGTTGGGACAGGGTAGAATTGCCTTATACTATGTTAGTAAGTATACCCTTGGGGAGGCAGAGAGATGCGAGTAGGGTAGTGAAATAGTGTGATATTATGGTGGGGAAAGGGATTTTGAAGTCGAACCTTATAATCCTACCTATAGATAACTATAATTTAATTCTGGGTACGGATTAGTTAGCGAAACATGGAGCAAAAGTGGATTGTAAGATTAAAAAGGTGCAGTTTGTTAGACCAAAATGTGATGTATTGGAGTTTAGCAGGAAAAATGTGAAATAGTTAAAATTTCTGATAGCGGGAGTGAATGTGCGGAAGATGCTAAAGAATGGTTGTATAGGATACTTGGCTTACTTAATGAATAAGCCAAATGATCAATGTACCTTGGAAAGCATCGAGGTGGTGAAGGACTTCGCAAATGTATTCCCGACTGAACTCACTTCTCTTCCTCCTTCACGAGAAGTTGAGTTCACTATAGATCTAATTCCTGTAGCTGAGCTGGTATCGAAGACTTTCTATTGAATG
Source organism: Voacanga thouarsii (assembly GCA_026120185.1). Classification (NCBI taxonomy): domain Eukaryota; kingdom Viridiplantae; phylum Streptophyta; class Magnoliopsida; order Gentianales; family Apocynaceae; genus Voacanga; species Voacanga thouarsii. Next base: position 1,225 of record JANUWF010001360.1, on the reverse strand, counting down.
GTACCTGCAGAATTGAAGGAGTTGAAGGAACAATTGGAGGAATTGGTTAAGCAAAGGTATATAAGACCAAGTACTTTGCCTTGGGAGCCCCGAGTGTTGTTTGTAAAGAAAAAGATGGGATGCTAAGGTTGTGTATAGACTATAGAGGGTTGAACAACCTCACGATCAAGAACAAGTACCCCTTACCTCTAATTGATGAGTTGTTTGATCAGTTGCAAGGTTCTTGTTACTTCTCCAAATTGGACCTTCGCAAAGTTATTACCAAGTGCGAATTAAGAAGGATATTTCCAAAATAGCTTTTAACACTAGATATGGGCACTACGAGTTTGTAGTAATGCCATTTAGAGTAACTAATGCACCCGTTGTCTTCATGGATCTTATGCACAGAGTTTTCTAGTCGTACATAGATAGGTTCGTACTGGTGTTTATCGATGATATTTTGATCTACTCTAAAAGTTTAAAGGAGCAAGATGAGCATTTGAAATTGGTGTTGGAGAAGTTGAGAGAGTATAAGCTCTGTGCTAAATTAAGCAAATGTGAGTTCTGGTTAGATTCCGTGGCATTCCTTGGTCATGTGATATCTAGAAATGGAATTACGGTGGATCTAGCAAAAGTCAAAGTTGTCTCTAATTGGAAATAAGCTGGAGAGTGTAACTAAGATTAGGAGTTTTCTTGGATTGGTTGGATACTACAGTCGATTTATCAAGAACTTCTCTACACTGGCTATACCGATGACCCGACTTCTAAAAAAGGACATACCGTATATCTAGAGTGATAAATGTGAGAAGAGTTTTCAAAAGTTTAAGAGGAGATTGATGACGACACCGATATTGAGTTTATCTGAGGAAGGTAAGCCCTATCCCTTGTGCACAAAAGCCTCAAAGGAAGGACTAAGGGCAGCGTTGATGTAAGATAGGAAAGTTATCGCCTATGAATCGAGGAAGCTGAAGCCACATGAAATTAACTATCCACTGCATGACTTAGAGTTAACTACGATAGTGTTTGCCTTGAAGAAGTGGCGACACTACTTATATGGAGCGGAGTATGAAATGTTCACGGATCATAAGAGTTTGAAGTATATCTTCACCCAAAAGGACTTGAATTTTAGGCAGAGAAGATGGATGGAATTTTTGGAAGAATAGAAGTGTCTAATTAACTATCACACGGGAAAGGCTAACGTGGTAGGCGATGCGTTGAGTCGAAAGGTGAGGATGGCTAGTATGGG